>CM050405.1:85506333-85674844 GCA_027580255.1 Therioaphis trifolii | reverse complement strand
GTGCGGGGCCTCGCACGCCGCCGCGTAGCTATTTGCCGAGTCAGCCACTCTACGCCGTGGCTCGTGCAGGGGTTCACAACACCCCCAGGGCTAAACGAAAGCCCATAGTCCTATCACAATTTACACTATTTCGGGCAATGGGCTTTTCGCCCTAGTGCCTTGTCTTGCTGATGCAGTTGGTACTGCCTCTTTGTTTATTGTTGTTAATGCAATTGGTTGTGGACTTTTTGAACTTTCGGTGCCCTCGGGTTTACAAGAAAACATACTCATTCGTTTGTACATAATTATTATACATGAACATATGCTTAATATTAACATTATTGTTGTTATGATTATTATTGTTGTCGTGATATGTGTGTTCTTATTATCATTATCCTCCCTATCTAGTTCTAGTTTAATTTTTTCTTGTAAAGCTTTTAGATCGTCAGCATCTTTTGCCAGAGACTTAAAATTGTAATTTGTTTCCCTATTATTGGTATTTCCTAACCTATTACTTAATCGGATATTTTTTAAATTGTCTAATGTTACATTTAATATAACATTTGGGTGAAAGTCTATTAAAATTTTAGATTTGTATTTTCTCGTAGGTGATAATTTTGAATTTTTTGTATATATTTTGCATTTTTCGTTAAGACTGATTTTTCCTGCATTATTTAAATGTATTTGTGTTGGTTGGCTTTCATTATCGCACGGTATTATGACAGTTTAATTACATACCACAAATAGCCATGCGTTTTCTCCCGATAACTTGTGCCAAATGGTAGGTAAAGAGTGGAGGAATTTTTTGTTACAACTATTCGGTATAGTGTTAAAGTTGTTAAAAATAGCTTGCTCACAGTTCTGCATTATGTTATCGAAATTTACTGCATGATCATTTGGGCATAGGTATAAGTCTTTTAATGTTTCACATTGCTTAAATTCATTTTCTCCAAATGATATGAAATTTCTGTGAGATTTGTCTACCGCAATGTGTGATGCTTTTGTGTCTAGAATAACAGCTTGATTTTCGTTGATCGCCATAGGAAGTGGGATTACTTCATATGCTATGAATTCCATTCCGTTGGTTATGGGTATCTCAATAGAAAAAATAAGCGTGTTATCTAGACTTATTACAGTGATGGTTGCTATTTTAAAAAGGTCTGAAATGCTATTTGTTGTCAATTCCATCGGAAATTTGGCATCTGCTTGGAGTTTACTCTTGATGCTGCTCATTTAATCGATGATAGTTTTTGGACTCAGGATACTGCTATGGATACGTCCTTGAGTTGCGAAATTTACAATATCTACCAAGTTTTCCACTTCAAGTGAGAGTAGATTTATTAATATGATTATATCCGATTGCAGATCTGATATTCTTTCATGTGTGATTAATTCGTCAACTGTCCCGCTAACGTTATATAACATTTGTATTGTTTGATTTTGCCTTTGCTCCCATCTTTCTGATTGTTTAACTACTTCATGCAGGGTATCATTGATATCGTTCACTGTGTTTCTGACTATGGTAGTTTGAAACTCCATAATATGGGTTGACGATAACTTGTATCTGTTGAACTCGTTTATTTGAGCGTAGAACTTTTCTGCGTCTGTGTCATCACAAGTACCAAAGAGTACGTTGGCTGTTCTACCGACTATGTTTATTAGTCCTCTCCTTCTTCTTATTTGGTGAGATTTATGAATTGATGCTAGTACTCTCTGCCAGTTAATTTTTATTTGATGCATTATTGTATTAGTGTGAGACACAAAATGTTTACAGACAGATGATGTAGTGAAAAGTTTCTCACACTCTTGAAATAAACTTTCTATACCCTTTTCAATTGCTTTTGTTTGTTGAGCATAGTTGTCCAGGTTCACGTAAGTTAATAGATTCCAGTAGGATTCGGTGATACCAAGATTTCCTACAGCATGGTAGTAGATCGGTGAATTATCCAATTGCGTTATATTGACTATCGGCGAGTTGCTTGCTAAGTGTAATAACTCGGTGACAATGGTTATCCTGCAAAAGGGTAAAACAGATGCGTTGTGTTTTTTTTTCGTATTTATTTATTTTTTCTTAAATTACGTATTATATATTAATTATATGTACATTGTTAGTATTTTATTGGGTTAATCGTTGAAAAGTTTAACTTCATTGATATGAGTTTTTACTTCTCTTCTGCCCTTTTTTATAATGATATTCTCAGTGTCGGTGCGTCCAATTACTGTGAATGGCCCTTGCCAGTTCGCACTGAGTTTGCCTTTTTTTGTATGCCATTTAGTTAGTACTTTATCCCCAACATGCACCGTAATTTGTTTAACACCTTTGTCGTAAAGCGCCTTAGATTTCTCCTTTTTCTTTACGATAGTGTTGCGTGCTATGTCGTGTGCGTGTTGTAGACGTTGCTTCAGTTCTGAGCACTAATCTTCATAGTTGTACCGCACTTCTTCTGTGCGTGACAGAGTATTAGGCACTTCAGCTGGTCTTCCGTAAAGAAGCTCGTACGGTTGACGTTCCGTAGTCGAATGTGGCGTTGTATTATATACAAACATCGCAAAAGGAACGTAATCGTCCCAATCCTTGAGATTTTTGTCTACATAGTGACGAAGATATTCCGCCAGCGTCCTATGGCTGCGCTCTAGCGCCCCATCCGCTTGTGGGTGATAAGCAGAAGTGTGAAACTTCTCTATCTTCAGTAGTTTACAACAAGCCGAAAATACTTTGCTCAGGAAGTCGGCGCCTTGATCACTTACAATGGATTTCGGCGCTCCATGGAAACAAACGAATTTTTCCACGAATTCCTTGGCGATGGTATTCGCATCGTGTCTTGGTATCGGAATAGCTAGTGAGTATTTGGTCAAGTCATCCTGGATTGTGAGGATGTATGAATTATTTCGGTAAGACGTCGTAATCGGACCGACTATGTCCATGAATATTTTCTCAAATGGTGCTCGTGCTGTAGTCGTGATGACCATTGGTTGTTTCACCGTATGATTACTGGCCTTGTTGACTTGGCAAGATCGACATTTTTTTATGTAATCTATCACGTCAGTTTTGAGTCCCTTCCAAGAATGTTGCATTTTAATCCTCTTTACCGTTCTGGAGATCCCTTGATGGCCTCCTAACACTCCGTTATGGAATTCTTCGATGATTTTGAGTTTTTCTTCTGGGCTGTAACTCTGGTTACTGTAGACAACTATTTTGATTCGCGATCCTTTGAATATGTATTTGATCATGGTCTTGACTTTTTCCCATTCAAGTTGGTCCGGTCCACAATCAAGACGTGGCATCGCGATGTGTGTAATATGTTCGTGTTCTGCCTTGGTTCTCAAATTCTGAAGAGTTTTGTAAAGGTTCACGTACGTGGGTTTTTGAAAATAGTTTTCTTTTGTGATTAGATACAATAGTTTTTGCCCTTCGTACTCTAGTTGTGCTATTTCGGTAACACCTTTTCGTTGATTTTTTAGGTCATCGGTATGTCCGAAACGCCGATTAAATTCTAAAGCTATACCACGAGACATGTTTAAGTCAGCTGACACGCAATGTGCCAGTGCATAGTCTTGGGTAGCTTCAAAAAGGTCTCCTTCAACCTCGACTACTCGATGGTTGATGATAGGAGAGTCATTGCGTTCGAAGTTTTCGTATGCGCTTTCTTTATAATTGAAATAGTTTATATGCGGTATTCTGCTAAGGGCATCCGCATTGGTGTTAAGAACTCCCGGTTTGTAAATTATTTCGTAGTCGTGTTCCTCCAGTTTGAGCCGCCAGCGTATGAGTCTAGCGCCCGGATCGGCTACCGAGAATAACCAAGTCAGGGGACGGTGATCGGTAATTATGAAGAATTTGTGGCCAAAGACGTAGTGCCTAAACTGTTTTACGGCCCACACAATGGCTAACAACTCCTTCTCCGTCGTGCTGTAATTTACTTCGGCTTTGTTGAGGGTTCTGGATATGTAGGATATCGGCAGGTCCGACCCTACTCGTCCTTGTGACAGAACCGCTCCGATGGCTGAGTTCGATGCATCGGTGGTTATTAAGAAGGGTTGTGCGAAATCCGGATGCTGTAGCAACGGTTCCGTTGTTAGTGCCTCCTTCAGTTGTTCGAAGGAGTGTTGACACATATCTGTCCACTCAAACCTTGTTTCCTTTTTCAGAAGCGAGGTGAGTGGTTTGGATATTTGACTAAAATCTTTAACGAATTTCCTATAGTAGCCGGCTAGCCCCAGGAAGGATTTAACTTCCTTCGGGTTCCGTGGTACAGGAAAGTTCGTTAAGCATGATGTCTTTTTCGGGTCTGGTCGTATCCCCTCTTCTGATATTATGTGGCCAAGGTAGTTGACCTCTCGACGCATGAACTCGCATTTTGCTGGTTGTAGCTTCAGGTTGTATTGCCTGAGGCGTTCGAACACCTCCTTCAGGCGTTCTTCGTGTTCTTGTACCGAGGTGGCTATGACAATGATGTCGTCCAGGTACGCGAAAGCCCGGAAACCGTTTATGCCCATGAGTACTCGATTTACTAGGCGTTGAAATGTAGAGGGAGCCCCTTTTAGCCCGAAGGACATTCGTTGAAATTCAAAGTGTCCTTGAGTTGTACTAAAAGCGGTCTTCTCTTGATCTCTTGGGTGTAGTGGTACATGATGGTAACCACTTGCCATGTCCAAGCAGCTGAAATACTTGGCCCTACCTAGTTGATCTAGTATCTCATTTATATTTGGCATAGGGAACGCGTCTCCCACGGTTATGCTGTTTAGTTTCCGGTAGTCGATCACCACCCGGTATTTTTGTTCTCCTGTGGCATCCAACTTTTTGGGCACGATTAAAAGTGGTGCATTCCAGGGACTGTCACTAATTGTAATAACTCCTTCTTGTAGGAGCTCATCCACTTGCCGATTTATCTCGGTTTGTTGGGAATATGGTAGGCGGTACGGTCTTTGGTGGATAGGTTGGCTAATCTCTGGTGTTTTTATTTCATGCTGTACGGCATCGGTACAAGAGATAGTGTCACCTTCCAGGTGGAAAATATCTGCGTACTCGTAACATATATTTTCTACCGATATTCGTTCTTCCGCGTTGGTGTGATCTAATCTTAATGCTCTTTGCAGTAGATCTATTCTATCATGGCTGTTAGTTGTTTTTTTTGTGACAAATACGGACTTAGGGTTCGAGTATAATTGATACGATAGCTCTTCAAGGCGCGGTGTCTTGATCTGTGTTTGCTCATTCTCTGTGTTGGCTATACAGATTAAGATTTGACCGTTACGTACTGTGTTGACCACATTCCCACAGTATACGTTTTCCTTGAGCTGTTGTGCATGCACCAATACGTCCTGGTTATCTCCAGTCACGTTTGTGGTACACACTGGTATCACTACTTGACTTCTAGCCGGTATTGTTATCTCATCAGTGGTGATGTTGGACGTGAGTGTACCTTGCTCACAGTCTATAACTGCCTTTAGTTTTTCCAGCAGTGGCCGTCCCATTATTCCGTCTTTTGGAATTGGGAAGGTACTCGGCACCACTTGGAATTGTATCTGCTGTTTGGAATTTCCGATGTCTATGTCTAGTAGGACTGATCCCATTGTACTCACCATATTTTCATGGATTCCTTGTAGCAGATACGTGTCGTCGGTGTTGACTACCACATCGTCCATCAGTTTATCTAATTTAATTAGGTTGAGGTCTGCTCCAGTGTCTATCAGCAAGCTGACCTCTTCTCGAAGGCTTTGTGTGGTTTTGACTATGGCGTGATTGTCTACGAGTCGGACTGAGACGACGTAGACGCGTTTGCTATTGCGGTGAGCTTCAGGTCGCGTACCGTTCGTTCGCTCTTGACGAACGGTCGCCCCTCGTTTCCCGACGTAGTCGGTGCATTCGCCTCCTCGTGTCGTTTCTTATTCCGGCATTCGTTTATGACATGTCCGGGTTTCTTACAAAAATTGCAAAACGACCGTTTTTTCTGGTCACCCCATTTTGAGGTTGATGGCGTCTCTTGTTTTATGTATGTCTGCGTCGTATAATTCATGTTTGGTTTAGATGTCTGTACGCTCCTGATAAAACGGCAATTTTCCGTATTATGCGTTTGCGTTTTACATCGGCTACAGTATTTATTTCTTCGGGGTTCCGGTTTACTAAAGAGACGTTGCGCTTCTTTGTCAGATATATATATACGTTCTTCTTCTATACTTTCTTTAATAGCGGCCTCTAACGAATGTGGTTTGCCTGCTTTAATTATTGTTTTTATCGGTTGTTTTAACCCTTCTACGAAAATCGCTAATGTTTGAGCTTTTATGTGCTCTCGAATTATTTTGGCTTCGCTACTTGGTTTGCCCATCGCGCTGGCATTGCATAATTCGTGGAATAATGTTTGAACGCGCGTTGAATACGCGCTGATCAATTCACCTTCTCGCTGTCTTGTAGAATTTAATTCTAGCTGTAAATGAGTCGCAGTTCTTTGGGCGCAATATTCTTCCTCTAATAAGGTTTTTAGCGATTCCCAAGTTTCTACTTCTCTATACTGTGTGATAGCGAAAGCGTTACCGCGTAATTTAGTCCTTATCGCTTTTAATAATATTGTTTTATTTTCGGCTGCGATGCTTGCTAATGCGATATCGCATGCGCTTACGAAAGGATAAATATCTGAAGGTGTTGTACCATCGAAACACGGGATTAAACGAAGCGCTTCTCCCAATGACAGTGCCATGTTTTTCGCGTTCGAATTGCGTGAATTATCGTTATTATTTACGTGTAGCGGCGCTGTGTTAGTGTGTGCGTGTGTATTTGTTTCGCGGTGCGCGTTCGTGTGTGTGTGTACAATATTCGTTACGTCTGTATGACCTTGGTTCGTGAGCGCGTCCTGTGTTGCAGCGGCGGCGGCGGCGGCGTCGTCTACGTCGTCCGCGGTGACAGTGGGAAGGTGCTCCGCGGAGCTGCCTACTCTGTCACTTGATGCGTCTCGCGCGTATGTAAATAACACACCGCCCTTCCCTCTGCCTCTAGGCTTGACAGCGGGTCCCGTGCAAACGTTATCGGTTGATGCTAAGCCTGTGACCTTTTTTATTTCGTCCACTAGCCCGACTAAACTCGCGAGGGGATCGGGGTTATTACTAACATATGCTCTAGTACGTGGTCTACTGATATTTGAAAACTCTGTCTCTCCTCTACTATCATCACTGTCGACAATCGAGTCGGGTATAAAGTCCTCGTCACCGCTATCCACTCTGGACATTCACCCCTCCTTTAAAATTTGTATTACCAAAACGAGAAAAGTGAAGACTAGAGCAGAATGTACAATTCTATTATACCCACAGAGAATTTAGTTGTATATATATATATATATATATATATATATATATATATATATATATACACATATGTATATATATATATGAATAGTATATTCTAACACCAATACCACGACACCAAAAATGTACAATAATATGCTAACACCGCAATTTCCTTAATACTAATACGCGTTACAAACACAGCTATTGTGTCGTTGGTTCACACGCTACAAAATGCTATGTCTACTATGAGACTTATATTTTAAAATACTTATATATAAAAAAAAAAATATCGAAATATTAAGCATACAAGCATACAAGCGTACATTTACTATTTTCGTATTTGCGTATTAATACGCTGGTAAATGTTTTATAATATTTTGCGTAAAATCTAATTTAAATTTTTTTTTTTTTATATATCTTTTGGTATTGCTTTTTTTTTTGTTACGACTCACAGTAGCGCCGTCTTCATCTTTTGGGAGATGGGGAAACCGAGTCTGGCTGTCTGCTTCCTTGTGTCCACGTGCTCGCCTTGCTAGTGGTTGGTCCTGGAGTGGCCCGGGTAATTGGTTCCTTGACGATCAACAACCCCACACCTGACACCAATTTTGTTGTAACCCCGGTTGATTCCGCAGGTTACAGAGTTCTTTTGGTTGTCGGTTGCCTAGGTTTTAACCAACCGTTCTACTCCGTGGGTACCAGTACCACTTGACGTTGGACGTGTGTGTTAGTACACGTTTATACGTATATATTATACAGATAATATATATGTGTGTATAAACGTGTGTGTGTTTAGGCGTTAATAAAATGAAACTCACTTTTGGATTACTAATAGATTATATTGAAATTAACAGACAAAAATTTATTGAACATTTTCTGACAACGTAGTCGCCAAGACTGCCGTCGTCGTCCGTTGTCGTGCGGGCCCTCGCACGGCCTCCGCGTAGCTATTTGCCGAGTCAGCCACTCTACGCCGTGGCTCGTGCAGGGGTTCACAACAATGGGGCCAGTGGGGGTCTCTGGGTGCAGGGGTGGGTGGTGGGTATTCATTTTTGTACTTTGCCCCACCTATCAAAATTGAGTTCGGCGCCACTGGTTGCAGCATAAATTCAAGTATTTAATTTATATATAATATATATTCAAAGAAAACTATTTCACGGAACACGTACGACACACGGACAGTCGACGGACGAACACAAAAGACGACTCACGGACTCGCATATATAAATCATTTGAACCGGTGAGGTCGTTAAGAAATTATCAGTGCATGCAATGCCGACAATATTAATAACGATAAATAAATAATAATAATAATAATAATACAATAATAATAATAATAATAATAAAAATAAAAATATGATCGCCAACAAATTGTAAGTTTCATTATAACATTATGTAATAATCTACAACAAAAATCGTTACAACATAAAAAATATACTCGTTATTATCGTAATTTATAACTTATAATATAGGTACGCAATAATTTTGAAAATATACGTTTTTGTTTGTTTTTATTGAAATACGTATTAATGACTATTATGAAAAATTAAAAACCCAATATAGTGTCCTTTCTAATATTGTTTAAGTTTTAAATTTTTAATGATAAACATTTTAGAATGTGGTTTACAGCTCTGAATTCGGGAAACCAACAAATTTTTTTAATTTATATGAAAATTATAATCTAGACGTCTGTCTTTATAATTGAAAGCAATCTTGTCACCACAGTTTTATTTATAAAATTAATAATAAAATATCAAATAATTTTTACTTATTTACTAAAAATATTGTACAATTATTAGTTGATCGATTAATACATGTATATAAAACATATTAGGTACCTAGTCATTAACTGTGTTTTTGTTTTACTAAAGTATGAAGATAGTGTGATAATTAATTCCCACCTTCAAGTCATTTACTAAATTATATTGAAATTTATGATTTAATAACCAAAATGTATGTAGGTAGCAATAATTATTAAATAATTTTAAAAAATGTACTGATTATTTCTGAAAGAAAAATATGAAAAATGATCTCTGAAGTACCTCCAGATCAAAATTTATTAGTAAAAACTAAATAATATGTTTAGATTATACATATTAAATTATGTTCGAAAAAACATGTTGCTAGAAACATTGAGAAACATTGATATTTACCAATTACAATTAAAAAGAAAATAGATGCAAACAATTATCGCATATTAGAGTAAAACTAATGCATTCTTTACTTTCATTTTAGATAAAATACTTATTTCATTCAGAGTAAAGATAGAATGTATACAGAAACTAATCAATATAATAGGTATTGATTATTTTATATAGTTATTATGAATTAAAATAGGTACCTCACAAAAAATTCTTTGAGGTGATATGTCTTTGTACCCTTCTAACATTTCCATTGGCATACTAGTTTAATGAGATGCGCGATGTCTATTCGTACAAAACACGAAAGTTGATTATTTGTTGATTTTTTCTTTGTTAAAATTTCCATACATAATTCTATGTAGGTTCGTACTGTTATACCTCCACAAAAGGCTCTTGTAATAGCACCTAAAAGTGCCATCGAAAAATCACACTGTTTCTTGTGGAGACGAAACATCATCTTTCATCCACAATGTTAACCAACAGAATATGGTAAAAGTATCTTGCTTCTCGCTAATCATTTGTGTTACCGATGTTTGATACGTACCATTAGAAACGACAGCTTCGTACAAAAAAATATGGCTAGACAATACGCCTTCTTTAGTACGCTTTATTTTTTTGTCGATACTTCCAGTTGCGTCTATAGACAAACGGACGTATGTTTTACTGATGCTCTTATATAGTACTAACTGGCACGGTGTCCAGTAATGAACAATAAAAGGCTTAGCACAAACTTTATGAATGGAGCCAGCATATTGAGATTGACTTAACTCTACTAATGACATAATTGGACATTTCTGGGTTATCCCTAGTAATTTATCTTTTTCTAATTGCTTACATTTCCATAATACTTTATTATTGTATACATTTGCTGGTATTTTTCCTTCAAAATTCATTGAGGCAACTGCATTTCGTCTCCAATTACTGGCACATTCTTGAGACAGCTGAGCTCCTACTTCACGACGTTTTGCTCCATTAAGAGGTCTTTTTGAAACGTGTTCATGCAATATGTTCATACCTTCCATCATTATATTTACGACTAATGGCATAGCTTCATCTGGTTTTTTTTCTGCCCAACCTACCATTAATGCCAAACAATCTTTACATTTTCCTGAGAAATCTAGGAAATGTTTAGCCTTACTGATGTCATTTGCTATCCTACATCGTTTGTAAATAATATTACAGGGAATGTTGTGACATTTTATGAACCAGTCGTTTATGATATTTGTCCAGATCCCTTGTTTTAAAACTGTGTACAATTTTTTGAATTTTTTCTTTCCGTATGGTATATCGATTGGGCTCATTTTAATGTATTCTCGGTATGGAATATCAAAATTATAAAACTTCCTATTGTTAAAATCATCATTGTTTCCATCATCGGAATCCGTAGAACATTTGCTATTTGAAATATTATCTTCATCTGACGATAAAGGTTTTAACTCAGTCAACGGTTTCTTTACAATTTCTCATAATTTTGACTGCCATAAATGACGAACACTCAAATACAAAGAATGAGCAGTCAATTTATTATCTAAATTCTTGCTCAACTGACTCCATAATGGATGCGAATATGGAATAAGATGACCATCCAAATCAAACAAATCTACAGCTGCATTATTCAGTGTGTCAAAAACCAAATCCAAAGAGATACGTGGTTTTCTTCCAACTTTAGGCTATACAAAAATAATCATTGAAAGTAATAATTATTAATCTTATATTCTTATGGATCATTTACTCACACACTTAAAACAACACTTGTCAACTTTATAAACGAATAAAATATGTTTTTGAGAGATAGCTATTTTTTTTAACTATATTAAAAATATACCTAAAAAATTACTATTAAAATATAGAGAACGTATTTTTTTAAAAATAATTTACCTAAATTTTTACCCCTATATTGTTCACAAATTTAAAAACTGTACCTATTTCAATATAATATTATTTTTTTTATAATTTATGAATAATATACAATTACCTATTACCAAATATTCAAAATATTAATAATGTAGACACTGTTCTGATAGATTATCTAAAAAATGTATATTTTAGTAATATAAACGTATTTATAATTTCTATAAATATAAATTATATATTGTAAAAGTTAGAAATTATACTGAAGATAAAGATTATAACTATGTAATTAAGTACCTATATACATAAATATGAGCAGGAGTGGACAAGGTAGGTCACAGGCCAGTCAGCAATTTTAAAACTTCGAGCCAACTTTTACCGAAAATTAATAAACATAATAAAGTAAATTTTTTTTAATCAAAGTATTTTTCAAATATGTTTGCTTATCAGTTAGGTACCACAGTAATTGTTGATTATTTATTAGTTATTACCTTACATACTTGTAAGTCTGATAATATTAAAAGACTCGCCCACGAACAGACTATACATTTTGAATTTGGCTACCTGCTATGCAGTCAGCAAAACAAGGTTTATAAAAAGAAATAAAACTACATCATACAACAAATATTTAAGGCATATCTGTAAATATTTCGTCAGTATAAAATTAATCTTAAACAAATAAAAATAAAATATACATGTACACTACTACAAATAATAAAATTATGTACATTAAATGTGAATCTACAACACGAAAATACGAACTTAAGATTTTGTAATTAAAAAAATTACCCAATAAGCATCCTTTTCATTTCAGTGGAACAAGGCCCCTAATCGATCAATTATAATATAATAAGGTACAATCATGTCACGTTCAAGATTCATAAACACGAATGCTTCTCATTTGTCGTTAGAAAGAGTTGACCTAAGTCTAGTTTTTATAATTTTAACTTTTAAGTATTGAAAAACTCTTTTCACAACTTGAGTAAAAGCTAAACTTAATATTAAGTACTTAATATACTGTATATAAATAAGTCGTTCTGACTATTGGATGGAAAATAAACGCTGTTGAAAACTGTTGCCTCATTCAAGGGCGCCAACAGGGGGGGGGGGGCAAAGGGGCCATTGTCCCTACTGGAAATTTTTTTAAACTATTGTTTATTTAATGCCACGGCGCCACGCATATTAATAATAACATAATTTTATTGACTCAATTGAGATTCATTTATGAAATTATGTAAATATTATTGTATTTTTAGATAATCTAAAAAAATAATCTTTAATGTATTCATTAGTTTACAATGTTTATAATAATCAGGCCTACGAAACTCCGTGTATTGGCCGAATGTGGTGATTCGATTGATTGATTGAAAAGGCATTGTTAAAAAGTTAAAAACAAAAAATTATTGAAGATGTTATACAATTATTTTGTATGCAACCAAGACGCATACAATTTTTATTTGATGATTAATATAAATATATTTAGATTGTGACATCTACATTAACATATATTCAAATAATATTAATATTGTATTGTACAAATACCTACAAATAAAAGGCCTTATATGTGATGACATAATATTGTTTTTTTCTGTTTAATGTAGGTTATGCTATTTTAGAATAAAAACACTAGAAATATATTAAGATTTAAAATAATAATTTTGATCTTGCCCCGGGTGGGATTTTATCCTGCGGGCGCCCTTGGCCTCATTTTTAATTTTAATTAAATATCATGTCACATTTGTAAATAAAATTAAAATAAACAATTGGTTTGATCTTCACGATAGAATATTATGTTCTTCCGTTATCAAATATGTGTATAAATAGAGTAATGTGTGACGCGGATATAAGCGTTTTATATAAGGATATAAGGGATTTAATCGGAACGAAAATAGAATAAGACGATAACAAAAATAAATTTCATTAATTTTCGGCAGAAGCATAGTGTATTTTCCAGTGTTTAGAATTCATCATCATATTATTATAAGATACATTTTTGTCTGATTTCATATACTATTCATATAAATAATATTGGGCTAAATTATAAAATACGGCCGACAGGCTAGTCCGCGATCGCTGACCAGCCGACCAGGCCAGTCCGCCCCTGTATATGTGTATACTGTATATATTCGATTTGTATATATTGTATAACTTAACTATGTCTTTATTGTAAATTATTTTAATTTTATGTTTTTAAGAACTTAGGTAGAAACTTCAAGCAGTTCAAGCACAAGCAAGGCTTTTTGGAGAGGTGTTCTAATTATAAAAAGTACAATTTGTTAAGAAAATATTTTCTATTTCTATTTATTTTATGATAGAATAAACAATAATAATATTTTAATTAGAAAATACTAAGAATAATTAATAGGGTTCTTAAATTTCATGTAATATATATTTCTGAAAAAATTAAATTAAAATTCATATATTTCGTTATTTAAAATCATACATTGAACATGGTAGGTGTTAATATAAGATATAGCCATAAAGGTAGGTAAACCATTTGTTTTTGTGTATTTCTATTTACTCTTACTATTATTGACAATTATGAAGTAATTTTATAATAAATAATAATATTATATTGATATGAATGATTATTTATAATATTAAAATAATAAAATTCAAAAATTAAAGAATTTTCTAGTAATTTAAGATTCTGAGTGAAACGAAAAATGTACTGGTATTTGGTTTTACAAATCTGTTTTAAAAAAAAAGGAATATAAATTATAGAAACTAAGTACATATACATTTCCTTGTTATTAAAAAGGCTAGGCTAACCCCAATATTTTTGAGATATTATAGACTTATATGTCTTATCATGCATTAAATTAAATTGGGTATCTTAATAGTTCATACGTGCAGTGTCGGCCTGGCCAGGGCCGCGGGGCCGCGAACGCGGCCGAGGCCCTGACCTTTTTTTTTTTTTTTTAGTTTTTAATTAGTGGAGCTAAAAAATATATGCTGACACGACACTGTCAGGGCCTGCGAGATGGGACAGAAGAAGGGGCCAGAGTCCCATGGCCTGGATCTCTGGGGCCCCCCCAGTCCCGGTTAGGTATAAAACCCCAGTGAGGGAGCCCCCGTACAAGCGACCGAGCGTGCTATAGGTTTGATCAATATTTTATTATATGACATTACTGCTATAACGAAATGAAGAAGTAAAGTAAGAACTACACCATGATATATATGTATACTATATACATACTCTAGGTAGTATGTGTTGACGGTTGATCGTGTTGTATATTGTATAATATATATATTATTATTATGTGCATTTTAATTTGTATGTTTACCACGATACACGGTTATCTATCGTTAGATAACAGTGATATACTAATATTATTTTGTTCGTGTAACATATGATTACGTATGTATTTCTATTTTTAGTACAAAATACCAATCATCGGTTTATCTGTTATTTGTTTTCATTAGTTATATTTTATGCCGTTGCCCGTAACTGTCTATTTCTTATCGTTAACAATCCGCGTACAAGAATACATTAATACAGTATGGAACTTTTATCTTTTAATTAATAATTTGGTTTATACTTTAGTGAGTGAAATATCAAATTATTTTTCTTTTTATTCATTTTAATATTAAGAATCAATATGTATAAAAGAAAGTTTGAAAACGGGCATTCCAAAAGAAAAGCGAAGCAGAGGCAGGCGTTATTAGCATGTGCAAATGACAAAAAGCAAAAAAAGTGGTTTTTTCCAACTGCCCCAGCAGTTCAAGGTAAGAATCTTAAATATTTAGTTTAGTTATTAAGTATTTAAGTTAGTAACTTGTATTATTCAAATTAAGTTTTACTATTTTAGGCATAAATATTGATAGAATAATTATTGTATTTAAAAAATTGGTAACTTAAAGTTAAAGAAAATATTTTAAAGAGTTTTGCATATAGTCTATAGATATGTAAGTTCAACTGATTTTTAATTATTTAAGTACCTAGTTATCTAATATAGACTAGTTTGGTCCAACTACCCCTGTGTGTGTGAAAATGTTTAAAGAGTTTTGGATCTGTAGGCATAACTGATTTTTAATTATTTAAGTAGGTAATACAGTTGTGTTGCACCTATCACTGCAGTGTGTGCCTAAACATTAAAAAAATTAATGATTATTATTCTGATATATGTTTTTACTTTTTAGTGTTGTTTTTAGTGTGAGTTTATTTAAAATATGCCAACTCTGGTAGGTTTCTATGTAACAAAAATAAATGTTAATTATCCTATGATTATTTTTTTTTTTATTATATTGTTTTACAGTTCCAGTGTTATTAATGATTCAAATTCAAATGCTTTATCTGACATTCAAATTGTACCAGATAATATAGAAGAAGATATTATAAATAAAATCACAAAAATTGGTAAATAAATCAAATATTACTTTTTTTTTACTATAATCCAACCAGGGTTTAATTAATACCTAAATTTTAGATGTACAAATTATTAAATATTAAAAATAACAATAATGTACTATGATTTTTTATAAATATAATACAAAATTATCAGTCTCGCTAAGTATTTGAGTAAATGTATTTAATATTTAAATATTTTTATTGTATTTAGAATACTTTTTAAATACTTCTCGAATAAAGTATTATATATATATAATAATATACACAGTTTGAATGAGTCTCAATAGTCAAACTTAAAGTTAAAAATTAAAATATCAGGGAAATAGTATTGAACCCAAGTTAAGACAAGTATTTGTATTTAAATAATTTCTAAGTATTTGTATTTATTCTTAAATACTCTTGAGATTGATGTATTTGTATCTATATTTAAATACAAATTAAAAGTATCTTTTTACAAGACTGCAAATTATTATAATATTACCAATTGTTTTGATTGCTAAAAATAACTACTTTTATTTAAACTAGTTTGAAACATAGTTTCTTAAATTCTTCACCACATTACCAATATAAATATTATATTTATAAGTAATAAATTATTACCTAATATGTTAAAAAAAAAATCTATTTAATATTGGTTAAAATAGTGATTTTTTATTATTAAGCTTAGTTGAATGAAATAATTTAATTCTGTTAAGTTTACTACGTTCTTAGATTATTTAAAGCTTTAACTGTACCTGCTTCCTACATACCCTACAACTCTAATCAAATATAATTTTTAAATTATTATATTTTTAATCATGGATTTGTTATTTCCCAGATGAAATAAGTGTGGTGTAAGATGACAATGTTCATCAGATTTCTGTCGAATCAAATTCACAAGAAATTATTAGTGACCTTAATTTTAGAAATAATGATAAAGAATATGACGACACCGTTCACCAGATTGAATTAAATCCAAAAGAAGAAAAAATTACTAGTGACCTTAGTTTTGGAAATAATGATAAATCACATGACAATATTGTTGACCAGATTTCTGAGGAATCAAATTCAGAAGATGAAACTATTAGTGATTTTAATTTTGAAAATAAAAATAAAGAATATCTTGATTGCCAAAATGTTCCTCAAGGTTCATTCATAGCTAATTTTATCAGGCCATCTAGAACTAATAGTATCACTATTAAAAATCAGTTCTTTAGTAAACATCCTATTCAGCCATTTGTTAAGTCAAGTAATGGGAAACTTGATTTCAAGAGAATATACTTTAAAACATTACCTAATAATAAGACAGTTCAACGAAAATGGATATCATATTGTTCAGAAACAATTTGTTTTTATTGTTCTTCTTGCATGGCTTATGGGCCATTGAAAAAACATGGTGAATTTGAGTCTAAGTTTATTACAGGTTACTCCGCAAATATTAAAATTAACAAAAGTCTGTATAAAGATATTGAAAGACATGAAAATTCCAATGCTCATGAAGAATCTGTATCTACAGCTATACGGTTTTCTCTTAATAAAGATATAGAAAATATAATCAACAGGGACGTCATGGCTAAACGTGCTATTGAAATTGAAACCCGTAGAAAAGTTTTAGAGAGGTTGATTGATATTATTTTATTCATAGGCCAGCAAGGTATTCCCTATCGAGGGAAGCACGAAGGAGCTTATTCTTTGAATAATGAAAATCTAAACCATGGGAACTTTTTAGAGCCTGTTATTCTAATTTCAAAATATGATGTAATTCTTCAACAACATCTGAATACTTCCATTAAACTTAGTGACAAAAACAAATCCAAAAAAGGCCGTGGATCGTTAGTAACATTTTTGTCAAAGCATTTCATTAACGATAAATTAATAATACCAATAGGAAAAGCTATTCAAAATGCAATTATCAATGAAATCATAGAATGTCAACATTTTAGCATTATGATTGATTCAACGCAAGATGTCAGTGTTATGGATCAACTGGCAATATGTGTACGTTACATTCATGGAGGAGTGGTCCAAGAACGATTATTGAGCTTGGTTATTTGTCATGATTCCAGTGGTAATGCTCTTTTTGAACTTTTAAATGAAGAATTACAAAATCTACGACTATCGATAAATGACATTGTTGCTTGTTCATTTGATGGGGCTTCAAATATGAAAGGCATTTATAATGGACTACAAGCACACTTGAAAACCAACAATCCTAAAATTGTGTATACCCATTGTATGGGACAAATCATTGTATGGGACAAATCCTAAATCTTGTGATGACAGAAAGTACAACCCAAATCTCACTTGCTGAAAATCTATTTGGACTTGTTGAAACATCAGCATTTTTTTTATCAGATTCTCATAAAAGGATGTCTGCTTGGATGGCCATAACTAAAGTCAAACATGTTGCTCATAACAAGCTTTATCGTCTTCAAAAAATTGGAGTTACACGATGGTGGAGCAAGGACAAAGCTTTGTCATCTATAATAGATATAAACTTAGTCGAGAATAATCAAAATGTGGAAAATAGTAAATTTGTAACATTTTTAGAGTTTCTCATTTCAGTTAATGAAGGAAATTTTAATACCTCATCAAAATACATGGCACGTTCTCTCATTGGTAATTGGTCAAAATTTGAAACAATTTTTATAGCTACTTTGTTCATTGACATATTTTCTGTAACAAGTCCTGTATCTAAATATTTACAAACAAAATCAATTAATTATCTTCAAGCATGGACTATGATAGATACCTTAAAAAAACAGATCCAAAATAAAAGAAAAGATACTCACATATTATTTTTATTTAAACAATGTCAACTCTTTATAAAAAATGTTAACTCTTATTTTCTTACAAACGAATTAGTTGATATTGAAGAAAATTTTTCTGATAAGCGCATATCCAAAAAAAAGAAAATGCCCGGAGAACATGGCCAAGATGAATCTAGAAGTTTAAGTTCATATGACAGATTTAAATCTGAAGCATTTTCTATTTTAGATGTTATTCTGAATAGTATAGAAGCAAGATTCATGCCAAATGAAGGGCTTCTTAAAGATTGTCACTGGTTGGATCCTAAAACGTTTTCATCGATTAATTCTATAAATGTATTTCCTAATGGTGATTTAGAAACCATATGCGAGTTGGCAGGAGTAGAACGTAAAATATTTTGTAATGAATTGAAGCAGTTTGCTGGTCAGTTTGAAAGTTTTCAACCAAGTATGACTTCAGAAAGTAAATTAACCGAAAATAGTATCAATGATAGCGAAGATGAAGACAACATTGAATTAGTAGACTGTGATAAATGTAATAAATGCATTGCCTGTGCTTATATTATAATAAAAGAACTTTCATTTCATACCAACTCATTTCATAATTTATTTACAGTTTATAAATATGTACTCTTGTTACCCTCAACTCAAGTGACCTGTGAAAGGGTATTTTCTAAACTAAAACTTGTAAAGTCTAAAATCAGATCAACAATAAGTCAACAATATTTATCACCTTTAATGCTTATGGCGATTGAAAAAGATATACAAATTCAGAAAACGCAAATTATTGATACTATAGCTAAGTCATCTAAAATGTTACACGAATTACTTATTTAGTATTACTTGTTTTAAAAATAATGTTGTGTCAACGTTTGTTCATTGTTTGTATTATGTTTCTGTATTATATTTTAGGTGATATATTTTTCATAATTTGTATAATACAAATAATATTATATACAAATTGTATTATATTATTTGCTTGGTAACTTATTAAAAAATTCCATGTGTCATTAAGCATATCAGAACTCAGAAGTGAATATCTACTTCATACTTGGTTTTAATTAAGAATGGTAAAAGTGAAAAAACTAAAAAGTTTAATCGAGTGACTAGTTGGAAAGTTGGGAAGGGGGGAAGTCAGTGTTTAACGGTCTGCTTCAAATCATACAATTATATAGTCGTTTTTTATTTAATTGATTTTTTTTTATATATAACATTCCAGCAGGCTGGGGGGGCGGTAGGAGGATATACATTAATCCATTATCCTATGAAGAATGTAAAAAAAAAAAAAAATGAGGCCCTAGAGAAAAATTGCGGCCGAGGCCTTTTATGTACCAGGCCGACACTGCATAAGTGGTATTATTAACTTATATAAACTTGAATATTAAACTTACCTTTATTGATTCCATTTTTACGATATTCAGAATATCACAGTGACAGTTAAGCCATCAACAAGAACGAAATGAAAATGACAGAAAAAATTAAAATAACTGATAGCATCAAAAATTATATACGTGTAACCAACTGATAAAGAAAGCCCAAAAATATACAAGTCAAGATAATAAATGCCGACATGAATATTCATAAACAATATTAAAAATAGAATTAACGAATGTAACTCCGGTTAATATGTATTTCCAATACTCGTACTAGATAATAATTTTAAATACAAAAAAAAATATTTTTAAATAAGATGAAAATATTAATCTTTTAATTCAAATTCAATTATACAATTTTAAAGATTGACCCATGTAATAATAATATATAATTTAAAAACCTAGTGCCAATGGTTTGGGTGGGTCGCAAATTCTAACGTACAAAATAAAAATTTTGACGTTTTCGACGAATTATTTTTAAATGAATATTAAATTTTCCCTCGAATTGGGTAGAGTTTGATCAAAATTAATTTTGTTCAAATAAGCGAGTAACATGTGTAAACAAATTAAAATTTAAAATTCCTATTAAAATATAATAAAACATTATGTGAAGTATAACACATTAGTTTTTACTGAATAAAAACAATTTTCTATTTTATTCTATTTATATTTCCTATGTCTGTATATTAAAATAAGTATTTGATTCAAGTAATATACAAAAATTTTTATGATGACATGTTTTTAAATTACTCAATGTAATGCTATATCATACGTAATTAGAAAACAAGAAGACATATTTTGTTTACTCAAAGTATAGGTACTTATTGAATGTGATTCCTAAGTACCGCATTACCATCAATATTTTTTTTAAATATCAATATAATACTATCTAGGTATTTTGATCAGTATGTAACCTTATGCAAAATTCTAGAACTATCTAATTTTTTAAGGTTTTAATAATATTATATTTGATATCCAATGTACATTTTTGTCATGGAATATGCATTGCATATTATTTTACCTACGTCAGACATACGTGGGTATATTATTTTGACTTTTTTGATATTATTTTAAAACAACTGTAATTTCTAGTTTTATGAGCTAATAAATTATAATTATAATCAACTATAAAAGTGTAAAGGGTGACCCTAATTAAAAACCTTTAAAGCTAGTACCAGCGGTTTGGGCGGCTCGCAAATTCTGAGAATGGCCTCGCAAATTCTAGCAAATTGATACGAATCTTTTGACATCGATTTCGACGAATTCGGGTGAAGTGGGTGGGCCAAGTTCAGAACTTTGAAAGCTCGTATCAGCGGTTTGGGCGGCTCGCAAATTCTGAGAATGGCCTCGCAAATTCTAGCAAATCGATACGAATATTTTGACACCAATTTCGACGAATTCGGATGAAGTGGGTGGGCTGCATGAAGTTGGCCCCCCCTTCAGTAGGGGTTGTAAAACTCACTCGCAAATTCTGATAATAGACTCGCAAATTCCAGCAAATTACTCGCAAAATGTTGACCTTCTTTTTGGATAGATATGTTGATGTCAGTGGGCCAAGTTCATGGGCGTTGCATAGGTACACAATTTTTGATTGCATGTAAATCCAACTTCTATTTATTTTTAATATTTTTAATATTTATTTTTTTATTATTAGGTTAGTCAAGTAGGTTATGGTATTTGTTTTATTGTTTGCTAAAATAGTAGGTATTTTTTTTATAAAATTCTATACAGGCCATTAAGGCCTTTTGCATGCTTCCACCAAGTCTCTCCATCCATTCCAATCCATCGCATCATCCAGTCGTTTTAAATGGTCGATATCTAGAATATCCATCTTCACCCTGTCTAACCACCTCTGACGAGGTCTTCCTCTTGGTCGTTTTTTTGGGGATTTTTGATTAAGACTTAGTAGGTATTTTAATAAAACCAAATATCTTAAAAGTGTCCCAACTACTAACATATTAAATACAAATGTAAGTATAATTTTGTATTCATGAAAGTTTTAATTCACATAATATATATATTTCTACATTTAATATAGACTATAGTTGCTTGATTGTTATAGTTCTGTTGTGAATTTCATATTAATAAATTTAGTTAATTTGAAGTCCCTCTCAACTTTAAACACTGCAACTACTAAAGTTTAGTAACTAAACCTATTCTGCACACCCCGCTAAAAAATCCTGCGCACGCCTATGTTATCTACATATTTTTCCGGTACTGTTTTGTATTTGATATGGGTCCTCAATATATCTAAAATAAAAATGCACTTCAAATAAGTATTTTCATATAAACAATATATAGCCATGTTATAATATATTATAAATAATATATAGCAAGTACATTTCTACAGTATGTGAGTGATTTAGGAAAATCAGAAAAAATATCCTCAGAAACATTTTCTGAAGTAGAAAAATTTGTATGTCAAATATATGGAATAAAAAATGTAGTCACTGTTAATGAAGCAAGGTTTGAAATATTTTGTAATGCATATAAACCTAAAAAAGACAAAGAAACATTTAAAGCTAAATTAAAAAATTGTGATTCGTCAAACATTCCACCATGCCACCAAGAATTACAACAACAAATTCTTCGAGTTAATTATATATGCAGTATATGGAGAAATGCTATTTCTAAAACTCCAACTACCCTCATCCCTGTGGATAATGGTTGGATTGAAGAAGACAATTCGTACATTCCACTGTGGTTCAAGGAACCGCAATACCCAGCATTTGTTGAAGATGTCGTTATAAGAAATAGTTTCGAAGAAGAAAACATTAATGATAACGGTGAGTACAATACATTCAGATCCCCATAATGAAAGAAACTATAGTTCATTTTACAAAATTCATAATTTTTTTTTCAGAAAATGAAGCAAGTGATACTAGTGATGACGAATCTGATTAATAATTGGCAACAAAATCACATCTAAAAACACAAGGATTAATGATGTAAATTAAAATAATTTTTAACACTTTCTTTTATATATTCGAATACAAAATATAATTTTTAGTTAATATATATTAAAATATGTTATTTATATACCTACCTAATGTTTAAATAATGTTTTAATTCGTTCTGGTAAGTATAAAACACCAAAATATTCAGTCTATCGTTTTATATTCTTGATCTACACGTTAATTACTTTATTTTAGTTCCGGGTTTGATCTTAATAAAAATGACGTAAGTTACGAGCACTTTTTTTTAAGTTTAACTTGGTCTGGTTTCACGAAAGCACCAACTATTTTGGTCTGTCTATGCAAATAATTTATGTTGATAAAATGTATTATCATTTGGTTTAAATCACAAACCTAATGGTCATAACGTAACTTGAGTGCAATTTAAGTGAGGTGTAATTAAGCACTGCACCCTCACGCAACAACATAACACCACCAGACTTCAAGATTCAAATATAGAAATGCTTAGTGAAATAAATAAGAATATCAAAACTTTTAATGAAAATGACGTTGAATTCGTGTTGTGAGCTCTTAGTCTATTAAGGTTATTTAACCACCAACGTTATCACTTTCATAAAAATTGGTTTGATTAACCCAGTTCTAAATTAAAATGAACATTTACAATTAAAACAACAAAAAACCGGAAACTGGCTCAGCTGTATAGTAGATGTCGGACTTACTATTGTTTTTTGTCGTTTGTATTCAGATTCAAACTGATGATATAAATTTCTACAAAAAGCTTTTGGTTTTGGGTTAATGTTTGAGTAATAATATGAAATACTTACCAATGACCATTTTCAATAACTGTTCAGTTCTTTTAGACGTCATAACTAAATGTTATTTTTATAGTAGCTATTAGCTATTTTTAATAATAATATTAAAATGTATTAATCGAATTGTTGAGGCCAGTTTCGCGACCGATCAGTGCACACACACACATCATTATGTTATCTGTTTTGTGAGTTATTTCTATTTAGTTGTGCCGTGTGTTATATAATATTGTTAATTATTATATGCAAATATCTGTCTCGTTATCGGTCCGCCGCCGCCGATTGTAGGCGAAGAAATATCTATCACGGCCGCCCGCCTCTCTGTCTGTCTTCGTCCGCCGTATGAAACAGACCCGTATGCGTTAGTGACTTTTTTGTGTGTGTATTATTTTTGATTTCTTGCGATTTATAGTTTATTTTTTGTTTTGCAGTTTTTATTTTTATACATTTTAGTTGTCGCGTGCGCTAATCGCCGCCCTTTTTATTATATTATTTATCGTGTGCGCAAATCGTCCCGAGTGTTTTAAGCAATATTGTATACCGCGAGCGCGAATAGCCGCGAGTATCATTATTATTTTTGTTGTACATTGTGTGTTTTCTTTTATTATTATTATTATTATTATATTGTCAGCACTATTCGCCGAAATTATTTTGTTTCCTTTCATTATTATATATTTTTTGGTGTGTGCTAATCACCACCGTTTTGGAGTCATTTATTTCTTTTTCTATTGTGTGTGTGTTTTAGAATTAAGTGATTATTATATAGGTACAGGTAGCGGCTGGCCAGCAGAGCACCGACCATACTCGTGAGTTATTTCTTGTGTAATTATTTATTCTATTTATATTTAAATTGTTGTGCCAAACAGGCAATTATTATTATTTCAATTTTACTAATGGAAATTATGTTGCTGTGAATTAAATATATTCTACATTTTTATTTATTATTTTGTTACCAGCAATATATCAAGCAGTTAGTTACCATTTTTAAGTCGTGTACTATTTATTTTTAGTTTTAAGTAGGGGAAGGGTGTCCAAAGCGGCCACCCTAAGGTTCAACACAGTGTCACACTTTAGGATTTTATTTTTTTTTTATGTAACCTTAAAGATTGTCTAGTTAAACTTGTTAGGAATCATAATTTCCAATCAGAAATTATTTTAAACAAATAAATTAAAAGTTATTTTAATTTTTTTTAAAAGTACAAAACTGTTCACTTTGTCCACCTAGGCGTTCAAAGTGGTCAGTCAATGTCCACTTTGACCGCCGGTTTAAACTTTTTATTATTATTCATTATTTCAAAATATCATCATAAATATATATATATATATATATAATATAACTTACATTACATTCTTACAACTTTTCTTTGATAAATAAGTAACTTCATTTCAATCTTTGGGTCTCTTATTAATATTTTTATAATTAATTAACAAATTAATCAAACTTGATATTTTTTGGTGGGTAACAAAGCTATTTTATAAAATAAACATATTAACTTAATAAGCTTTTTAAAACAAACAAAAAAATAAATAAATAATATAAAATACATAAATCATAGTAACAAATACAATTTTATAAACAACAACTTTATGTTTTTTATGAGGTCAACATTTTAAATTAAATTAACAATTAATCAGACTTAGTAGTTAGTAATTATCTTCTTGGTAGAAACATTAACAATTTTGTAAACAACTAAGTTTTCAATTAGGATATATTATTAAAATTAACAATCAATCAGACTAAGTAATTACCTTCTTGGTAGGAACATTAACAATTTTATAAACAACTAAATTTTCAGTTAAGTTATATTTTTAAATTAAATTAACAATTTAATCAGACTTAGTAATTACCTTTCTTGGTAGAAACATTAACAATTTTGTAAACAACTAAGTTTTCAGTTAGGTTATATTTTTTAAATTATAGACTTGGCAACTTAATACTTTTTTAGTAGGTAACAAAATAAAATAAAATACAAAACTTAATAAACTTTTGATAGTGTCTTACAAAAATCACAAATGAAGGTGTCTCCTTCACACCCAGCACAACCGTCATGACACAATTTCATACATTTTGAACATCTTACCCAGCCTTCATTTGATTTGGATTGAGAAAATGTTCCACCACAATATGGACATTCAGCATCACTATCTTCATCATTAGTAGCAGTGTTTTTAGACTTTTTTTGTCGTTTGCATAATGGTTTTTTTTTATTAAATAAGCGTTCTTTTGGTGATGTTATTGCTTTGGAAGCTTCTAGCTCTGCTTTGTATGGACTAGATGTTAAAATAGCAGCTGTACCTTTTTTTCTGTTCGTTGACCGTGCTTTAATCCTACTTGCTTTAGGTATAGGAGTGACATGTACTGGACTAACAGTAAACGATGAGCAAGGTTGGGTTTCTCCTTGATTGTTACTTGTTTTATTCTCACTTATAGAAATTTCAGTTATTGGTGGATCTATTGCAGCAATTTCAGCTATTGGTGGATCTATTACAGCAATTTCATCTATTGGTGGATCTATTAAAGCAATTTCTGTAGTTTGAGCTGCAATAAAATCAGAATCGTCAAATATATTTGGATCTAATGGTACAATTCCACATTTTCTGAAACCATTTATGGCAGTCATCTGAGTTGCAGCTTTAATGTATGCTTCACCGAAAAGTTTGCTCACTTGAAATTGAGATACAACTCTTCCTGGGTTATTTCGTAGGAACTTCTCAATTGCCTGAACATAGAAGGTATTTAGTGGTCCCATAAAAGAAACGTCCAATGGCTGCAACTTGTGGCTACAATGTGGTGGTAAGCATACAACAGTGGTATGATTTTTCCTTGCCAAATCAATAAACTGTAAATTCCTTGTGTGAGTCATATGGCCATCTAATATAAGCAGAACTGGATCTTCTGCTGTTGGTTTAGCATGATTAATAAAATGATGAAACCATTCTGTAAAAATGTCTAATTGCATCCATCCAGATGGGTGACAATAAAAAATAGTTCCTGGAGGAGCACCATCCTGTAGTTCAGCTTTCATTCTCACCCTAGGAAAAATTATCATGGGAGGTGTTGTATCATCACATAAATGATACCGAACACCCAATTTTATTTAATTATTGTTATAAAATAAAATAAATATATATTGTCAGCAAACACACACGTACACATACGAATACACACACCACCTTCAAAAATGATGACCAGATAGATGGCAACAGAATAAAACGACTCCGTAAGACGTGGTGATTGTTCGTTCTGCTGCCATCGTTGTAGAGGCCGAAACGCTGCTCGATTTACCAGTGAGGTGACCGGCAATTCTTTTGTTTTTGTAATAATAATATTTTTGTGTTTAATTAAAAAGTGTTTATATTTAATCTTTTTCTATTTTTTGTACTTGTGAAAAGTACATGAGAAAGTTGGTAAAATAAACAAAAACGGTGTTTAAAACATATTGTATTTTCAAACCTCAATCCAGTGCTAGATCTTTTTCTTTGTCAGTTTGAGGGGAGAAGTACAATATCGTTTAGGTAAAGGTTACCTCACGCTCGAAACATCCAGTGCTAGATCTTTTTCTTTGTCAGTTGTTTCGAGTGTAAAATAACTTTAGAGCTGTAAGGGAAAGTAAGCCTTTTAAAGAAACCTGTTTCGACTATCCTATTAAGCAGTGCTAGATTGTATTCTTTGTCACTTAAGAAGGTAGTCGTCCGGGCCAATTAATAGGTATTTCTTTACATGCTTGTTTAACGGTTAGAGTGTACTAAACCAATAAACACCTTGTTTTGTGTTGTTATACGTCAAGCCTTTGCGTGGCGTATACGACAAAGTGGCGCCCAACGTAGACTCGTTACTTTTACACAAGGTACCGAAAAAAATTTTTTTGTGTGTGTTAGCACAGCCAGTGTGATTAGATTTTTTCTCCTTCGATTTTTTTTTTGTACTGCCGTGGTACAAGTGTGTGTTAATTTTTTAAGTAGGGGAGAGCGGGGTAATAAGAAATTGGGGTATTAAGAGAATTAATTCCAAACAAATTATATTTTGTATCAATATGTAATATTTAGGCACAAACAGGTAGTAGGAGTATTGAACTATATTCTAGAATAGTTTGAAATGAATCAATAAAGTATAACCTCAAAAAAAAAAATATTATCAAAAACGTTTGATAACAATTTGTTATCATAATTCATCTGAAATTTCGTTTTTTTTTTTTTTCGAATCGGAAGTGTTGAGTAAGTATTTATTATTGTTTTTTATTTCTATAGTTGTATTTTTAAGTTAAAATAATGATCAAGATTGTTAATATAACAATTTTCTGTTGAAAAAAAGTAAATTTCTTATTACCTCTATATATTTTTAAAATGTGGGGTAATAAGAAACTTCAAAATATTTTATTTTGTTAACGATTTTTTTTTTTTTGATCTTAGAACATGGTCCGTAATTATATAAAAAAAAACCTTAGGGTTAATTACTCATTAGATGATTTGAAAAAAGCTGTTGATGCAGTTCAGTGTCAAGGAGTTACATTAAAATATGCCTCAGAAACATATGGTGTTCCCCTGTCAACATTGGCTAAAAAATATAAAAAAAGCCATGATAATGTTACAGTTGGAGGTGGAAGGAAGAAAGAACTTACTGATGAAGAAGAACAAACACTTATGGTATATTTAAAAACATGTAGTGCAAGTGGTGAAGGCCTTACAAAAGCCGAAGTTATAGAATTAGTTACAGAGTATGTTAAACGTGAAAAAAAAGATTCTAGATGGGTTGATGGAAAGGGTCCAGGATTGGATTGGTTCAACTCATTCATGAATAGACACCCAGATCTAAGCATGAGAAAAGGTGAACTCCTTTCTTCTCAAAGAGTTCGAGGAGCTGATCCTTTTGTAATTAATGATTTTTATAAAAAATGGTCAAGTGTATTAGATGAAGCACAAATAGACATTGAAACCGATAAAAATATTATTTTTAACTGTGATGAATCTAGTTTTACTCATGATCCTAAGGATGTCAAAGTGATTGCTGAAAAAGGAAAAAGAAGAGTTTCAAAAAATATAGCAGGGTCAGGAAAAAAGAATACTACTGTCATGGCATGTGGCGCAGCAAATGGTTTTAAATTACCTCCATTAATTATTTTTCGTGGGAAATATGTTTGGTCCAGTTGGTTTCATAAAGATGCTTATCCAGGTACATGTTATTCTTCACAGAAAAAGGGTTGGATGGAAGGAAGCATTTTTGCTCATTGGTTTTCTAAAGTTTTTATAAAAAATATACCTAACAAAAATGAGCGCAATGGTAAAAAAGCAATTTTACTTTTTGATGGTGCCAAATTTCACTCAAATTTGTCAGTTGCTAAAGAAGCAGTTGAAAATGATGTAATTTTAGTCAAATTACCTCCTAATATGACACACTTGATGCAGCCTTTAGATAAAACAGTGTTTCGGCCAATCAAATTAAAATGGGAAGAATTAATGCAACAATGGAATCGTAAAAATCCAGGTGAATGGCTTCCCAATAATGAATTTGCAGGTTTATTAGGTATTGTATGGGAAGAAGGTTTCAAAGGTAGAAATTTAAGGTCTGGATTTGAATCAACAGGTTTAGTACCACCTGATGTTACTAAATTTCCAATTGATGCGTATGATGCAGTAAAATGGAAACGTTATTGTGATATTATGAATAATAATCCGAATATAAATCCTGGAAACGAGATATGTGAAGTGTCTAATAGTACATTAACACCTAATAATTTACAAGAAGTGTCTAATAGTACATTAACACCTGATAATTTACAAGAAGCTAGTACTTCCACTAATATAATATATGAAGCCTCAACTTCTAACAATTCAAAACAAAACTCAAGTTTTGAATTGTTCATAAAACAACATTTAAGTGAAAATCGTAAAAAAATATCTACTGCAACATTGAATTTAAAAAGAAAACGTTTAACAACAGAGTTAGGAAGTGTTTTAACTTCTCAAGAAGCAATGCAAAAAATGAGCCAAATCGAGAAAGAGTTAAAATATAAACAAGAAAAAATAAATGTTAAAAGAGGTAAAAAAATACCAATAAGCAAAAGTAAATCAAAGTATGTACCAATAGATGATGAGTCTGATGATAGTTCTCTCTTTGAAGAAGATAATAATATTCCAGCTAAAAAAATTAAGTTTAAAAATGGAGATTATATTAGCTCATCTGGTTCTGAGTTAGAAATTGAAAGTGATGATCAATCTATTGATGAAAAAAAATTAAAAATTGATATTAAACTTGAAAGTTACTATGCAATTTATTATGAAGATACTTGGTACTTAGGACGTGTTATTGATTTTTGGGATGAAAACAAAACAAAAATTAAATTTATGAAAAAAGATCTTGATAATTATATATGGCCAAGAAAAGAAGATATTCATACTGTTGAAAATAGATTTATTTTTTATGGACCTATTGACTTAGTTGGCAACTATCCATTTAAAGTTAAAAGATCTGATGGTTTAAGAATAATTAAAGAATATAAGAATCTAAAAAAGAAGACTTAAATAATTTGAAGACTGAAAATTACTCTTATTATATATTACTTATACATTAAGATTAAGTTATATCTTAATTTATTATTTTGATTATTTTTATTATATTTTGTTAAAATTATTAGGAAGGTACCTACCTATAAGTTTGTTATTTTATTTATCTATTGTTTTCTACCAGTTAAGTATTTACAGCTGAAATAATTTATATTACCTACTTTCAAGACTGAAAATTCTAATAAGTAACTAAAAGACTAGTTATAAAAATTTAACTGTTATTTATAATATATTTAATGCTTTGTTGTGTTATGTTATGATTAACCTAAGAAATGTTATTCCTCAATTTATATATTTATGTACTAAATAAATAAAAAAGTGATATTAATGAGTCAAATTATATTTTTCAAATAGTTATACCTAGGTATAGAGGGTATTTTGAATTAAAATTGGTAATAAATTTAAAAGTTGATGGTTAGGTACTTAATAATAAAAAGTAACAACTTCAGTTGCTTATTACTAGTATACCTTACTATAGTTATAATGCACTTTTATGAACTATATTAATCAATTATAGTTTTTCATATTCAGTGTTTAATTAAAAATACAATACTTTAGATAAAAAAATGAAATATTAGATACATACTAAACTTAATATAAGCTTTCTCTTATTACCCTTGAAAATGTCATAAGGCTTTATGTAGCAGAAATAAATATTTATTTCTTATTACCCCACTGGGGGTAATAGGAAAATTATTTGGGGCAATAAGAGAATTTTTTTTTTTTAAATAAAAAATTGTACTATTAACATTAATTACAGATAAGTATGGTTGATTATAATAACGTATTTCATAAGAAAAATATATATAATAAATAGCATGTTAATTAAGTAAATTAAAAATTAAAAATTTCTTATTGCCCCATTTTTTTCTTATTACCCCGCTCTCCCCTACTAGTAAAATGTACCAATAGTGTTTATTTTTTTTTGGTACGCATGAAATACTGATTCTCAACGAACTGTCATTTGACTCTTAACTAGAGTAACTTTAAAAAGGTTTGTAAAAAAAAAAAAAAAAAAAAAAAAAAAAAAAAAAAAATATGTAATAAGTATTGTACATAATTATTCGGATTTTTTTTTTCTCTTTGAATGTTCCCTTATTCTTTGATAATAAGATAGGAAAATATTTTATATAAATTTCACTTAATAATTTTCTTCTACTCGTATGTTAAACTTAATATGTATTTAATACACATAAATTGATAGGGCATTTGTTTTATATATTATATTATATTATATATATGTGTGTGTATGTATGTATATATATATATGTGTATATGTATATGTGTATATGTATTTATGTGGTTATATAAGTTGGTTTTTAAATTAGAATTATAATTCGTAAATATTAATTAATTTGTATAAGTTAAATTTAAATTATTATTAATTTTAATATAAATTTTAATTTGCACCATTTAATATTTCCGGCTGATATTAATTATAATCTGTTAACAAAAATTGTCAACTTATCTAATACCTTTATGAGCGATCTAAAAGATCCTAATTCGGAAATTTCAACTAAAATTAACAGAGCAACAGACATTTACATTTTAAAAAAGGCTGAACTTATAAAATACTGTGAAAGCAAAAATTTAAATTCTGAAGGAAAATCTACTGATTTAAGACAAAGACTAAGTAGGTTTATAAAAGGTATTTTAAAACCTGATGATATAAACAAATCTGTTGGTAAAGATCAATATAATGAAATAATAAAACAATCGATTGAACAAAAATTAGATCTCGAAAAGTTAGAAAAAGAAGCAGGATTAACCGAATCTAGTCCCGAAACTATTTTAACAGATACAGATATACAAAAAAAACTCTTATTTAACCAGAAAGAATCTTTAAAAATTTGTGAAAACTTAAACGATAGTATTTCGTCGGTTTCCAATAAACTTGATAATATTTTAAAAATATCTGAAGCCAGTTCTCCCGTAAATACTGAGGAAATTTCGGTAGACTACCAATTAATAGATTTAGATAAATCTAATAGTCTTTGCAATAACCAAAATACAATTAGTCAAAATTTAATACCTAAGAATTCTAAAATTATTTATTCTCAAAACGCTATAAATCCTGAAAAAAATAAAAATACTAAAATTTTAAAAATGGATAGTTGCAAGTATATAGTTGTAAAACCAGATACATTTTCCGGAGATGAGGATGTACGTAAATTTTTTAAACAATATGAGAAAGCTGCTGATGTAAATAGTTGGAGCGAACCAGAAAAAATAAAGTTTTTATCCGTATATATGAAAGGCACAGCTAGTATGTTTTTAGAGAATTTAGAAAGAAAATGTGAGAATTTGACATGGGCTAGAATAAAACAAGAATTTCGCGAAGAATTTAACCCAATAGGTTATGATACAATCCTAAAAACTGAGTTAGAAAATAGGAGACAAGGAGATAATGAATCAGTGATTAGTTTTATAAACGCAATAGAAAACTTATGTATACAACTTGACAATAATATGAGTGAGAAAGATATTTGCACACATATACTAAAAGGACTAAAAGAAAATATATTACATGCTATTTCTTTACATGATAATAATAATTTAAAAGAATTAAAAACAAATTTAAAAAAATATGAACTAATGAAATATAGAATAAATTCAAGAAACCCAAATATCAACGAATACAGTGAAATTTTAAATAAACAAATAATGCAACTAAATAAAAATGCTAATAATAGAGACGACGAAATTAATGAATTAAAAACACAACTTAATGAATTAAAAGTACAAATGAACAATACAGGAAAAACTAATAAATCGGTGAATTTCAACAACATGAGAGATAGAAGTTACGAGAGAGAAACGAACTACTTAAGTAAGAAACGTGATTATAGGGATAAAAGTCCATATCCAGAGAGACAAAACTACCGGAGTAGAGAATCAAGCTTAAATAGACAAACAAATAGAGGAAGATCCGGAGAGAGGCAATATTACGAAAGAAGACCAAGAGAATATAACACAGACATAGATTACAAAAGAGAGAATTATTATGAATCAAATAGGAATGATTATAGAGATAAAAGTCCGTACACTGAGAGAAAAAATTACGAAAGGAGACCAAGAGAGTATAGCACAGACAGAGATTGCAAAAGAGAGAATAATTATGAAACAAACAGAAACAACTACAGAGATAAAAGTCCCTACACCGAGAGAAAAGTTAATAAAAACAGAGAAGACAACCTCAATAAGAACGATTATAAGGATTACGGAAACAGGTCATATTCGAGAAATAGAGATAATTACAATTATAATAGCTACAGGAATCAACGAAGTAGAGATAACAGCCGTGAGAGAACTCCAGAGCGTTATAGAAATGACTATGAAAAACAAACAGAGAGAGTAACGTGTTATCGATGCAACGAGAAAGGCCATTACGCAGACAAATGTATAAACCAAAAAAAACGATTAAGGCCCGAGTTAGACAAAAAATCGGATAATCTTGCTCGGATGCATAATATAAATAGTGAGAATCACATAGAATTTATTAAGAATTGGTATAAAAGTAATAATAATAATTATTACGAAACACAGATAAGTGAACTAGAAATCGAAAAAATTTACTCACAATGTAATTTAATACCATTAACAGAATTCCAAAAATTCTTACTCGACAATAATAACACACAAACTAAATTCACATGCGACTATGAAGAATTAATAGGCGACATTTTTTCCTTAGAATCTCATATTGCAATAGGACACTGCGTCAGCAAATGTTTAAATATGTCAAGAGGTATAGCTTTAGAATTTAAAAATAAATTTAATAATGAAGATAAACTAATTAGTCAAAAGAAAAATATTACAGAAGTAGCTCATTTAAATTTAAATAATAAATGGATTTTATACTTAATTACAAAGGACAAATATTATGATAAACCCACCTACTTAAACATATTTAACACTTTAGTAAATACTAGACAATTTTGTATAGAAAACAAAATTAGTACATTAGCATTACCAAAAATATGCGCGGGATTGGACAAAAAACAATGGGAAATTATAGCTAGCATGTTAAGATTTATCTTTCAAAATTCAAATATTAAAATTAGAATATTTTCATTACCGGGGAATAAATTAAACAATAATATCACAACCACTAATCAGTCGCAAACTGATAATATTAATAATTCAATGACTAATGACAATGACAATTTGGAGAATGAAGTGGCGTTGATGGCTGGTTCATTCAACAAATTGGACGACGTACCGCGTGATGGTGACTGCGGCGCCCATGCATTGCGGATTTGTCTTCAAAATAATAATATATACAAAACAACTTTACAAATATTAAATATGTTGAATATACCCTATTGTAAAACAGGATACCATCTCAGAGATGATGACTTGGCTTTTATTAGTAACTTATTTAATCTTAATCTGTTTATAATATACGAAGCAAATGAGAACACAAACGCAATTATTTATTGGAAACCAAACCGCCAAAACATTGGAATTTTTCACAAAAATTGTCATTGGACACCCGGCATTTTCATTAAAACAAACAACCCGCGAACATTTTCTAATATTACTATAAACACTAGTTTTCCTGATTCAAATACAATAAAAAAACACATAAATAACTATTTTGAACGTCAAAACGGTTTACAAACAACAAATAATAATTTAGTTATAGAACACAATTATAACAATATAATTACAGAAAAAAAACGTAAACAGAGAGTACTATCAATAAAAGTAGAAATAAGGGGGATCGAAAAACATGCGATAATAGACACCGGTTCGAATCTTTCATGCATAGATTACTCATTAATCGAAAATAAAGAACTTTTAAAACCCAAAGAAAGAGTTACAATAACAGGAGCAGACAATAACGAATTAGAACAATTAGGAAAAATAAATTTAACAATTAGAATAAACAACCATAATTACCTTATAAATGCTTTTGTGATAAGAGGACTTCAATGCAAACTACTTTTAGGAAATGATTTTAATATTGAAAATAACATAATAATCAATTTTAAAAATAAAAGTATTCAAATTAAAAACGATTTTATAACAATGGACGAAATTTGGTACCACCATCACAAAAATTGCAATTCAAATGAATATACGGGAAAAGAATGTATAGCCAGTATTAACTATAGTGAAAAGCATGATGATAAAAATATTAGGAATGAAATAAAACCACATAAATCAGTATTAAATACCCACATAAACATAAAAAGAAATGATAACACTCAAGGAAAAATATTAATTATCGAAAATAAAATTATTCCTCCAAAAACCACAACAAATTTAAAAATCAGAGTACAAATTAATGAACAAAATTATAATAATACAGAAAATATATTCATTGCCCCAGCTGACATACTAAGTCAAAAATATTATCTAAAATTAAAAACAAAAATTTTAAAAACACATGACACAACAATACCAGTGTATAATTTTTCAAATTTATACACACAAGTTTACGAAGGTATGACATTGGGAAAAATAAAAAAATCTATGAATTCAGAAAAAACCAACAATGAAGAACAAACCATTTTAACGACTATTAAATTTGACGAGATTACTGACAAACAAGGGACGGTAATACAAATTTCAAAAGAATTAAAGACTGAACAAAGAGAAATAGTAAAAGATTTAATAAACGAATACAAACATCTATTTACATCTGACCCATTAGACATTGGTTGTGCAAACGTCGAACCAGTTGAAATTAAATTAAAATCAAACAATCCCATATTTCAACCGCCTTACAGAGTATCACCCACACAAAGAGAAAAATTAAAATTTTTAATAGACCAAATGATAGCATCTGATATAGTTGAACCTAGTCGAAGTAGCTACGCTGCTCCATTATTTTTAATACCCAAAAAGGAACAAGGAGAATATCGATTTTTGGTAGACCATAGGAAATTAAATAATGAAACAATCAGTGATAAACATCCTATTCCTAGATCACAAGATTTATTTAGAAGCCTAGAAGGAGCTAGATATTATTCAACTATCGATATGGCTCAAGGTTACTTTCAAATACCATTAAAAATAGAAGACAAAAATAAAACTGCTTTCATTACAGATTTCGGACTATATCACTTTAAAAGAATTCCACAAGGATTTAAAAATTCTGGACCAATTTTTCAACGAATAGTTAATAACTTATTTAGTGACTATCTATATAGAACTATGGTGGCCTATTTAGATGATATTTGTTGTTTTGGGAAGAATTTTGAAACAGCATTAAAAAGACTGAGAGAAATTTTTATTCGATTAGACGAAGCAGGATTAAAATTAAAAACAAATAAATGCGTATTTTTCAAAACTGAAATAGAATTATTGGGTCATAAAATATCTAACAAAGGGATAGTACCTATAGAAAAAAATATTCAAGCAATTTCAAACTTCCCCGTGCCTAAAAAAGTAAAAGATGTACGCTCATTCGTAGGATTAACAAGTTACTATAGGAAATATATTAAAAATTTTGCGAAAATTGCAAGTCCTCTAATTAACTTAACAAAAAAAGAAAACACATTTAAGTGGAGTGATATCGAAAACCACGCATTCGAATTTTTAAAAAATGCCATAATAACAGCACCCGTATTAGCACATTTTGAGGACGAATACCCAGTTTTCGTCACTACAGATGCATCAATAGAGGGTCTTTCAGGCATTTTAGAACAAGAAAACCCTGACGGAAAAAGACACCCAATCGCATTTGCTTCTAGGAAATTAAAGGGAGGTGAGAAAAATTTTTCCACAACAGAACTCGAAATGTCAGCAGTAGTATTTGCATTAAACTATTTTAAAGATTATCTAGTAGGTCGAAAAATTACAGTTTTTAGTGATCATTCAAGTTTACAATATTTTAAAACTATGAAAAACCCTTCTTCTCGAATAACCAAATTTATTTTTAAATTATTAGAATTTGACATAGATATTAAACACAAACCAGGCTCATGGAATTTGGCGGCTGACTGTTTATCTCGATACCCCGTAGAAAATATGAACATATTAATAAGCGAAATAAAAAATTGTGAAAATGATGAATCAACACCCACAGATAACATTAATATTGAAAACTTAAGACAAAATCAACTATTAGACGAATTTTGTAATGGTATAATAACCGCAATTAAAACTAATATTAATTCTAAATATAAAAAAAAGTCAAGACAATTTTGTATTAAAAACGATTTATTACATTTTAAAAATTGGTCTCCCTATGGAACGAAAAACCTGCTAGTAATACCTAAAAATTTAATCAATACTATATTAAAGTCTTATCACGATTCGGTTTTTAGTGGACATTTTGGAATTACAAAAACTTTGGCAAAATTAAAATTAAAATACTACTGGCCCACAATGATCCAAGATACAATAAAATATATTAAATCATGTAACTCCTGTCAAATGATAAAAAACCCCCCTGGGAAAGGTCATGGACTTCTCCAACCCATTCCATTAATATCGGGAAAACCAATGCAACGCCTAACCTTCGACTACTTAGGTCCACTACCACCCTCTAACGGAAAAAAATATCTTATAGTGGCTACATGTAACGCAACGAAAATGGCATTTGCGAAAGCAGTAACAAACGCAAATGGAACAGCAACAATAAATTTTTTAATGGATATTATTACATCCTATGGGGTACCTAAATACTTTTGTAGTGACAGAGGTACTCATTTCAAAAATAAAGAAGTGGAGTATGCGTGTAAAAAATTAGGTATTACTCAAATTTTCTCCAGCGCATATCACCCCCAAACAAACGGTATGACAGAACTCATGAATAAAATCATTTGCAACAGCTTATCACACTATGTGAATGAAAATCAAAAAAATTGGTCTATGTACTATAAGATGGTAGTATTTGCATACAATACCACCCCTAGTTCCAGACTTAAACTAAGCCCCTTTTACTTACTTCATGGGATAGAAGCAAATCAGCCTTTAGACAACAAATTAATATCAGATGACGATTCCTTTAATTACACTAAAACTTTTGAACAATTACAAAAAGTCAGGGAAACCATCCCGAAAATTATAGAAAAAGAACAAACAATTCAAAAGTCGCAATATGATAAAAAACATAAAAATATAGATTTTACCCCAGGACAAAAAGTTTTAATAAAATTCGATTTCAACGTTCCCAACCAATCAAAAAAATTAGCGAATAAATACAGAGGACCGTTCAAAATCGTAGAGAAATTGACAGACGTTAGTTATAAAGTAGAATTAACACTGAATGGAAAAACAACCATTGACGTCATACACGTCCAAAGAATGAAACCATTCTATGACAAAGAAATATTAACGTTATGAAAAATAGTTAAAATAAACAAAAACGCCTCAAATAAAAAAAAAACCTTATTGATAAATAAATTATAAGAATAAAATTATTTATTTTTTTTTTTTTTTACAGTGGGTGCTCAATAAATCTCGACAAGACAAATATACACAATACAATATGAAAACGCAAATTATCTTATTATTTGCGACTATTCGCCTACTAATAACACAGTCACTTCCTTTCGAACATAATAAATTCACTAATAACCCCGGCATTTATTTTGAAAACATATCACCACTACACATTTCAGTGTCGCAATGGAATTTAATAACATTCTATAACATATCGAACTATGAACAAAAACATAAAACTATAACGACGTATTTCGACAATCTAAAAGATTTATGTACCAAATATGAATCAAAATACGCACAATTAACAGAAACTTGCATAGACCTCATGAAAATTAATATCCAAACACTTAAAAAAATTACTGAAGAACGCGAAATACTACAACAATACCTAACAATTGACGATACTGACGTAAACACAATCAACAAACGAAAAAGACGTAGTTCATTTTTCGGTGGGATAGGTAAATTACAGCGTGCCCTATTCGGAGTACTCACCGAAGAAGAAGGCGAAAATTATGAGAGAAAAATCCGAACTCTCGAGGAAAAACAGATAAAATCCCTCTTAATTCAAAGGGAACAGATTAAAATTTTTAAAAATACTTTAGATTCAGTAGAAAACATTACCTCAAATTACGCAATAATTCGGGATAATGTAGAATATAATATAAAAAAACTAAATGACGAATTAAAACTGCAAAAAGATGATCTCAAAATTTAAAATATAATTGAATCGATATTATTCTTCAACTCACTTTATACCGAGATACTAAACCAATACTCAAAAGAAACGACACTACTCCTTAATATAATAATGAACGCACACAACGGACTAATTAACCCACAAGTACTAAAACCGAGTGAACTTCTAACACAACTAAAAGATATCAAAACAAATCTGCCTACAAACTTAAATTTACCAGTAGAAATAAGTACAAAAAATTATTTCGACTTTATAAAAATTATAGACCTAAAAATATTTTATAATAACCACTTATTAGTATACGTAATACATATCCCATTAATAGAAAACATACCTTTTACTCTATACCGAATCATTAATCTACCAGTGCACGTGAAAGATAATGATTTCATTTTTATACAATCCACACATGAATTTCTAGCGGTAGAAAATAATAAACAGTTATATACCTTTTTTAATCAGAATCAAATTGACAAGTGCAAAACAATAAAACAAAAACTAATCTGTCAAACTAACATACCACTATCAAATAATGTCAAACCAAATTGCGAATTCCAACTATTTACAAACGGAAATATTATGCCAAAAAATTGTGAAATTAAAACTGTACCTATTTTTAATGACATTTGGCACCAACTAGGAAACAATAACCGTTGGTTATACGCAACACATGAAACAATAGATCTTATCATAAACTGTCAGGATGATGTTAATAATATACGAATAAATGGAACAGGAATACTAACCTTGAAACCAAATTGCAAAGCTTTTACCAAAAACAATATTATTTTAGCAAAATATCTAGGAAAAGGTAACTTTTCCAAAGATTATGTACCACAATTCCAACTACCAACAGGGAAATTTAATACCATAATTAAAAACCAAAAAGAAAATAACGCAAACCACCATAACTCGGCTACGAAATTTAACGACTTGAACATATACGCAAAGTCAATGACAGCCCTAGACGAACAACTTAAAAATGAACTAACAAATGAATATAAAGAAAAGGTAACGACAGTTCACACAACAGCGCTATCTGCATTATTAATGATCTTGTTAGGTATCACAATTTTCAAAATATCAAAATATATGAGAAAACGAAATAAAAATAAAATATCAGAAACGGTGCAAGTAATCCATAATACCGAATCCAATAGTTTACAAGTTCAAGAAAATATTCAAGATAAAATATAATTAACTAGGTACTTAAGAGAAAACAAAATATGATATAATAATTAAATCTAAATCTTGAGCAAAAATTAAATTACTAACAAATAATTCAGTATTCTAACGTTATTTAGGATATTTAAATATAAAAAATTAAACAATAAAAGAATGACTAACAAAAATTAGGCCCCCAAAAAAAATAAAAAAAAAAAAAAAAAAAAAAAAAAAAAAAAAAAAAAAAAAAAAAATAATAATAATAATAATAATAATGGTGGAAAAAAAAATAAAAAAAAAAAATATATATATATGTAAAAATAATAATAATAATAAAAATAAATAATAAATAAAAATAAATAAAAAAAAAGAAAATACATTTAAAACATTTTCAGATGAGCAAAAATAAAGCAGCAAAAACCTTAGCTAAAAGAATAAAAAAGGTCCAACATAACATAAATAGAATGAATAAAGGAAAAGAATTATATAGCCACCATAAAATCAGAAGATTAGTCCAAAAGAATAACCCCTCTCAAACATAAAAAAAAAACATCGAAAAAATACGAATAGCTCCTGCCAAAGTCGAAACCACAATAGAAGAAGAAATCAGAAAAAAATTTGAAAACCTAGTCAGATTTATAGGAGAAGGAAAAAAAACAATAATAAATAATAATAACAAGAATAAAAATAATTAACATTTTTTTTTAACAAAATATATTACCTACCAATTCAAATTAAAACAATCTATTGCAATTTAGAACAATAAAACGCAGGTACCGAAATCCACAATGAATTACAAATTTTCCTTACAAAATATTTTATTACTATAAAAAACAGAAAATTACTACCTTTGAAAATAATCCGTTATTTACAATCCTGGGACCTATTTTTGAAAACATTTTCGATTACTTACCTTTATCAATTTATCGACATACGCTTCAAGATGGTGACCCGTCCCACAAAATGAGAGACGAAAACCAAAAATGTAAGAATGTCACCGACCTAAAAACCCACAGGCCTTTTCGATATTCGATCGCGACAACGGAGCATCCTTTCACGGAGGAGACGATGTTTTTGACGAAAACAGGAGAGCGACCGGTGCAATTAAAATAAACCAACTAACAAAAGACGGATCAACAACTAAGACTACTAGCAACAATTTTCAAATATGATGACAACAAAAATAATAATAATAATAAGTATAAAGGACGTCTATTCTTAGTTTAATACAGAACATTATAAACATATATTTTATCAGATAACAATATATAGCAAATAGGTAGGGACAGGAACATAAGTACGTGGGAGATACGTATGTATTGTCAGAAAACCTTAGCAATATAATACACATCATATAATGCCCCTGGCGTGGTAGATATACCCGTAAGCATAAATGAACTGTATAAAATATTCTAGTTTAACAAATGCAAACACTTTTAGATAAAAAGATATATTAAATATATAATGTTAATCAAAACTTGTACAAAACAAATAATCAAATGTAATTAGAGTATAAGATTAAGTTACTAAATTAGAAAAAAATAAGAGCACAAATACTAACCATTATTCGTAAGAAATACTAACATACAATTTTAAATGTATACATTCTAAAATGTACTAGTGAAACAATGTAAATTATCGATTTCCAAATTTCTATTGCCGGAAACAAACAACTATTTTATGACCACTCAAAAAAAAAAAAAAAAATGTATTAATTTAGAAAAAAAAAACAATTATGTTAGATTAAAATAAAACACAATTATGTAAAATTTTAAAAACAAAATGTATCGTTATGTGTATATGAAACGAATGTTGTAATTAACTATGTGGTAGCTTAAAAACATGTACATCAAAATCTTCTCTGAAAAATTACATTTTATACATATTTACAATAAGTTAAACCCCTCCACTAATATTAACATGTATTATCAACATTTGTACTACCCAAACATTTAAACATTAAGTTTGTCCCAAAATATGATGACATATTTTATTTCAAACACATGGGACTGTTGTATCATCACATAAATGATACCGAACACCCAATTTTATTTAATTATTGTTATAAAATAAAATAAATATATATTGTCAGCAAACACACACGTACACATACGAATACACACACCACCTTCAAAAATGATGACCAGATAGATGGCAACAGAATAAAACGACTCCGTAAGACGTGGTGATTGTTCGTTCTGCTGCCATCGTTGTAGAGGCCGAAACGCTGCTCGATTTACCAGTGAGGTGACCGGCAATTCTTTTGTTTTTGTAATAATAATATTTTTGTGTTTAATTAAAAAGTGTTTATATTTAATCTTTTTCTATTTTTTGTACTTGTGAAAAGTACATGAGAAAGTTGGTAAAATAAACAAAAACGGTGTTTAAAACATATTGTATTTTCAAACCTCAATCCAGTGCTAGATCTTTTTCTTTGTCAGTTTGAGGGGAGAAGTACAATATCGTTTAGGTAAAGGTTACCTCACGCTCGAAACATCCAGTGCTAGATCTTTTTCTTTGTCAGTTGTTTCGAGTGTAAAATAACTTTAGAGCTGTAAGGGAAAGTAAGCCTTTTAAAGAAACCTGTTTCGACTATCCTATTAAGCAGTGCTAGATTGTATTCTTTGTCACTTAAGAAGGTAGTCTTCCGGGCCAATTAATAGGTATTTCTTTACATGCTTGTTTAACGGTTAGAGTGTACTAAACCAATAAACACCTTGTTTTGTGTTGTTATACGTCAAGCCTTTGCGTGGCGTATACGACAGAGGTATACAATTTCCACCAGCTGACATACAGACTACAATTGTTGACAAGACACCTCTCTCTGCTGAAGTTAGAGAACCTACTTGTCTTCTTCCTTTTAATGCCAAAATTTTGGAACATTTTGATTGTACTGTGGTTAGTCCAGTCTCATCAACATTATAAACTCTATGTGGTAAGAAGCTGTTTTTTTGCTGTACATTTTGTAAAATAGTAAAAAATTTCATCACATTTGGACGGTTAAACGCCTGAGCTCTAGCAGATGATGTAGCTTCTGGAGATCTAAGTGTTATCTCTGGATGGCGCTTTTGGAATCCTTTTACCCAGTCTTTACCAGCCATTTTTTTTGTAACACTGAAGTTGTGCGAAATATTATTTTTTTCAGCTAATTCAAAAGCTAATGTTTTGATATTTTTTATTGTTAGTCCAAAAAATCTTTTTTCCATATCAATCAGATAATTTACAATTTCTTGTTCTTGGTCATTAGTGAAAACAGAACGAAATCGGCCAAGAATTTTTTTGTTACCTAAACAAATATAATAATATACCTCCTTTATATTGTATATTTTGGTTACTAAGTATATTATAATATAATAGGTAATACTAATACGTACCTGTTGCATCAATATTAACATCTCTAACTCTTCTTATTAATGTTGTTCTTGGGACGTTGAAATATTTAGCAGCTTTATTATAACTCATTTTTTTATTTTTAACCGACTCAATTGCTTTTTTCATACTCACTGCATTCCAGCTTTGCTGATTTGAAGTTCTTTTGTATTTGGAAGGCATCTTAACATTTCTATAATTGAACAGATACAAAATAATACATACTGATGATTGTAGGTATTTAAGAATTATTTGTTTCAGAAGTTTTTGTTATTAATTTTATAGTTTTTTTCTTTAACTCATTAATGATATTTATTTACCACTAACATTGTTAAGCAGTAATTTAGTTTATAGAAGTCTTTTTAGTTCTTATAATATAATAGCTACACCAAAAAATGAATTAACATGCATATACAATTAAAATTATTAAATAAACATAATCAAAATGAAAAATATTTGAAGTATGGGTAAACTTGTCACCATAGTGACCACTTTGCCCTTTTAATAATGTTTAATTTACTATTTAAAAAAATATTAATCCCATTAACTAATTAAACTTAAGCTAATTCTATAATATATAAAAACTAATGTAGATTTCGAAAAATAATAATTTGGGTATATTAATTACTATGTTTATAATATATAATTATTTATTCAGAGCACTTACCTTACATCAACAGCATACAAAAATGATTTTTTTTTTTTAAACCGAAACGGTAAATGTTTTTATCAATAGTGGTTTATCAGTTGATAAATATGATAACAATGAACCAATCCACGTGATGAAACCAGCTGTTTATTTATTTACAACAGAATAATAAGACATGACCACTTTACCCGCTATGACCACTTTGTACACCTTTCCCCTACACACATACAAGTATACACACGTACACAAAAACACACATTTCGCACAACAATCACCACGTAGTTCGACAGTATTTGCCCGGCATTTCCGACCACTGTTGTTCGAACTACTCACCGCATTACACACCGCTGATCGGTAAAAAAATTCGTGCGTATAAGGTGTCCGAGGATCGCGTAACAAAACTTTACGCTCCCGGCCCCAACACGAATGATAAAAATAATATGCAATTTAAAATAAAACACCATACACATTGGACTGATTTTAGTATAATGATTATGCATAATATTATTGACTTAGGCCCTTTCTCATAAACACAATATTTTGTATTTTTAACCATGTCTAAACGCACATATATGTATTTTGGTATACTATTTTTCAAATAAGAACGCACCGCGTCGCGCATCGTTATCAGAGGCGGGACCACACACCACTCCCACAAATTAGTATTTCTTTTCTAATTAGTCGTCATCGGTCGGCTCCTATCGACGCCGCCGTGCATACAGAGAATTGAAGTATTAATTATTTTCTATCGCATCATACTGTCGTACGCCACAGAATATTATTTTTTTTATACGCAAATACGTAAACACTTACGGATTATTATTATTCATGATTTATTGGTGTATTTCTTATAAATCTACATATTGCATTATGTTATTTTATTATACATGGACAGGGTCGGACTGGCAACAAAAGGCCCAGTCTGCGATCTGATGAAAGGGCCCTTTACTGCCTTACTAAAGTTGGACTATAAATTGTTAGTCCACTCTCTACTTCTCCATTTTTGTATTTAAAAAAGATAACAATTATATGTAATAAAAAAAAAACATTATAATGATAAACATTTTAGATAAAAGTGTAATATTTTACACACATACTTTTATTTATAACAATTTGTTTGACTTTAACAAATATGAAACAATACATAGGTGCATAATATGATAATAAACATTTAAATGTAAATAATTTAAAAACTTAAATAAATTACAATTCAATTTAACAAAAGTTTTGAAAGTTCATTAGAACTCTTTCCAATAGAATCAATTACACTTTCTTTATCAATTTCAACATTTCTTTCTATATTCATCAATAACAATGCTTCCATTGTTTCTTGGGAAATAGTTGATCTTAGTTTTGTTTTGATATTTTTTAATTTGGAAAAGGTTCTTTCACAAGTAACTTGGGTGCATGGCAACGTTAATACAAATTTATATGCATAATATATATTGTTAAAACAACCAGACTGTTGAACTATATTATGTAACACATTGAAAGCACAACGTAAACAGTTATTGCATGTTTTACAATTATTGGATGGATCAATTACAGATGCTTGATCTTCGTCTAAATCTAGTTCATGTTCATCAATAGGAAATTGGGAGTCTTCAGTTAAATGTGTGAAAGTAGCTTCAAAAGTTTTAGTAATAGAATTAAACTGTAAAGCAAATTGTTGTAATTCATATGCAAGTGTGTTTCTATCAATAGTTGTTAGAATTGAAAGTTCTAGTAACGCATTTGCAGGTACTTCATTTTTTATCGAATTAAAATGTTTGGGATCCAGGCAAATGCAATCGTTTAGTAATTTTGTATTACTTATAAACCGTTTATCCAAGCTGTTTGCACAAATATCATGTATATAATTAAATGTTTCAATTTTAAACCTATCAGTTGGTGAAATATTTGGCCGTTCATCTGTTGCTTCTTCTCCAGACATTTTTTTTTTTTTTGATAATCTACCTACAGATTTTCCCTTATTAAAATCATTTTTTATAGTGAAATTACTACTATTTAACTCTAGCTCTTTATTTATTTCTGTAATAAAATGTTTAACTTTAGAATAAAGATTAATGAATATACTATCAGCATTATCTCTTCTAGATCTAATTTCTTTATGCAAGTTGTTAATCATATTAAAAGCAGTTAGATAGTTTAATGACGGAGATTGAAGAAACTTAGAAATAGGTGAGCTAATACTAAATATGTCCAGATAAATTGCTGCAGTCATAATCACATCAAACTTAGACCAATTTTGTAATAGAGTGCGAGCAGTGAATTTTGTTTTTGAATCAAATGTAGAGTGATTTGAAATTATTTCTAGCAAAAAATTTAAAAATAATAAAAATCTTGAATTTTTTATGTCAGTTTCATTAAATTTTATAATTGAGCTTAATGCTTTGTCTTTGCTCCACCAACGTGTAGCGCCAATTAAATTTAATCTCCTAAGTTTATCATTACTTGTATGAGTTTTTTTTGTTAACTCAGACCAAACTTTCATTCTTTTGTAGGAATCTAATAAAAATGTAGATGATTGTTGTACTAAACCGAATAGAAATTCTGCATTCACGCAACATTCAGACGAATCAACCATAACCAAATTCAATACATGACCTACACAATGTGTGTATACACATAATGGATTCTTGTTTTTTAAATATGATTGTAAACCATTGTATGTCCCTTTCATATTGGCTGCTCCATCGAATGAGCAACCTACAATTTTAGAAATATCTAAAGTTAATTTATGAAATTCACTTGAAATTAAATCATATAAACCTTTTCCGCTGGAGTCATACACTATTATCAACTTTAAAAGTTTTTCATGGACTTCATTATCTAAAACATATCTAACACAGATAGCAAGTTGGTCTAAAACAGAAACATCTTGCGTAGAATCTACCATAATACTAAACAGTTTAGCTTGTTTTATATCATTTATTAATTTATTTTGTATTATTTGACCAATGACTAAGATAAGTTTGTTTACAAAAGTTTTTGATAAAAAAGTAACCAATGACCCCCTTCCATGACCATGAACTTGATTACCATTTTTAATATTACATAATTCTTTTTCTTTTCGCTTGTTACTTAAATGTATACTGTTTTGTATATGCTCATTCAAAACTACATCATAATCTTTTATTAACCAAACTAATTCTAAAAAGTTACCGTGATTGATAGATCTATCTTCTAAATTATAAGCAGCTTCATCTTTACCTCTATATGATAAACCTTGTCTACCAATAAATGTAATAATATCAATAAGTCTTTTAACAACTAACCGTCTACATTCAACTTCTTTTAAATGAACTTTTTTAGCATTAATATTGATACAACTACCAATATCGTTTTTTAAATTTGCTTGAAGCAAAGAAGAAGCTGCTGCACAATGAGTTTTAGATATTTCATGTTTTTTAAGTGTATTATATATACTTTTTGGATTATCAACTAACAATCCATTTACTAAATTACTAACATTTTCACGAGTATTACCAAAAGTCATACAAGTAGTACAAAATATCTTTTTATAATATGAACAATAAGACAGCCATTTTCTATTAATTTTATCATTATTATTTGTTGTTTGAAAATAAACCTTATTCGGATCAAAAGGAAGTTTATCATCTAAATCCAAAGAGACTGGTTGGATTGGATGATTTTTTAGGAAAGCCAATTTTACTTCTACTGAACTTTTGTATTCTGGCATGATAAAAAATGCAACATTACCTATAACAAAATTAGAACTAGATTCCTGAGTAACGGATTCTCCATCTTCATAACTTGTTCCTGGTTTACACTGTTCAGCCAAAGTACAAATGTTTTGTATGTTGTTTTGACCTAGGATGGTTATTTAAGAAAGCCAATTTTACTTCTATTAAACTTTTGTGATCTGGCATGATAAAAAATGCAATATTACCTATAACAAAATTAGAACTAGATTCCTGAGTAACGGATTCTCCATCTTCATAACTTGTTCCTGGTTTACACTGTTCAGCCAAAGTACAAATGTTTTGTATGTTGTTTTGACCTAAAGCATCTGTTTCGCAAATTCTATCTGTGCTTTGTTTGTTCTAATGAAAATTAGAATACAATAGTCAATAATATACTTATTACATTATAGTAATTAATTTTACCTTTGATTCAGAAGAAATGATACCATTAGTAACTTTATTTTCATTTGAAAATGAAACGTTTGAATTATCATTCGTGATTACCTTTGAAAAGAATAATTTTTTTTGTTTTGGGTCAGAACCGGCCTTGAGTAACATTTGTTGTTCTTTTAGTCGCCTTTTTTCCGCACCACTTTTCAATTTGGTATTCATTTTAAACCGTAAGGTAAATAAAAATAATAACAATTTAAATACACTTTATACACTCGTTACAGGCACTTCCAACAGTTAGTCGTATTTAAGTATTTTATACACCTTTATTAAGCTCCGGTGCGTTGATACGAACAACTCGTGACTCGGAGCAAACTGTCAATAAGACAATAACTAGTTGACACCGGCGTGCGTAGCAGTCCCGTATGGCTTATTTATATTGGTATATATGTTATTTAACGAGTAGGTCCGAGTGCATAGACGAAACTTAATGACTGTATAGTGTATAGTCTCGCTATCGACATTTATTTTGTGTGCTGTTTCTTATCGGTGTTTCTTATACACAGAAAGGAGTCTCTAGCGAGACTTCAATTTTGTAAAATTTATTTTTAGATAGCTGCGGGAATAACGATAGTCGCCCGCAGTCGAGTTATATAATACATCTATTGGTATGTGTGTGCGTGTGTGTGTACATGGTGCGGTCGAAGGCAGAAAGACCCAGAAGATAATTATTATTATAATTTATAATGTTAATACTGAACTAGCTGCCGGTGGGATACAGGTGAATAGTAGAGTATTTTAACTGTAAAGTATTTAAATGCAAGATTTCAATCAATTAATTAATCAATTTTATATTGATAATACCGTATCGGATTTGTGGGAGATGCCGCCTATGGCGGCAAATGGCGTTCGCTGTCTAGCAGACACTCATCACTCTATGAATTTATCTGTTTGAAATTTGTGTTTGTTAGAAAATGTAATATTTTATGTAGATGGTAATAATAAGTTCTTTTAAATATGACTCATCACCTAGGCTTATAAAAAATTGATTTACCAAAATATGCATTTGATTTTTATAAGATACACACAAAAATATAGTTACAAAAACAATATTTATTGAAATCAGTGATTGATTTAATACGATATAATAAAAATCAACGAATTATTTAATTAAAACTCATCACCTGGGCTAAGATTTGTATGGAATGAAAAATTGTAATATATTATGCATTTTATTAACCAAAATATGTAAAAACGTGTATTTTAATTTTCATGAAGTTTTAGATGCTGGTTTTTAGTTAAATTATGACTTGAGATAAAAACAAATATTAATTATGTAATAAAATTTCATTGAAAAAGTCTAATACATGATGATGCACGGGAGACGATAAACGAAAAAAAAAGCAATAATTAAGGATTTGTCGCCCGGTATCAAAACCGGTGTGCATCGCTTTGCAACGATTAGTGTTGATTCCTACCTAACGCCTAAACCTACCTAGCCACCTACTCGAGTTGAAAATCACATTGAAAACTCGAGCTCTTAAACGGTTCGTGATACGACGACACGACGCATACTATTATCAGTATTATCACTGAGAGCAAACAAACGGTGCGAGCGGTCGGCGGGAAAGATAAGCCGGGGAGGAGCCGCCACCGATAACGTGAAAACTAAAATAGTAGATAACGTAAAAACTAAAAGTGATAACCCCAATATAACCTAAAAAGATTTTCATCCGGTCGAATCGGGAAAAGGGGACGGAGAAAAATCGAGAAAAAAGCCGAAATGATTATAAAACGGTCCAGAGTATTAAGGAAAAATACGATATAAGAGTAAAAAGAAAAGGGGAATAAAAACGAAAAATCGCGTACCCCCCGTAAGGTCCCACTCTACAAGAATTTTTTTAATATATTAGATTACGATTCAGTTGTTAGGTAAACGTTAATAATATTAATTTTATTTTGTAAATCTAAAATTAATAAGGAGCACTTCAAAATATTAAGACATGTTTAAATACAGTTACTATAAATGGTAATCTTATTTTAATTTAATTTTAAATTTATAAACATGAATTTTGGGGGCCCAAACTAGTTGGGGGCCCAGTCCGCGATCGCGGACCTGCGGTCCGGGCCAGTCCGACCCTGTACATGGATAGGTCAATATATATTTTATTATTTTATTTCAATATATTTTAAAAAGTACAGAAATTCATTTATTTAATATTTATTATTACACATAATTTTAACAAGTACAGAAAACCATTTGTTTAATTTTTTTTTTATTACACATAAAAAAAATCAAAATTTAAAAAAAAACAAAAATATAATTAATCAGACTCGAATTCGGTTGAGGAATTACCAATATTAATGATGACAGGTTCTACTTCTGCGGACAGCATTTCGTCAACAATGAAATCCATGTCGTAAAATTTTTTTTCAATTTTCTTGGTATGACTAATGAAATTTTTCCACATATTGGCATCTACTCGTTCGATACCTTCCAACAACAAGTTTTTTACATCACCTAATTTGTAGCTGGTATTATTTATTTTTACGTGGTGTTTGACTGATGAACAAGCCAGCTCTATCGGATTTAGCTCACAATGATATGGCGGGAGTCTTAAGATGGTGTGGTTGTGTTCTTTGGCCATTTCGTCTATGACGTATTTTTCGTGCATTGGTCTGATTTTCTTTACCATTTCAAGTAGTTGAGGAATTACCATAGGCTTGTCGATTACTTGACCTTTTTCTTCCAACCATTTAATTATGTCCGCCTTTCTGGTTGAGGTGCAAGGTATTTTGTCCGTCTTCACAGAATGATATGATGCGTTATCCATAATGATGACACAGTTTTCTTTTAGTTGCGGTAATATACTTTGCATCCATTCTGAAAATGTGTCACCATTCATCTCATCATGGTAATCATTTGTGTTTTTTTTTTTTATTCAAAACATAGGAGTCCACCTGGTACAAATCCGTCTTCCGATCCTATGTGCAAAACAATCAGTCGTTTTCCCGGTAGGATTTTTCGCTCCCGTTGTTAGGCCCCGAACAAAAGCATCATGGCACGATTTAACGGTCTTGTCTCCCCATATTTTGTTGGTATATTCTCCGGCATTGACCCAAGTTTCGTCCAAGTACTACAAATGTCTCCCTTCTTCACGATATTTTTGTATATCCTCCAGGTACCGTTGCCGCCATACAACTATTTCGTCTTTTTCGACAAGGGCACTATTTCGGGCTCGTTTGGTATATTCGAAATCCATGTCTATTAAAAGACGATATAAATTTGTTTCTGAAATATAAGGTAAGCTATCGTCGTCTTTCACAACTCTGTATATTTTGGCCAATTTAGAAATCGTTTTGTTATACCAAAAGGAGTGTACATGACGACGCACAGTGTTTCGATGTAAATCGTCAAACGCGTCTTTAAACGATTTCTTACAGCGTTTTCTGTTTGGAGACGTTACAGTTTTTGAGGTATTGTACTCACTTATAGTGCTCGAAATTGTTCGTTGCCCAATGCCAAGTTGTTTGGAAAGAGTAATCCGACATTCCCTGATCGAAATTTTCGGATTGTTTCTCAACTCCATCTTGTAGGCGTTCAATCATAAGTTTTTGACTTGATAAAACAAACTGGAATAAATAAATGTATGATAATAATAGTATTATTTACGTTGCAAGTTACATATTATGTTATATATCATGGATCACCAAATGGCGGCCCGCGGGCCTCATACGGCCCGCGGACAAAAAATAAATAACACATATTACGACAACATTATATGTGTTATTGTAGTAAATTTTTTAAATATTAGAATTTTGATGGCCCTTCAAAAGTATTAATTGGTGACCCCTGTTATATATTATATACTTTTCTATAATATAATTAATCACAATAATACTAACCTTTCCCTTTGGATTTTTCTTAGTTGGTGTAACATTTAACTGGTCATCCATTGTTTCGCTGAATAAGCGGTGCACGACAAAAAAAAATAATTTAAACGCATAAATTGAAACCAAAATGCAATAAATTGACTGAGCGCGCATAAAAACAATAGAATACACCGTTTTGCACGTACGAGCGGCCGTCAAATGTTGTGTTAATACAACTCACTCTGTACACCAGGTGGTACCACCACAGAATAGATGAAATCAGAATGGACACTTTGATAACATAACACGGGTAGTAAAGGAAATTAAGTAAATAGACCGGCAACCATTTTCTCAGTGGTCCTTAAACAGCTGTTCTTTTATCAGTCAAGTCATATCAGTGCTTGTGATATATTTTTAGATATTATGTAACTCATAACTAATTATTAACGTAATAAACTTCTCAAAAAAGTACCACTGAATAGAATTTAGGTAACTCTGAAGTTTCTTCGGACACAAATATCAATAGCATGCAAATTATATACGAGAAATGTCTTAAGCTATGTACAGATTTTAAAATAATAGGTATGTAATTTTCAATTTATTGTTAATCTCATGTTTAGTTCATAGCTAATAATGCCTATGTGTGTATTATTATTTTAGGATTTGATTCAGTTTGGTGGGAAATTAAACTAGATTTCTATTTACCATCAAAAGAAGTAATTTGAGCAATAGCAATGTACATATTTCATCATAATTGCAGCCGAACAGACTTAACGTGAACTACTTATTCAGTTATTTACTTGAACTCTCTGTAGGTCCTGCAGCCTTCAGGTGTGAAAGATTGTCATTTGTACAAGTACCTAACAAATCAATTTATTATTGCAATTTTTTTATGTTAATCTTTGGTAACTGATATTAAATAATACTTAAACAATCATAATAATTTTAGTTAAATAAAGTAGAACAAGAAGTGGAACCAAAGTGTTTTGACAATCAGTATGGACAAGAAGTGCTTACAATAAGAATCATGACAGGTAAAAACGATTAGGTAATACCCGATTTAAACAATATTAACTTAATTTAATTCAATTTAAAATAGAACAATTATTAAGTTTATATATATAAACAGTTTACAATTTACATACAACATTATACATAATACATTTACTGTTTTGATGAAGACTCGGGGTACACCAGCTTTCTCGCAATAATGGGCGCTAATAAATAATAAAAGTAAATACATTAACACAAAAAATGTTCACCTTAATTTAAATAAGTGGTGGTTTTACTTGAACATAAAATATTAGACGTTGTTGTTACAGTTAGACTTGTTGCTGTTATACTATCAGTTGGCATTGTAAATATAGTAGGTACAGCCCTATGTAAGAGTAATCTATCTGTGAAATACATTTTTTTTTCAAAATGATCACCACATACTCTGTATGATTTACAAAGGGAATGAGAAGTTTTCTCACTCAAATCTAATCGATTACAATTGATAAGCCAAATCATACGCCTTAAATAAAAAAATTAAGTTTATATATATTTTTACCAATGTTTATGTCAAAATAAAATATACTTACAATTCTTCATCTTTGGGAAGTGAGTGGAATTTTACAATTTTATTTGTTGTTAAATTATAACAATTGGAAACAATACATTCAAACCCACTTTTTCCCATTTCGATTTTTTTTAATTAAATGTATAAAATAAAATATAGAAATGCCAAAGCAAAAAGCATGCACTACAAAATATGACACAAACTTAAACAACCTGTGGAATGTTGTGCTTTCAAAAGTCATAACATAGATATCATCTACTCTATGATATAGCACTGATAACGCATAAAAATGATAAGAGGGACTACTGAGAAAATGGCTGCCGTTTTTTTGTTTACATCGAGAGTGTCCATTCTGATTTCATCTATTCTGTGGTACCACTAACGACAGCTGAAATTGTCGGGATTGGGGAGGACGTGCACGCGTTTCGACCGGTTTTCGTCCGCCGCCCGGTGCGTTCTCATTTGAAAAATAGTATAACTAAGCCCTAGTATAACAACAACAGATGGACAATTTACAGTAGTACCAAACGACGCGGCTTGAAATTTCCTACTAAATTAATGTATAATATGGAAATGTCAAAAATTGACTTATGCCCTTTCTCACAAACACCGTCCAAATGTTTTATTTGAATTGTAGTGTTCAATAAACTATTTAATAGTAACATGTGTTCATTTATTTATTGATTTGTAATTTAGTTTTTATAATTTGATTGTTATGCTTCAAAACCTCCCCACAAAATATCAATCATACCAATAATGTACTTATCATTAATATAGGTACAACAGTAGTATAAGATTATGACATTACCTCTACATCCACAGGAGATTCGTCATGGCCACCATGGATTCTCTTAACTTATACTACTCAGTACTCCGTTATTTATGTGAATTCGCCCTTTACAATTTATATCCCTCCTGCGACATCTATAATACTTTGTGATATTGTCTGCGCTCATTCTATCAAATATATATTGAAATCCTTTATGGGCATAAACGTCTTTCGACCTATTAGTCACAATGGCGTCCATTTTCAAAACTAAAACGAAAATTTAAATAAAATTGACTAATGTATATCAAAACGTTGGCTTAAAACAGGGTATCTGTACAAGTCAAAAGCTTGAATACAATTGAATAGGCCACAGAGGTAGAAATAATTTCATTAAATAAAATCATATATTTTGCAGCAATCTATTTATAGTAATTATTGTACATTACTGGATCCTTTGATGACACCGGCACTGGTGACAGGACATATACCACCAGGAGGGGTAAATCCTGTGATTCAATAATTGCTAATTTTATATAGGTATTTTAGTATTTATATCAAGATGAATCATAAGTAGTCAGTACAAAATATATGATTTAAATTATTTATTTAACGAAGATATTAAATATAACTTGTACAAAACATAGTTCGTAAGTATTTTATAATTTAAGATATTGTGTACGAAGTATTCGTCAAAATAATGTTCTTCATTACAGCTAATGAAGGTGCAATGATAATTAATAGGGCTGGGAATTATATGTTGTATAAAATGGAATAATGAGCGTTTCATTTTTTTAAACTTTATTTGTAAAGTAATGTTTATAAAATGAAGATACATTTATATTTTATACTACAAAAAACATTATAGTTATTGAATATTGACATTGTTTCGTTATTATCTTACGGTTCTAATGAAATTATACATTTATTAATTTTAGTCTACGTTTGGTTCAAGAGCCACACGAAATTGATTTAAGAGCCACATGCGGCTCGCGAGCCTCGTTGTGGCCAGCGCTGAAATATATACTTCACCTTTGAAGATCGACTTCCATAAAAAAAGTTTTTTTATTATTAAATATCTATAATTATTAAGAAATCTATTTGCATATAATGCTAATTATAACTGGTGAACATTCGTCATTTAAGTGTCAACGGTTATTCGTTTTTGAGTAACAACTACAAAAATTCCCATTCTTCCTTAATTTTAGATTCTGAGCGGAGTCATGAATGTATTGATTTTACAATGATGTGGTTTTTTTTTTGTGTGTGTACACGATAAGTACCCACATAGCAATAATATATATTCTACTTATTTTGAAAATATCATTCGTAAAATACAAATATTTTAAAAACAACTTTAGATGGCATTTAGAACATAATAAAATATATTCACAATATGTACAAAATATATTTTGGCCGCTGATTTGATATTTCTGAAATATTTTTATAATAATTTGTGAGACGTTTTGATGACATTTAAAAAATATATCATTGTAAAGATATAAAAATATATTCTTGCAATATATTTAAAAAACATCATATTATTCTATAATCAATATTTTAAAAATATATTTAATATAATTATAATAAATAGATTTTTATAATTAAGTTATAATTATATAAATGCACCTTCTTATGAATGCATTTTTTTCTTCACCATAAATAAATATAGTCCAAAATATTTTAAATAATTTTTCATCATTATTGATACATATTTGTATATTATTATGAAATATATACACTATTAATTATTCTAATACATAAAATCTGTTATGCAATTAAAAATTTTTTATTTAGTTTGTTTTTATACAAGGCAAATAAAATGATTTCACTTACAATCATGACATAATAATGGAGATGATTGTAGTGCCTGATTATCAAAGTTTTTCTTTTGTTTTCCATCTTCTCGGCTTTTAGCATTAGCCATGTAAACTTTCATTGGCTGCAATACATCTATCTATGGACTATTGTTATATTTTCTAATACTTCTTACAGCATCTAAGATTAATTAATTATAATTAGTTCAGTTATTAACATAACCAAACATTGAAATTCTTACTGTATATAATAGAGCATGTTTTCAGTATAGAGAACACTCGTTTTTTCTTTTGGCCTTGATACGAGAACTGGAGAAGTAAGTTATCATGAAAGATTTTAGACATAATTTGTCTTGTTGTTTCTGAAATAGTTGATCTTTCTAATCTTGCCAATTCACTGATCTGTATAAATAACAATATCAGAAAGGATGTATTTTATAGGTATTATTTATTTCAATGATTTTGTGTGCATTAAGAACTTCACATGCTAAATTTCAAAAAATTGCTATTAATGTATAATAGTTCATTAACATTTAATATGGAACAAATAGCCATTTTTAAGAAATCATTTGTAAACTTATGATTTAAAAAATGTTTTTCATCTCAGAATTAGTATATATTTTATATCTATTGATTAAACCATAAAAAAATGATTAATGCATAAAAATATTGAAATAAAAATTGATGTGACATAAAAACAAAGCTGGACACTAACTAGTTAGATAGTATCTTTTCTACTCTACCTCAAGTTACTATTTTTCAACAAACTAACTTATAATTACTTAAGTTAGAAATACCAAAGTAACTTAACTTTGACTAGTTGACAAAAAAAAACCAGCTTTGCATGAAAATATAAAAGATTTATTTCTATTTTATTAGTTATTTAATATGTTTTACTATAATTATTTACCATTTTTTTACAAAATATATTATCAGAAGACAGTTTTTCTTCAAAAAAGTTTAATTCCTCGATTGTTGTTGATGGAAACTTATACACCTCTTCTATAAAATTATTATCTACGCTGTTGGAAGGTGGAATAGACTGAAAATTGTTTACAATATCCATTATAGTTTTTTCTGAAGAATCAATTTTTTTACTCAGTTCTCTTATTTCATATTTGAGATTTCCTGTTGAGCGTACCAGTTGATTTACAACATCTGGAAAATAAAAATCATATAACATAATATGACAAATAAAATATATTAACATATTAGGATACAGGAATCATAACGAAATATTATGATGAAAAATAGATGACAAAATATTTACCTATAAGTGTTGCGTAGTTTTTTCCTGTTTGAGAATTTGAATTCGTATTCACACTGTCATCACCACCTTAAAAATTAGAAACATTTAATTCACAATAATAATTATTAAAGTGTAACAAACATATTAAATTATATGTAGATAATTCTAAAAGGAACTTTGTCACTAAAATTAGATTATTACTTACATACCAAAAAATTAATAATATGTTTTATATTTAAAATTAAAAGGAGTTGGTAGTTACTTTTCAGAGATGGAAAATGAGATTTAAAGTGTCCGTCATTTTTAAATTTGTTGTAATTTTTTTTAGGAGAAAACAATAGTGATTTGTTGTTTTCATCTTGTTTTATTTCATTTGTAATAATTTCAAAGTCTGATTGTGAGTTAGAATAAGCTTAAAATAATAAGAATAACATAAAAACTAATTTTTACTATTTTCAATAACACTTCAATAGATTACTATAATAACAATTCCTTACCTTTTTTTAGTTTTCTTAAACTAGATGAATAGTATGATGGTTTGTTCAAAGTAGAAGTAGATGTACTGGATGTAGGTGTATTTATAAAATCAAGTCTTTTTTTACTGGTTCCAGCAGTTATCATAGTGTTATTCATTTTAGTAATATTCCATTTCCCTGATGGAGAATTTAATATAAAATCATCATCTACATCACCTATATTTAAAAAATATACATATATATTTAAAAAACTTTTTCAACTAAAACTCTTTTTATTTACTATATATAGTAATGATATAAACAATATAGTAATAGAACCAGTGGAAGTAATATCAAAGTCTTGGAGAGGGGGAATTTCAAATTCAAAGGCGAGAAGACTCCCTCTTACTCTGTTTTTATAGGAGTCAACCTATGCTCTTCCTAATAATTAAAAACTCCAAGATGGTGTGGTCCACACATTACCGTCCCTCTAGATATCCAGCCCTAAAAAGAACTAAAAAAAACTGTAAATTATATAATCCAAGTTTAAGTTGTATAATTGTGACAACCAGTTAATCTTAGAACCATCTTTATGACAAAGCATATTTATTATTTAGAGAAAAAAAACGAATAATGCACACTCACAGATTTTGATTATTTAGAATAAATTGTTAATGAAAACAATTGAGATGAGCATGTACCTCTCTTAAGAAATGTGTTTGATAATAATAAGCCCATTTTCAACCCATTGAAGAATAATAAAAACAATTAACATAATTTGAACATCAATTCATCAAGGTAAAGTACATTTATACATTTGATATTATACCTGAATAAAGATTTTTTAATATCAGGAACATAACTTTTGTCTGCATCACTATCATCATAGTCACTTGCAAAGTTTTCTTCATTACAATGTATCACTAGAAATTATAAAATTGAAATAACAATTTAGAAGAATAAAATAATTAAAAATATTATTCACATAATTATGACACACATTCATTCACAAACTTTTCTATCTAACTGTTGGGTACAAGTTCCAAATATCAGGCGCGTCCGTTGTTTACGGTCCGCCACGTCGATACGACGATCGACTTATCGGTCTCCGGTTATCGCCGGTGGACGCGATAAAGTGCTCGTCCGAGCGAGTTTCACCGATGTCCGTCGTGAGTGTGTCGTGTGTCTTGGTTCGCGCTCGTCCGAGCGAGGTTTTGCCGACGTCCGTCAGGCCTTTGTATTTTCAATTTTTGATTTTTAGTTTTCTTTCGAGACACCTCTCTTATTCGCCACCGTCCGGGGCATATTCCACCCGCTCAAGTCGTCAAGCCGATCAAGGGAGTCAGGTCGTATCATGCCATCACATTAATAACCTTTGTGTAACTTTGATTTGTTTATGATTATAATTATTATTATTATTATTATTTATATTTTATTATGTATTCGCGTTTTACTAACATTAGTTTTAAGGATAATTACTGTTGTTTTGAATAGCACTCGATACCTATTATACGTGCATTGAATTATTGTCGAATTTGTCTTTTCTTCTTCTGTATAACTGATTTATGTAGAATATACACCTATCACATATTATTATTATATACACGTATCGTTCCTCGCATTCACAACTCCCACTATATACAGTCCACGTCTCCTATTCAACTAAATTACCACGACCGGCACGAAAACACGACGAATACTTCGGCTATTCGTATCTTGGTCCGCGTCGACACTAACTATAAATAATGTATCAAACATTTAAGAAGCAAATTAAAGTATAAAATGTATTACTTTCATCATTAATGCTGAGTAGAGGAGGATCTTCAATTATTCCAGGAGAATCATTATGATTTCTGCTATAATTTGGCAACTTCTTTTTTTTAATGTTATAAGAATAGTCAGGTAGACGATGCCGTTCACTCCGAGTAGATTTTTCATTTTCAAAAGTTGATAATTCTGAAGTTTCTTCAGCAATTTTAAGTTATAGTAAATTAGCTAAAATAATAATAATATTAACATTAAAAAGTGAAACCATGTAAATAATTAGTTTAGACTTCACCGATATTACGGGACGCGTATTTCCGAACCCTAACTGAACTGGGGCACTAGTGCCCGAATCCGGTTAGACTCCGTAGTGCGCGTCTTCACTACGTTCCCTAACTGATTTAGGGCACACTATTAAATATTCGTGTAAAAGCAAAGCTATATACAACTTAAAATATTAGACTTGTACATACATTAGTAATTAGTATATATAAACTATATTCACAACACACATACTATAATTATATTATATTGTTATTTATTTACATTTTATGTTAGTAAGTCAGAGCGATTTGGAGTTACATTTATTATCGTCAATAATGCTAGCTAGATTAGTATTTTTAGACTTTAATGATACTAATTTCCAACATATAAAGTACGTAGGTATACTATCAGTCTTATCGATAAACTTTTCCCATTCAAGCTATCTTTAAGTGTCATACAATTATCTTTTTTAATCGAATATTAGCTGTGTCCAGTGTGCCGTGCCATATTCCACAAAATGGAACACATTTACCGTTTATACATTGTTTGAAGTTATAGTTTGTAATATTTATAATGGAGTACATCAAATCAGTTTTTAATGCAATCGATGAAAGTGTTTTTATTGAAAATATTGAATTCTCTAGCAATGAAAGCTATAAAGTAGTTTTAAAAACGAAAATTGATCCCGACGATAATAATTCATATAGTACTAATTGTGACAATTGGGTTCGTAAATATTCTGAACACACGAAAACGAATTGGATTGTATATAAAACTCATCCAAATTACAAAAAATTTACTTACTAACATAAAATGAACAAAAATAACAATATTATAAATAATTTAGTGTATTATGTAATTGACTAGGTATAGAGCCATAGAGGTATTATTAGTATAAATCGCATTGTTATAAACATATCTTTTTTTTTTAAATTGACTTACCCAAATTATATGGAATATAAATAAATGTATTAGTTGAATTATTTATTATACTTACTTGTTTATTAGCATTAAACTACTAAGGCTTAAAAATACTAAGTTAGGTACAAAAAAAAAATGTACTAACAACATATATTGTATTAGTTATAACTTTTATATAACTATAGTATGTGTGTTGTGAATATAGATTATATATACTTAATATATGTTAATATATGTCAACAATATTGTATGGTCCGTAATTTAATGTATTATTATGTAAATATAATTAATATAGGTTAGGTATTACTAATGTATGTACAAGTCTAATATTTTAAGTTGTATATAGCTATGCTTTTACACGAATATTTAATAGTGTGCCCTAAATCAGTTAGGGAACGTAGTGAAGACGCGCACTACGGAGTCTAACCGGATTCGGGCACTAGTGCCCCAGTTCAGTTAGGGTTCGGAAATACGCTTACGGGACATAGCTTTTGATTTGAAATAATCAAAATCTATTTTATTAGGTTTAGAACGGCGATCAATATATTTCTTATAGTTTTTTATGCTTTTTTTCGGCCAAGCACAATGACCGTTTTTGTACCAATAATCAAGGACTACTTCAATGCAGTTTTCCTCTTCAATGCAAACAATAATCCACATAATAACTTAAAATTTACAATATTTACAAATCTGAAAAATATAAAATTACATTTAAAAATTTATTCACAAGTAATGTACTATATTATAGTTATATATAGTTAGTGTTTATAATAAGAGAAGTTAAATGTTTAACAAAGGAAAGCACCAACATTTGAGACAATATTGTGTAATAATTAGATCCATTATTCAATATACTAGTCAATTAAGCACTGTTACCAGGTGTGGGGATTTTTCCCCAATTTAGGGAATTTTCAAACATATTTTTCTAGCTGGGGAAAATGTTGGGGATTCGGTATTTATTGGGGAAAAACTGAGTATTTTGGTAAAATGTATCACTATAATATTTAGTCATGGGTAAAATAATCTATTATTAATTATTGATGATTTAAAAAAAAAAAAGTAATAATAATAAACAAATATTTTATGATAACAATATACGTATTATCATTGATTATAAATACTATAGATTGCTGTGATAGATGGTCTGCAATAAAACTCTCGGTAGATGGCGATAAGAGTCAACAACATTCATAAATTCTTATTTAATTTTTGTCGCTGTCGTTATCGCCGACTGTGGTGAGGGTATACAGGTTTTCAGCGCGGCGTCGGTGCGATACGTATTTTGTTTCTTATCGCAGTCACTATCTTTTTTCCAGTTACAAATTAAATAATTGAAATTGATGTTACATCAACATCATACACCAAATAATGAATACTTATTTTACTTTTTACTTATTAAACTTTTATTACCTTTTTATTATTTTATTAAGTACAAAAATGAATTATAAACAAATTTATTACAAAAATTAACTGTATATTTTTATTATATTTTAAAACTATTTATTTATTTTGTAGAACACATAACTTGGCAACTTGGCTGCATTTTGGGCAGTTCTTCTTCCAAATTTCGCGTTCTCCCACTTACATTCCTTAAATAATTTTGTTCTAAATAATGATTTAATTATATAGATGTAGTGGTTAAGGCATTCTGAATTTCGAATGTTGGGGAAGTGTTTATCAATTTTTTCACTGGCCTTTTCCTTCAGTTTAGATATAATTGCTTTAGAGCTATTGATTTTTGGGATTTTTTTTTCAAAATCGTCTAAACAAATTTTGACTATTTCTAAAAGCTGATTTGACGGAGCCTTAAGTCCTTGAATAGGGTCAACGTGATCAAATGTTTTATACATTAATAACAGAAGTGACTCATCATTTAAATTTGTTTTCTTAATGTCAAATTTAATTCGCAATCACTACAAACAAATTTATCCAAATATTTTTTGCTAGATATCCAGAAAAATAAGTTACTGAGCATGTTTCTAGTGATAATTTATTCATTTTGGTCAATGGGCTACTATTTGAAGTCGACGAACTGCTGGAATCAGAATCCGTTTCATTACAATTTTTATTGTCTGTCGGTGAAACCGTCAATTCTTCAGTATTATTCTCAACAGCAATATCTTTTAGAACGTCAACAGTCATAAACTCGCCATCGTCGGTTTCGCAGTTGCCACAACTTGAACCACATCGCATTAAACTATAAGAGCATATATGGCCGAAACAACATCTAAATATTCGAGCTGTTGGATTCCTGTTATGCCTGATAAATATATTTTAGTATTAAAGTAAAATAAATAAATATGCAGAAAAAACTTATCCTAGAGCATTATCGGATTTGTTATAAATTATAAAATAAATTACCAACTTATCGTAACAAAAGTAACTATGCTTACCCATTTTTTTGACGCATTATCGAAAATAAATTTTCTAGTGCATCTTGTGTCAATCGGTTAGTCATAAGGAAATATTCTTGATTTGGGTTTAAGTTCATAATTTCCAATTTTTCGGACTCATACATCTGACGAATAGCAGTAGTTGTCCACAGAACGCCCACAAAATATGGTGGAGTGCTATTTTTTTTTGATTTATGACATATTTTCCGAGCATTTTTAAACATAGTATGAGCGATATCCAAATTCTCTATTACTTGCGGATTTCGGTCACACATTGGTCTTCTATTAAGGTTTGAATCATACAGATTCTTACTATTCGCTGAGTCAAACATGTTATTCAAAATATCGATAAAGCTAGCAGTGTTATTAGCAGTCGATGATTTCAGTTCTCCGGTGGCAATACAGGATTTTATTGCTATGGAAACTGAATGATTAAATAATTGAATCGCCAATTTGCAATTCATTTTCTGAAATGGATTAGGTGCTAAATGAGTTGGTGTAATCTTTACCATTGCTCGAGCTATATTTTTTGAATCTATACTGTACGTATTTTTAATATCGTATATTGACACAATTTTATTACCACTAATTTCGAAATCTCCATTCAATAAATTGTTTCTTAGGCTCTTCATTAAATGTGGCATATCATAAATAAGAAACAATTTTTCGCCATTTATTATAGTAGATGGGTCTTCATCTGTTCCTCCAAGAAGTTTAAACATACGCATTGATTCTGAGTATCCTGATCACAAATAATGCAAGTCGGTAATACATATTAGCCTAACCATATTAACTTTATTTGATTTATTTTGTGGACTAGGCAGAGCCGGATTAAGGGTCAAAGTCGCTCTGGAGCAATATATATTTGATAGTAAATTTCTTATCAAGAAGTAGTTAAAAACTTAAAACAGTATAATATGTATTTCATGTAATATTGTATGAATAAGTTGAACCGTTTAAAAAAAAAATATTTGGTACTTTATATTATTTAATTCGATTAGACAAAACTACAAAAGTCGTTTATTTATAACAGAATTGCACAAAAATGTTTGTAAACTGTGAATAATACCACTATATTCATGGTTATATCATGCCGCTGATCCATCCTTATAATTTTGTAGATACATTATTCAGTGCTATAGCTTATAATTTTAAAAATAAGAAAATATATTATCATTATGAAAATAAGTAATTTTTCAATAGCCAACCTTATACCACTCGAATTAATTATGTATAAATTTGAATAACTATCAAATACACGATATTTAATATTTATATTACAAAAATTACATGCCACCCCAAAAATTTGCCGCCCTGGAGCAAAAGCTATACACCTACGTTAATCCGGCTCTGGGACTAGGTAATTCAATTAATTGTGATACAAACGATTTAGTAGCTGGGGATATTGTTGGTGGTGTTTTAATGCTTTCGTCAAATATTGAAAAATTTGGAGTTGATGTTTTTTCATTTCTGCTGTACTTTTGTTTTGGTGTTAATACTTTAATTGTTTTAGGTGAGTTGAAGATATTGCCTGATAAAAAAAAGAGTGAGATACAAGACTCGGGTAAAATACAGGCAGAGTAGGGCATTATTCGAATAAATGTGTATTCAAATAATTACCTAAAGAAAATTTTATTCTAATTATAGTTTAGTCGAATACATTTCCGTTTATTAAAATTTTTAACATCAGTAAACATTTGCGTATAAATTCGTCGCAATAATTAATGCAGAATATTTTACAGCCACGTAAGTTACGCGGTGTGTTTGACACATTGATTATTTTTGTTCGTTCACACCGTGGATACGAATTCTACAATACTATATTGTATAATACCATATTACCTAATTACCTATAATCCTATATGATATTATATAAAATAATAATAATCAAAGCTAGGGATTTCTTAGGCCTGAGATATTAGTTTGACGATTTTATTTATACAAAATAAATGTATAAAATTAATGTTTGTGTTTACCTCGAAGTGTTACGTGTCGTGGCACACATCCGTTGATTGTCGTTTTAATTGTTGTTTAATTTTTAATCAAACCAGATTAAGGTTGAATTCAATTTATGCGTACATGCTTGTATAATTGTTGAAAAATACAAGTTATTCGTACCATTATTTTTGGATTTATGATTAAAAAACCAAAATCGATTCATCAATCATTATGACATTTTACGGTTATTTTTCAATGGTTAGGGAGTTCGTATGTTTTAAAAACTACTAACAATTTCGTATAATAACCTTTCTAAAATATCAACTAGATACAATCTCTGATATTACTTAATGTATGCACACTATGGCACGGCTCGCGGGTGTAGTATTTACCGTGTAATAATAAGAGACAATATAAAATTAATATAAAGAATAGACGAGGCGTCAATTATAGAATGTTGCGCCGGACGCCCATAATTTTCCAGAAAATAAACGACACAAACGTTAGAAATCCATAAAGTGAATTGAACAGAAAAATAAAGGAACGGAAAATAAAATTATAGAACGTAAAATTACAGAAAATAAAATATCTGGAATTAACGCTCCAGAATTGTTTTCTTATAGAAAACAAAATGAACATAAAATATGTATACAGAATTTTAATCCCAGAAATTTAAAAGCCTGAAACTACAACCACAGAACGTAGTTTTACAGAAAGTGATAAGATAACATAGACCATTTTTTTCTAGAAAATTAAATCTCAGAAAGTTTAAATTTTGAAATTACCTTATGTGCTTTGGTTATAACTTATATATATATATATAAGTTACAAAATAAAACAGGTAACTAGACTAGGTACTTGTTAGTTACTCAAGACTCAAGTACAAAAGTAATGACTAATGAGTTTATTGACTCATATATGAGCAATGACGTTATTATTGTGTTATTTAAGTTTCATAAAAAAAAGTCCGTTTTATATCAATCTAAGTATTTCATTATATTTGATTTCAAAATAAATAAATTATAGCAATTGCTGTTTGTACTCTTGTAGGCTATTAATCAATGTTTATAATCAGTTTTCCCCGAAAATTGAAATTGAAAATAATCTTAATACAAAAATCGTTTATTTTTATTATTTATACAGGGAAAATAGATATTAATTTTATATTCACAATAGATATTATTACATTTTTAATATAATTAAATTTCCTGATGATGATACGAGGAGAAAGATTGCCCACCAAGTACCTCTTTATAACACCGCATTATAGTGTATAGATAGGGTTACCACATTGTGTCTTTAAGAAAAGAGTACATTATATTATATAAAGCCATAAAGGTAATATAAAAATCCTAAATTTCATAGTTAATATTTATTTAACTAACAAGACATTTTATTTACTCAATTATGCTTGAAATACTTAACACTGAAATACATAAAGTTATCATGTATAATATATTTGGTACAAAATTAGTTTTTATTTATAATTTTAATTACATGGGTATTTAATCAATATATATGTTTAAGAATTTAATATTTATTACTGCTTCGAATTTTTGATAGCAAACTTTTGTCTTTAATACAATAATCATATCATATCGATTAGTTTATTACGACTTGTAGCAGTTCGGTATTTTCGGAATTAAATAGAAATAGAAAAAAGAGTACATTTTTGCCAATATAAAAAAAGTGAGAGTATAAAAATTTTAAGAGCTCATAAGATTACTAATCACTAATGGTAACCCTATATACAGACACAAACAATAAAAATATAATTAAATGTATAATGTAACACGTTCTTCTACTTAGTTACTTACAAAATGATAAAAATAACGAAGTTACCTTAACCTTACTTAAAAGTGTATCTACGTTACAGAAACGAGTATCGCACGTTACACTACTCGACACTAATTGTCCTATTTTACTAATAAATAATCAGACTATTTTAACAACACTTATTCTTATAACGTAGGGCCCGAATTTATATGCCCTAAAAACCTCAGGAATATGCATTTATGCTCTTATTTTACAGAAATATGCACTATAAAATAAAAAAACCGGTAAGATAATGGTGTTGGAAATTGGTCCTACTTCGCCTCGTTCTTCGGACAAGATAATGGTGATGAGTGTATAGCACTTTCTATTATGCCATTACCTGGCATACGATAGTTTAGTTGTATGGTATTTTATATTTTAATGTGATGATTTATCATTGCATTTGGAAAAACGATTCTGAGTAAAACTCAGTAGATAGTAAATTTATATAAGATAAGAAATTCCGTCAAAATTCGAACTTTAAACGCTTGTAAAAATATATTGTAGTTAACGATTTTAGATATTTTGTCACTGCGGTTAGAAATGCATATGAGTATGATTGTATTAAATTGTCAGCTCTTAATATCCAAAGACTAAAATTTTATGAAGGAAAAACTTACAAAAAAAAAAAAGAAATTTTTAATATTTTCAAAGTTCTATGTTTAGCTCAAAATTGGTTAAATATTTTTAACATTTGTATGCAGTATACGCGTATGCATCTTTAGTCGTTGGTAAAAGTTTCAAGTTTCTAGCTTTATTTTTGATGAAGTGATATCTAAAAAACTAAAATAGATTTTTTTTATTTATTTATTTATTTATTTATTTATTTATAATAATAACAGGCGTTAGCCCAAATAACAAGTGAATGCTTAATATTTAATAATAACAGTAATAATAGGTTTCAGAAATAGAAATAATAAAATAACAATAATGACAAATATGATAATACAAAATATATAGGTGACAACTATGTTGATAGTAGATATTTATGAAGAAATAAAAGTGTAGAATTATAAAATAAAATAAGATAATATATAAAATTAACTAGATGACAGGAAATAGCTAGAATTACAGAAATAAAATATTGCTATTTAAGGTATTACCGGCAGATAATAATATATTAATTGGTGAATGTGACATGTAATTTTTTGAATAATGTGGTATAAAAAAAAGATCTTTGTTTCGAGTATTGTGATTGTTAATTTTGAATGATACAAGGCTAAGGATGAAGGAATCATCGATTTCGTTATTTAATAATTTATTAAGGAATATAGAGTAGGAATTTTGTCTTCTATCTTTTAATGTTTTTAAATTTAATTTATTAAGAATAATTTCATAACCAGAGTGGGGCAGTCTAAATATATTGCATTTATGGGAAATATATCTTAAAACTTTATTTTGCACTTCTTCAATTTGCTTATAATGTGATGAAGTCCATGTTTCCCATATTATAGACCCATATTCAAGATGAGGACGGATAAGAGATGAGTACAGACTTTTAAAGGTACTGGGATCATTAAAATTTAAACAGTTTCTTTTAATCATACCAAAGACAGCTAAGGATTTTTTTTTATTTTGAAAACATGTAGATTAAATAAGAGTTTTGAGTCGAAAATTATACCAAGATCTTTAATAGTGGATGTACGATTTAATGGGTGATTATCAAGTTCATAATTAACAAAAATAGGATTATGTTTCATAGAAAAGGTTATAGAGTGGCATTTATTTAAATTAAGCAACATTCCATTTGATTTACACCAAAGGTTGATATTATCTAGATCTTGTTGTAAGAGAAGTGAATCATTTTGACAATTTATTAATTTAAAAATTTTTGCATCATCAGCGAAGAGCAGAATATTTGAATAATTCAAGGCTAAGACAATATCATTAATAAATAGATTAAACAGAATAGGTGAGAGGTGGTCACCCTGGGGGACACCTGAAATAACTGGAATAGGATCAGAAATAAAATTTTTGTATTTGACAAATTGTGATCTATTTGTTAAAAAAGAATGTAGCCAGGATAAAAGTGGATCAGCAAAACCAATTTTTTTAAGTTTATTAATTAAAAGTGAATGATTAATTCTGTCAAATGCTTTTTCGAAGTCAGTATAAATAACATCCGTTTGTTGATTAATTGAAAAAGAATTTAAGAGAAAATGTTTATAAGAGATTAAGTTGGTGATTGTAGATTTTTTTTTACGGAATCCATGTTGCTGAGGAACTAGGATATTATTAAGGAGAGGAGAGATTTTTTTTTCATGATTTCATGAAAGTATGTATTCCTTTGTTTCTAGTAAAATGTTGTCCATACTTTTTCCGATTTTTTTCATTCAAAACCTTGTAAAATTTTAAATTATTGACCCGTAAAGAATTTTATTGCACCATATCATTATCTAGGTGTGTAGAAAGTTTCATATAAATAGACCGTAGTACCGTACCAACTAATTTTCATATGCTTATAAGTGTGTAATTTGATGTGAACATAAGAATTGATGAAAAAATCAAAATTCAAACTTTAAACGCTTGTAAAAAAATATTGTGACTAACAATTTTGGATATTTTTCTAACATATTATAATTTCAACCTGAAAAATTAATATTCAAAATATTTTTATTAAATACATGATGTGACTAAACGATATAAATATAATATGTTTACGTTATTTTATTAAAAGTAACCAAAATATTACATATTATGCATTTAAAACCGGTATATAATAAGTTATAAGTTTTACAAATATTATATAACAAATTTTGGTAAACGGCCACCTAGATCCTTAAGATCTAAATTGCATGAACAATATCTATAATATTAATAGATATAATTAATAGGGAATCTAAATAACCATGAGGCACTAGTTGACCATAAGAGAAGTAGTTGTAACGGGATCTAAAATACTACATAAATTTATGAAAATATTCAAATTTCAAATATTTATTAAAAAATATAGGGATTTGAAAGTTTTTGCCGCAAGAGGTACGTTCATTATATTTTAATACCTATATGGAATACGCAAGTACACAATAATATTTTCAAAAAATTAAAATTAATTTTAAGCTGTTTATAACATGAATATATTCACACAATTCTACACTTCTCAGACTCCAAGTACAATAATAGTATAACTGACACATCAGTATTGACCACGGACTAAGATAGTGAAGATATCAACATCTATGTCCATAAGCGTAATTTGGGAGGACTAAGCCCTCCAACCCCCCCCCCCCAAATGGTTTGTATATATCCCCTCCCCACCTCCCACCTTTATATATTTCAGGGAGCATAAGTCTATGTCCGTGGTAGAGTCATATTATTAGGAATTAAGTCAATTAAGAGCTACTGAGCTAGTTCCTACTAGCGTATAGTTTATTACTTTTCGACATGGTGGGTTACCATAAGTCCTCTTAAATAATCACATTTCCGTCACGGTTGTACAAAAAATGTCCCACCTTTTAAAATATTTTTTGCCAGTTCTATAAAATTATTCTTACTAAAAGTGAGCATCAATAGTATTTATAGTCTATAACATATACAGTTCATTCAACATTTAACGGAAATAAATTAATTTCATGTTATTTTTAACTGTTTCCCAATTCTTATTTTCTTTTTTTCGACGTTCGGCAATTCATAATTTTGTTTTGCTTGTATTATTTTCATAATCTATAAATATGGACGATATTTTTACGCACGATAAAGAATATTGTATATTTTCATTCAATGCAAATTAAATAATTTTATCGAGAACGGTTTGTCTGTTAGGACATAAAAATCAGGCGTCCAATTTTTAACCCACTATGCAGCAAATTATAACATATTCGTATACTAGTATATTATGTTAGAATATTACATTATGTTTAGAGAGTTTAATTTATAAACATATAATACATATATATATATATATATATATATAAATGTTTAACGCATTTTTATTTATTATTAACAATAAATAATATTGATATATTTATGCATATTATTGCATAGGTCGTTTTTCAAAACACTATATTTTCAAATGTATTTTAGCTAAGTTATACAGAAACAAATTATTATTTTCATTTTCAATTTTATTTTACCGTATTTCAGTAATTGATTTTCACAAAAATGAATTTTCTAAATACTGGGGTGACATATTTTACGAAATATTATATGAAGAAATTACATCTGATGATGATAGTATAACTTCTTGCGATGATTTTAATAATGATGATCCCACCGTCTGGCGAATCTAAAACAAAACCTGTTCTCTTCCAATCTTTATTTCAAATCCAATATTTTATATAATATATTATTTGTGTACGTTGTTAAATTATATATGTTTTATTAATATAACAATATTATTTGTTTAAAAATTATGCAATTATGTTCGATAATGTAATATGTATTATACATTTAAAAATTTGTTATTAAAACAGTAAAGACAAAGTCCATCAAGCATACCAGCGCAGCTCAATACTTTATCCCATCCTAAACAAAAATTCAATTATACAAAAAAATTGCTATCTCTTAATTTTCAAACAAATTACACGCCCTTGCCTACGCTGGCCCGATATGAGGTAATTGTACATCCTCATACATAAAAAAAAATGAAAATTGTCCAAAACAGAGTCCTCAGAATAATTGCAAATGCCCATGGTTTGTCAAAAATGCAAATCTCCACAAGACTTCCAAATCCAAGAGATCGAAGATCATATAAAAACATTAGAAAACAATTTTCACTGCTCTCTCCCAAAATCATCAGGTGCAATTCATTATAACCTTCTCTCACCCAACTCATTGTCGATTAAAACGAGGTCATCCCCACGATCTCCTACACTAAGCCACCTCTCAACATCCAAATCTTCACCCTACACATGTGCTTCTTCAAGATCACTACCTCTCTGTTACTTATAGCAATTAAATTATTGTAAATATGTAAATATTATAATATTATTGTAATCACATTGTTACTTCTGTATATCTTAAATCTCGTTTACGACGGATTTTTACCGTTTTTACTCAGTTTTTCCTAATTCCTGGAAGAACTATGCAGATTTTGGAAAAATGATCTGTCTAAAGTACCATCATAGTCCAATGTCAAATCTTAAAAGTTGCTGGACGAAACTTTTAAACCAGGATTTCTATACGAAAAAGTGTTTACAGAAAAAAAAGCCGGTAAGTGAGATGATGGTGGTACAAGTTCGTCCTTCGTCCCTTTGGTCCTCGGACAAGATATTGGTGATAAATGTATTAAGTTTTAAAGAAATGATGACTCATTTCTTTAGTATAAAACGATTCTGAGCAAAGTTTCAGTGTAATATAATATATTATTATTTAAATACTGTTTACATATTTTACGGTTATTTGTATAATTTTTGATGAGTTTTTTTGTAATTAAATCCTCATAAAATATTCAATTAGATATTACTCATTTAAACTTCAATTGTTATAACAATTATAACTCATTAGAAATAAACTTAAAAGAAATCAGCCAATATCGAAAAAAATAGTATAATAATTTATTAAAGTGTGTATAAAAAAAAATCCTGACTAGCGATTTTTGAACTTTTGTTAGGATAATTAGGTAGGTATATGAGTAAGGTCATATTAAATTTTCAGAAATTTTTGTCAAATATTTAAAATTATATTACATAAAAACTTTCAAACAATTTGGTAAATTAAAAGTTCCATATTTAAGTCAAAAGTGCTATAATTGTTCTGAAAATGTTGTCCAATATAAAAAAGTATGTATTTGATATTGGATAAAATTTTCAAGTTTCTCGCTTCAATACTTTTCGATTTATGACTAAATACCTAAAATCTGAACAGTGAAAATCTCATTTACGGCGGATTTTTACCGATTTTACCGTTTTAACTCAGTTTTTCGATCGTTATTCTTGATTACTGGAAAAACTATGGAGATTTTGGAAAAATGACCTCTCTAAAGTACCATCTCAGTTCAATTTCGAATCTAAAAAGTTGCTGGACGAAATTTTTGGACAAGGATTTCTATACGAAAAAGTGTTTACAGAAAAAAAAAAAATAAACATCATTGTAAAATCATAAGATCCTTCCCTTCACTCAGAATCTAAAAATAAACATTGTAAAACCATAAGATCCTTCGCTTCACTCAGAATCTAAAATAAACATAATTGTAAAACCATAAGATCCTTCGCTTCACTCAGAATCTAAAAGTGCAAATTCGTATACTACCTATTCAAAACATATTGACCGGGGACCAATTTTATTTTCCGTACATAAAATTATGACGGGGACCGATTGTCCGCATACCTACGGCATTTTTATGCGGGGACAAATTATTGTCCGGTGACCACTGTCCGTTTACCGGTTGCCAACATTGTCTGGACTCTGGACATCGAGTATGGTAGGAAATATATGGCCAGTGGCGGCGGCCGCCCCATGGATATAGTCATATAGATAGATAAATATAATTCTAACAGATTCTATTTTTGATTCTTATGTGTGGCTGTCCAAAATGTTATAAATAAAATAAATAAACTGGTTTATTGATAAAAATCATCTAAATTTAGGAATCGTCAATGATTTATTTTTAAAACCGCGTTTCAATGATTCAATCAAATACCATAACATCTTCGACTCTCGACGACAACGCTTAACGAACACGTTTGACATTTATAGTTTATCTGTTTATACGTTCTTATAAGTTCTGTCTCGTACAGACGATTTATGAAGTCTTATTTTTGTTATTCGCTTTTAATTTAAAGTATGGAGCATGATGGTTATATTTATGATAATTTAGGTACAAAAAAAGGAATAACGTGAGTATTTTTAAAAGCTTAAGGGCCGGTTGTACAAAACTATATTGTTTCAATAAATAAGTATTTGTCCAATAAATTGAGTTATTGAATCGATAAAAATTTTAAAATGTTGCACAAAGCCAAAATAATAGTTAATACCTTATTGAATCAATAAGTTATCGACCCTTACTCACTATTGATTCATTAACCCTTAAATGCATATAGTTGCATTCATGCAACGTTATGAATTTTATATATTCTGGCCTTAAAACTACTGGTAGGTAGTTTGTGATTAAACCATCGTATTCGTTAAATAATTCTGATTATTTTGTTATCTTATTTGTTTACTGTTACGTGTTTATTTATTAAGTAATAATACATGAAAACTAACGAGTGATTGTACGGTGACCAAATGGCTATATGATAACTTTGAAAAATCATAAAACTGATAATATATGTGATATCTAAAATGAAAAAATGAGTATAGCTTATCGTACATCTAAACTATGTTGAACAGTTGTCGTTTAGGTGTTTTTAATAAATGGTACAAAGAAAATCAATGAAAATCATCGATTGCACAAATGCAACTATATGCGTACAAACTTCTTATCTGTCTACCCACGCTATTGACTTATTGGCTGATTACAAAATAAATACAAAATTTGTTTATGACATCAAAACGTTTTTATTATATTTTTTAATTTTCTATTATATTTTTCTATTAACTAAAATGTCAAAGTATAAAGGACTTAGTGAACAAGAAATGCTTGACGCTTTATTCGAAATACCTTTGGATTCTGACGATGAAATTGATGAAGGTGACTTTGATGAGTTGAATGATTTTGAAAGTGTAGAAGAAATTGATGGATATATACATACTGATGAAGTAGAACTACCTGTCATTGATGAAAATCTGGTATTTGTTGAGTCTGTATATCATAACAATCCTATTGTTATATCTGTCCCTCATGATATAACTGATGAAGTATGTAGTACTAGTAATTTGTTTGTGGATACCCAACCCACTGTTTCTATATCAGAAAATACTAATAGTAGTCAAAGACCATTTACTCCTGTTACATTTGTAAATTGGAAAAACATACCCTTTGAAGAAAACCCCAGCTCACAGTTTCTAGGTAGTGAAGAACTTACAACTGATATTTTAAACTTGGATTCTCCCTACCAAATTTTTAGTTATTTTTTTGATAATGATCTTATTGACCATATTTGTGAGGAAACTCTTAAATATAGTATTCAAAAAAATGTTGAAAAACCTTTTAAAATTAATAAAACTGACTTCAAAAGATTTTTAGGAATAACCATTATGATGTCTGTTCAAAAAAATCCTTCAATTCGAAGCTATTGGTCATCAAATATAGGTAATGATATTATAAAAAATACCATGTCTGTAAATATGTTTGAAAAAATCAAACAATTTTTACATTTTAATGACAATTGCCAACTTATTCCATTCAATAGACCTGGACATGATAGACTTTATCGTATAAGGCCAGTTCTAGAAACATTGAATAAAAAATTTCAATTAGTTCCGCTAGAAGAAAGTTTGTCGATTGATGAGCAATTATGTTCTACTAAAGCTAGACATTATTTAAAACAATATATCCCCATGAAACCGCACAAATGGGGCTATAAATTGTTTGTTATGGCAGGTGTTTCTGGTTTTGCATATAATTTGGAAATTTATAGTGGACAAGAAAATAATTCAGAACTACGTTTTCCTTGTGAACCAGATATTGGTGCTAGTGCAAATGTTGTTGTACGTCTTGCTCGTATAATACCATCAAACAAAAATTTTAAATTGTATTATGATAATTATTATACCTCAATACAGTTAATGGTTTATTTAAAAACTAGAGGTATTGAAAGCTTAGGAACTGTTAGAAGAAATAGACTCAAAAATGTACCATTTCCTTCAGATGCTGCTATGAAATCTAAGGAAAGGGGTACCATGTATGAATGTACAGCTACTGTAAATCAGGAAAAAATTACAGCAGTCTTATGGAAAGATAATAAGTTGGTAATTTTACTTTCAACATTTGTAGGTATGAACCCAGTTGAACATGTAAAAAGGTTTTCCAAAAAAGAAAAACAATCAATAATGGTTCCTTTTCCTAATATTATAAGTGTTTACAATAAACATATGGGTGGAGTTGACTTGTTGGATGCAAATATTGGAAGGTATAAAATTTCTATAAAATCCAGAAAGTGGTACATGAGGTTGTTCTATCATTTAGTAGATATTACTGTTACTAATTCTTGGATATTACAAAAACGTATTTATGAAAGTAAAGGACAAAAATATAAATCTAGTTTGGCAGATTTCCGTGAGGAATTGGCTGTTTCATTATGTCAAATGGGAGAAATCGTGACGCCTAAAAGAGGTAGACCACTTAAAGAAGATCAATTAGGAAATATAACAGATAAAAAAAGGCAACGTAATGTCAAAATTACACCTATAGATGTAAGGTTTGATGGTTTTCAACATAATCCTAAGTGGTCTCAAAATAGACAAAAATGCAAATACTTAGGTTGTAAAGGTATTACATATGTAAACTGTGCTAAATGTAATAAGGCTTTGTGTTTTACCAGAAATAGTGACTGTTTCAATAAATATCATATGAAATAGTTTAGTTGTCATGGTTATTATTTTATTTGATTATTTTGTTATGCTAATTTATAAAGACTGGTTGTCATAGTTATTATTTTATTTTAACATTAAATTACTTGTTTTACCAATTTGTATTAATAATATCTTCATTTACAAATACAAGTTGTCATTATATTATTATTTTATTCAGATATTTACATTTATAAAGACAGGCTGTCATTTTTATTATTTTATTGAATTTTAGAAGACTTTATTTTAGAACACTATATAACATTGTTATATAATATTATGATTTTATGTTTTTATTTTTTATTTTCTCAATAAAAAGATATTATTTTAAATAACCTATCTTGGACTACTTTTTTGTAGTTAGCATATAAATAATAAAAGTAGTTAAATAGTAGTAGTAAATTAACATACATTTTTTTTTTGTTGAAAATAAAAAAATAAGTTTGTGCGCATATAGTTGCATTTGTGCAACAGACTTAAAAGCTGTACTTTTCAAGATTGGGTTTTAAGTTGGAATTTTTTAATTATTTTTGCCAAACTCGCCAGTCCCAAATTAATCAAAAACATTTCATTTCAGCAAAAAAAAAAAAGTCATGCAATTAAGGGTTAATATATAGGACCGATTTTGGTCCAATAAGTTTTATCGGTTAAAAAAATATAATTAATGAAAGTTTATCAACATAATAATGAGATATTTGTTTTTTTATTATTTTTGAATAAAATGTCAATTTGCATATAATTTTATATTCATAAATATAATAAATAAAAATATAATATAATATAATAAACAATGATTTGTGCGATGAGTTTTAATCCATCGATAAAATATTTTATTAAACATATACTACTTATAGAGCCAATAAATTATCGGATCAATAAAATATAATATATTGGATGTTTTTAGTGCAACCGGTCATTACCTATTTAAATATCTAACTAGGTATCTGTATTTAAGTCTTAAGAATAATTTGTTGTGAATATTCAACATTTCCGATTCCAGTATTGAAACGAGCTTATATTTTATATATAGAAAGTAGCAATGTAATGATCCATAATTTCATAATTTAATAATACTGTGTTGAGGGTTTAAAATTGTGTGTAGTTACCTAGCGTATTACTACTTACCTAGTACAGAATTTTGTTAGTTTTTTTATGTATAGGTAAATCCACATTATTACATAGATAACTAATAATTACCTGCTTATTGTTCATTTTTTTTTATTAAAGATATTACAGATGTGCCAGACGCGGTGGAAATTTTTGTTCAGGGTCAGTGAAAAAATTGGCAGATGGCACAATTATGACAAGTAAACCACACAATGGCCACCAAACTCAGAATTCTAATGAAATATTAGTCAGAGCATTCAGAGAAGTGCTTAAAAGAAGGGCTTCATCTGAAAATGTGACATTGAGGCATATTTATGATGAAGCTAGAAGGTAATTACATAATTTGGTAATTTTAGAATAGGCATGCAAACTAAAAATATTTTTTTTTAAGTCCACCTACGACCTACTTACTAATAACTTTCATAAATAAGTATATGGGAGTTATGGGACTAAACACTAAAATCATTAGTATAAAAATATTAAAATTGTAAGTCATAAAAAGTTTATTTCAAAATAATGCATGATACAGAGAACTTGACTCTTAATTTAATAATTAAATATATTTACTCATATTTATTTAAAAAAATGGCATATCTTCTCTATATTAGATCAATAGTAATAGGAAAAATGGTATATATACTGCAGTGACCAAAACTATCCTGTTTTAAATTGGTTCTTTTTAGGTCCATTACCCATAATTTTACTTATTGTTTAACCTAACATGTAAAACATTAATAATTTATTATTCATCTCATACATTTTCAAATATAAAAATAAATTAATTATACTCTTGTCTTTTTCCTTATAAAAATAAATAAATACATTTTAAAATATAAAGAAACATTGACATTTGAAAGTTTTAAGAAGTCTTTGTAAACACCATTTTATTTTTATAGAAATCCTGAAGCTTCTAGCTTTTATCCTTTTTCGACGGCTGAAAGTATCATGCGAGTAGCCAGAAGATCATTTCTGCCATCTCTACCCCATTCTCTGGCTGGGGTCGGGGGCACTTGTCCGAAAATGGCGGCGTCAAAATCTGAAAGAGATAAGAATCCAAATCCATTGCCAACATAAATATATCCAAAATTATATGAAAAGAAATTTATCTTCATATACGGTATACCCCTGATTGGTTATATGATAAAAGTTATATAATTGTGTCATAAGTGATAATTATTATATTTATTTTTTATTCATGGTTTTTGTAATTTTTTTAGTCTTTAACGTAGTTGCTTTTTTAAATTTAAATTACCTATAAATTAAATATACCTACCTAATAATTATGGATATTTATTAATTAAAAATTACCTTTCTTTGTATAATCTAAAGACTAAATTCTTACAATCTTACACTATACTAACTGACTATACAATTTTATAATTTATCAACAATTTAATATATATACATTATTGCTAGTGATGTAAGTCTGTAATATTACTTTGGTAAAGTATTTTAAAGTAAGTAATTTATCGGTAAAGTAATAAATATAAATTACTTTACCACTTGTAATGAATTGAATAGACCACAAGTTTTTCATCTAATTATCATTACAATTTATTTTGAAATGTAACTAACACATTATACATATATCGATTACAATGAACATATAATACAAATTCACAAACTTGGTAATAATGCCGAGGAATATAAATCAAATCTCGCGGATACGTATACAAACATGAAGATTTTTGTAATGGTTTTTACTCACTAGTGAGGTGTGGAAATTAACGTAATGAATAATGAATGAACTGTGGAAACAGCTGCACCGTAATGGACAGCAAAAAGGATCTACAGTGTGCCACGGGGTAAAGGGTACCACGGTGGTCACACGGCAAAACAAAAGATGATGGCGGACCGCGGCGAACTGGGAATTAGCGGCGTATAGCGGTGAACTGGAAACTGGCGGCGTACAGCGGCGAACTGGAAACTGGCGGCGTACAGCGGCGAACTCGAAACGGGCGGCGTATAGCAGCGGAATGGAAACTGGCGGCGTATAGCGGCGAAATGGAAACTGGCGGCGTACAGCGGCGAACTCGAAACTGGCGGCGTATAGCGGCGGACTGGATACTGGCGGCGTATAGCGGCGAAATGGAAACTGGCGGTGTACAGCGGCGAACTCGATACTGGCGGCGTATAGCGGCGAACTGGAAACTGGCGGCGTACAGCGGCGAACTCGTCGATGCAGGTTACTCACGGATAGTAGACCGAGTATCACGATGTCTCTAGCCGTCCTGAAGAGGAGACCGAGAGAACACCGGTTACTAGCCTAGACTAGCGGGAGCACACTGCTCGAGGTGGATGATGATTGCAGAGTGAACCTCGTCGTTATGATGGTATATTCTCCAAGTCAACTGGGACTCAAAATTATTCTGGCTCTTGATTTTAGTATTAACTGTAGTTTTAAGGGGTTCTCTGGGCTTTTACCATAAGTATCCCTGGTCCAGCATCCGGCTGGTATACCAGAGGCTAATGACAGGGGTCCCTATGACTTCTTTGTAGCCACTTAAAACGTCCGTATAATATGGATGATAATCGTGTTGAGATAGCGCGCTATCTATTGGGCATTTTTATCGGCGCTGCACCGGTTAGGCGCGTGGCTACCGCTACGCGTCGCGTCGTGATCATTAACGGACACTTTTATGTTCGTTACACACTTTATGGGTATTTTTTTTTAATTTTATAAATCATACTCATTAATCATTATTCAATATTCATATAATCATATAACATATTATACTTTATACCAAGTTAAATGTATTACGTTTTACGTAGGCTCTTTGGAGGCAGCGGCACTCGACTACTCGAGTTACTACACACGTTTTATTTTCTAATATTGTTTTTTGAGGTGTATATTAATTATTAAATCGTTATAATTTTTTGTGATCTAACAACAGTCAAGACTGACTTAATTTTTTTACTTTTATTGAATTAAATGCTTTTTTTGTACTATATCAAAAAATATGTTTTTTTATTTCTAAATTTCTATTTTCAGAAAAAGTATATTTTTTAGTTTTGTACTTTTGCTTAGCATTATTTTATAAAGTATTATAAATATTTTTATTAATTATTGTCTATATTTGTTTAGAAAATATTTGAATGCTTCATAATATGCTTTATAATAATAATTAATATATAATTATTATTACTTTTTTATCAATTGGGTGTTAAAAAATAAATTTCCTAATATTACCATAAAAAAGTAATATTACCGGTAATTTACTCAAGTAAGTTACCCAAAAATAAATTACCGGTAATTTTACAACACTAATTATAGCCTATAGGTAAAACCATAAGTTTGATGTCTCCATCTCCATCTTATTGAGATGCCAATTCTTTGATAGGCTGCTTCAATGAATTTTTTTTATATATATATATAATTTTTACAATATAATACAATCTATACCCAAAGGCATAATAAGAATATGTGCTACATTATATTAAGTTAAATTAATCAATGAATTTTGAATAATTTATTATTAACACTGTTTCAATCTGTATTTTAATGTATGTCCATTTTATATTGAAAAAAAAAAATTAACATCTAATAGTTGTTATTATAATATACTATATGAACACACTTACACAGACAGTTTTCTATCATTGAACATAATATTATAATCAATTTATAAATTTGTTTTACTTGTGTACCGAAATAGAACATGTTATTAACTATAATAATAATTATAAAATTATATAATGATATTAATTTTACTTCTGTTTCAGTCAATATATAACATTATTGTTTAAAAACATTCAAATTTGATATACTATTTTGTACTTTTTTCATAAGATTAGGTATTAATTGTACTGGTTATGGTCCTTTATTATTTTCTTTAAAAGTAATTATATACAAATATCTGTAAATGTTTTTTAAATATGTGTTATGTATATTACATTTTTTAAAATTAAAAACAAAATTAAAATGTATTTTATATTTGTCCTTTCCTAATCTTTCAAATTATTTATAGCTTTTTAGTTTTTTAAGGTTAAAAATACTACCGAAAAAAGGCAAAAATATTTAACCCTACATTTTCATCACTTTTATCGGATTAAAAATGGTCCTTTTTTAAATTACCTAACAACAGGTTAAGAAAAACTATCATACTTAAATACTTTGATAATTGTCTATAGACTAGACTTTGTTCACTCAAATATAAATATAAATAAAAAGGTTTAAGTCAAGCATTTCCAATAATTAATACAATTAGTTTTTACTCTAGTATTCTGTTATTATTATAAAATACATTTTTATTATAACTTATTAAAAATAAATTAAGCATTACAAAAATCATAAGTTAATAAATAATATTTATTACTTCTACAATTTTATCAAAGAGACTTCAAAAATTTATATTTATATTTTCGCCTGACTGCCTGAGACTCTAAAAAAATGTGTTATGTTTCTGCCTCCATTTGAATATTCTATACATAATTGTTTAATGTTTTTATTTCTTTTTTTCAAAAGTCATGATTGTGTAGCAAACTTTATCTAAGTCCAGAACTTATGTCAGGTTATAATAATAATACAAATAATATAAGAACATTTACTGTGAAAATTGCTTTTTTTCCTAGATTCCTAATATAATAGATAATAAATTCATTATAGTTTTATAGTTTTACCACCATTAGTAATAACTTATAAGTATTAAGGAAAGGTCATATATTTTTGATTAATTGTAATTTTGACAATTTATTTAATTTTTTCAGTTTTATGACATGATCTCTAAAAGATTATGTCAATCTCAATGAAAAATTAAATGTACAAAATATCCCAGATGCAGAATTTCAAACCTTGTGTAATATGTCCTTGAATGGAAATAATTGGCAGATAATTTCATATTCTCGCAAAAAAAAAATTTTAGGTTGAGCAATTTCAAAAATGTATGTATAAAAATTGATCTTGAAGCAGTCCATGAGTTATTCTCAAGTTATCGTTTGTATCCTACGACCATGATTAATCTCTTCACTCTTGTACCATTCATATTTCATACAACATATTTATTAAACATTGATTACCTATAGTGTATTGTAATTTTAATTGTGTAACATGGACTGATGAAATATAAAATAGTAGGTACCTACTATATAACATCTTTCAATTTTTCCATACATATTTTAATATTAAAATGTACATTTTCTTACTTGAAACAAATGTAAACTGTTAAGTGACCAGTAAATTAAAGTTTATACTTTAAAAACAAAATTATTTTACTTAAATAGGTAGGTAATTCACTTAATAACATCTAGTTGATGTTTAATAGATAATAACCAACATTTTCATAATTTTTCAAATAAAATATAATTTATTAAAATTGTATACCTATGCCATCACTGTCAATACATTTAATATTTTTAAAACTGTATGATTTACAGTCTTAACTACAGTAATAATATAGTGTTAATATATTTTTTACCTGTTCACAAACCTAGATTTACTAAGTACCTAGTAAGTAGTAATAATAGTTCTGAATTAAAGTAGTTAAATCTTTTGGTTTAAAAATATATTCAATCACCTATATAATTAAAAATATTTATATTTTTTATACAAATCAAAAGAAAATAAATGATTATTAATAAGTATAATAGGTAACCATGTGTTCCTCATTGGTAGGGTTAATTTGTTGATGTTATTTCTTCCTAAAAATAAAATAATTTATTTTTCAGGTAAGGATTAAACATTTTCATGTTGTTAAATATTAAATGAAATAAATTGTGTGAATCTCATAAACTATTAAAAATAAAAACAAAACTATTGATGGCAAGTATATAGTACTATATATTGATACTTGGTAGTAAATTTAATTATTTAAATACAAGTTTTGTTATTTAGGAGATGATCTCATAGAAAAATCAAAATTTTGGGTACCTGAATTACGTTAACCTTTCAGAAGAAAACCTACAAACATAGGGGCAGGTACTAGGTATAAGCAAGATTTATATTTTTAATTTACTTTATAATTCATAGATGTTCAGAATTATTCATAATTATCATGTACAGTGTACACAATGAAAATGTTGGTTCACAATCTGGCTGCATAATTGGTCCAGGTGGTGGCGTCTAATTTGCAGATTATATAGGTGTGAACTTTATTTAAAACTAGGTATATTAGCCTACTTGCCATTTTTTTTATTCTAGGAATGTATATTATCGATATATATTCGAGAGAATTATCAAGTAATAACTAATAAGGGAACTGTTGCGTTAAATATAATAAAGGCTACAATAATGACTGAATCAAATAATGATAACAAAATGATGAACATGAATAATACATCAACTGAAGGTAAAATACTTATTTAATATACTACTATTATTGAAATTAATATTGTATTTATAAGTTCTAACTGAATAAAATGCTTATCCACTTATAATAAATAAGTTGAGAAAAAAGATAGTAATTTAAATATACGTTAACAATATCTTATAACTCAGTACTGTTAATAGAAACTTAGAAAGTAACTTTATTAGGTATAATAATATGATGTTGCATCATTTTGAATAACTCAATCTGAATGTAACAACAAAACACATACAATTAATTTAAGTAATCTAGGCTGCATTTTACTTTTCTTTTGTACTATTATAAATGATGATAAGTTTGATTTTCTTATAAAATTAATCCCTTTTTTTTATTAATTTTAATTGAAAACACTAACTTAAAATGTGCATAAAACATAGGTATAATTTTAATTATACTATTTAATTATTACTAAGGTACTATTTAATTTTAGATAATTTTAGAGTCTATGGTCCAGCTATAGTAGAAGTTCTTCACCTGTATGTAAATTAAATTGCTTAAAGTTAGATGAATATCAATTTATTAATACAGTCAAACCTCTATATAGGGGACAGTCATTGGTCATAGGGATTTGAAAAAATTCCACTGTAGGGAGTTGTATACTATAGAGAAGTGCTACAGCCTACAGGAACAAATTATAAAATATGTTAGTACCTACATGTATTTATTAAAGAAATTGGTTATACATATTAAAAATGGTATTATTTATTCTATATAATAGGTATGTTTATTATAGTTAGTAATTTATAACTCATAAAAAGTTAGTGATAATTCATTGACACAATCCACAAATATTATTTTTGTTTGTTTATTTATTCAAAGGTTTTAAACCTATTAAATTTTCGGCATGTAACTTTGCTGGGAAATGAAAAGTGTCCATTAATAGAGGTTTTACTGTATTATAATTGTTATATTATATTATAGAAATGAAAAATTCACCAGGGTAAAGACCAATTTCTTGAGCAATGTATCCATCAACTCTGTGGCCAGCTCGTCTTAGAAATGTAATAATGCGGTCAGGATTTATATCAATTGATAGCTCTCGTACAAAGTCCGCAATTGCTTCTGTATTTTGGTTTCTCATTTTTGTTGGTACTCCATTCCGTATCTATAATTATACATATCTCATAGATTGGCATTGGAATCACCTAATAATTTGATTATTATTATAGATACTCACATTCAAATTTTCTCTTGCCTGACGAAATTCTATAAAACTTTGGTTTTCCAAAAATTGTAACTGAGCTGTAATTGAATTAATTAATATTAGTAATCTTTTTATCTAACAAATATTCTTATACTTATCAAAGCTGGACTATGCTAATATATTAATTGGATACCCATAATTTTGAACTTCATAGTATTCAAAATATTAATAAGTGTCAAATCAATTAACAGCCAAACTATAGTTTTATTAAATACAAATTAATATTAACTAAAAATTTTAAAATCTAAATATACAAAAAACACAAAAGAGGCAAAGTTTTTAATTACAAACAAATATTGTTAGGTAAACATAATATAAGCATTAGTATAACATAAAACCTTTTTAATGTCAAATGCATTAAACACAAAAAACATTTTTCTGTAAATAATCATATACTTACTTATTATTGACTAATGACTATCAATACTTTACTTATCTTGGTACTTAATAACACTTAATACTTACCTTATAGTTAAAATTTTTACCTTGCTGGTGATGAAGAAATAAATTAAGCTACAATTAGGGTTAACACATTGATTTTACCATGCAACATGTAGAACATTCAATTTATAGAATATTATGAAAGAATAGCATATTCTTTCACTTCATTCCTACAACAGAAAAAAAATAATTAAACAGAAAACACATATAATAAAACACATTTGATAAAAATGATTCCCTGTTCATAAAATATGTTTCAATTAATAATAGAGTTCACAGTATTCAACAAAAAGATCAAACTCAAGAAATTAGATTTAATAAATTGAAATGTGGCATCATACTGAGAAATTCCCAAACTTTTGGATGAGGCTTTATCAATCTTAACAATGAAGCGTGGTAGCTTTCCACGTAATTGTTTGTTCTTATGTCCTTATTAAATACTGATATATCTGACGGTCCGATAGTTTGGAACCAATAAAGCCAAACATAATCATATAAAAATTCTCGGAGCTGTATGGCCAAGTTGGGAAATTCATCTACATAATCATTTATGGCTTGAAATCCATCTGTCATTGATGGGATGTTTTCATCCATTCTAATGGCAGGTAAATATGGTAAAGCAAGGATCTAAAGTGAGAATGTGAGTTTTAAAATTAAAGTTATTAACAATTAGATAAAATTCATATTTTTATATATTTCAGGATTTTAAATTTACCATTCTGAGTATACGGGCAGCGATTGGATCAATTTTAATCAAATTGTAAATCCTGGTCTTTTTACTTTTAACGTATCGTATTACGGCCTAGGAAAATACCAATTATTCAAATAAATAAATCAAAAATGAGCAAACTATTTTGTTTACTTGGCAGAAATGGAAGTAACAGCCTTGATGTTCGCTTTCTGGGAATATCAATTTTACTGCATTCATTAAACCAAACTCATAATCAGTAATGATGGTAAGTTGGTCATATGACAATGGTAATACACCTCTGATATATGCTAATAATTCTATATATATGTCTTGAGTTTTTCCTGTCAAAATGGCATGAACTAATGGAAAACTCTAAAAATAATATTAATTTAATAGAATGTATGTAATTTTTTTCAGGTTAATAACTTACAACATTTTTATAGACAACATGGAATGAAAAATTTTGGTATGCATCTTTGTTGACAAAACTTGGTACAGTTTTAAAAGTTCCATCGCATCCTGCCACACGAACCTAAATATAAAAAATAATTATTTTATACAAGTCATTGTTATTTGTTTGTTTCATTATCTAAAACCCACATTTCTTAAATCTGGTCCAAGTTCCGTAATGTTGGACAAATTACAAAAAATTATACCTTTTAAAACGCCATTCACCAAGAGTGGACCTTGGTAAAATCTATAAAAAAAAAAATGTATTTAATTTAAATTATATTTTGTATAGGGGTGATTTTACCTATTTGGTGGATTTTGTAATGTTTCTGTAGACAAATTATTTTCTGGAGCCATTAGAAGCGTGTGGAGATTTTCAAGGTTGCTTGGGGTTGCCGGAAATTCCTTTTTTCGCAGACGGCGCATTCTCTCAGAACCCTGTAAAAATGTATAATCCAAAGCACCATTTGGAAACCTAAAGAATTGGTGAACATTTTTTGAAATTATATAATTTTACGTAAAAAACAAAATACTTTTGTTGCTTAAGAGAAGTGCATTCCCAATATTGGGTTGTCTTCATGTGATAGACAAAGAACAATCAAATCCGAATTCAAACCTCTTAAATTAAGTTATTTTATTTACAGGATAAATACTAACTTTACAATCGCTTCCATATAGACACCTCTGGGAGTATATGACCGAACTGTTTTTTCCAGTGCTTTTTCCGTTAATTCTTGCCTAAGCAATGGAATTGTTGGATTGTATGGCCTAATAGGGTGATTATGGTTTCTGGACAAACATAACCTATTACAATTTTCGTCTTGCGAAATATTGGCAGTTGCCCGACACCGACCAATTAATTTTTTTTCCTCACAGGATAAATAGCTGCACAATTATATTCATATATATCAGGTTAGGCCATTACATAATAAATTAATGTAATTTATACTCACATTTTAGTTTCAGTCTTTTTATTTATATAATAAGAATATCCAAAATTATCTCGAAAAATTCCTGAGCCTCTTTGTATACCCAACACTTTTGTGTAGGTTCGAGGTATCATTAAGTCAATGATTGCATTTGGAATCTGCTCGGGTTCTAGAATCACATCAAAAATAATTAAATGTATTCTATAATTATTTTAGGAGCATACTAAATAGAAAACCAAGATCATAATTATACTTAAATATAATTGCACGTATAGTAATCAAGTAAAAATGTAAAGACTTTAAATCATTAAAAATCAAAATAAATAGGTAATAATGTATATGACACTTTTTCAGTTGACTATGATTACAAATTTGGTATCTAGTTTTTGGATATGAGATATACACCATTTACTTCAATGACAGGATTTTCATTTTCTGCGGGAAGCACTCCATAAGGATGATCATGATTCACTATGTCTAAACAGATTAGAAGAATTATTACTTTTATACATTTTAATTGCGACTTATCAACTATATACATTTTACATTTAATGATGTTTAATTTATTATTTATTTATTTCTACATTCTACTGCAACTTACGTATTGAAAATAAATTATGTCATATGTCAACATGTTTTATGATTAAGCAAAAGAACAAAATAATTTATATTCGATTCAAGCAGATTCAAGAAATTTTATTTTTATTTGTTATAAAAATTGTATTATTTTTTATAGTACTCTATTATCTATCCAGTTTTATAAACAGGCAGTGCATTTTGCTAACCATTACATTTTTATTTAAAAATACACAAGTTTTAATTAATACATACCATGCTCCCGGTTGATTAAATGATAATCATGGTCGTGCTCAATATCATGATCTAAACAAAAATGTGAGTATTATAAATAATATTATTTACAGATTAATATTATTGTATAAAAAACTTAGTGAATTTAATTCATGGAGATTACTTAGTGTTGTTTTAATGAAAGGCTAATGAGTAATGACTAATTATCAAATTTAATTTATAGATTATTCAACTACTGACATGTGAATAATGTTGCACATTCACTTAAAATTACTATACATTTACCAGAATAAGAGTAATGTAAGAGCGGGTGCATTACAGTAAACACAAATGACTAAATGAACAGCAAAAATTAAAAAACATAATTTTTAATTAATTTGCTTTCAGTTAAAAGTTAAAAGCTAACAAAGAAAAAATTTAACTCAATAAGTTAAAAGATAAGATAGAAAATAAAATTAACTTTACTCAGTTAAAAAAAATTATTTTTTTTTTCAAGCTATCATATTTTGATTTATATAAACATGTACCAAGTAAAAAATTACTAAAAAAAATAATCAATATTATTTATTTGGTAGGGTATTAATATTAGTTTTACTGTAAATCTACTATCTTAGTAGACTTATTATATTTTATATTACATATTTTAAAGTTTAAAAGAAGATAAAAATCTAAAAATTTGATAAATAAACAAGCATAAATATTAATTAGTAGGGCTTAGATTTTTTATGATCATAAAATTACTGAAAAAATTAGCTGAAATAAAAAAATCGATGTTATAATATACTTAAAACACAATATTTTTATACATTACTATATTGTAATATTACTACTTATAGAGATAAAATTAGTAAAATAAATGTAGGTAGTAATACTATACGTAGTTACTGACCACATATCACTGTAATGTTAATAATTTAATAATTAAGGAAGCTATGTATCTGTGTTTAATTTGTCTGTTGGCATACCATGATATGAAAAAAAATTAAGTGAACTGCATGATAATATGAAATACATTAGGAACAAAAATAATTAACTAGTTGACGCCAACCTTTGCAAAGATTTACCATATTATTCTCCATGTTCCAAGTTTCATCAAGATTGGAGTAACCAATTATTATTCATATGTGTTTTAATTTGGATATCCAATATTTAAAAGTTCTATACTCAAATAAGGATTTATTTTTTTTTAAATATTATGTCTTTATAATACTATAGTTTTTATAAGAGTATGTTACGTCACTAGTACCATTATTTTGAATCTAATGACTAAATAACTAAAATCAATATTATATTTACTGTTTGTTCACTATTTTTTAAATTTCAAATTTTAGAAAAGCTTTTGAGAATTTTGAAAAATTAAAACTTGAGTTTCTAGCTAAAGTCAAAATTATAAATTAAGTTTTAATTATTATAATGACACATAGGCAATATTTATTTAGCTGGGTTATAGTATAAATTATTGTAGTTATTTTTCTCTGAACGAAAAGATCATAAAATGAAATAAATACCAATTTTTTTTTCTTTATTCATCATTAGCCAAGTGAATTTTTATTGATTATGTTGATCTCTCTTAACTCTGCCTTGAGATGTTATTTATATATATATATATATATATATATATATATATATATATTATATTAAATAAATAAATTGAGCTATTTCTATGTTAGGTTAAAATTAATAATAATAATGAAAAAATTGTTATAAAATAACCATAAATTATTTTAGAAATTATAGAAGAATATAATGTAGCAATATTGGTAGGGTTTTTTTTTTATTCTTTTTGGAGCTGTGGGAGTTGGGAACTATTTTCTTTGTGGCACACCATCTCAAGTGCATGTTCATGCCCATGGACAGTATAGTAAAAATAGTTTTCACCTTTTACTATAAATATACAGTGCTGCAAAAATAATACACAACAATAAAACATAAATTAAATATATTTAATTAAAAACTAGTTAAGTACTAAATACATAAAAAATAATATATATATATATATATATATATATATATATATATACATATACAATCAATGGGTTTTTCTTAAGTAAAATTATAAGTTCCAACTGTACATGTTATTTTAATTAATATTGGTTGGTTAATTATTGAAGAGTACAATAATGTATCACTTAATATAATAATTATATAAAATACAATAAATATTTTGTATTCAATTTCAATAATTTTAGATTTTTTTTCTTATTCAATAATAAGTAATATAATAACAATGTTTATATATTAATTACATGTAAATAAGTTAACAAATATATGTTTATGTAAAAATTATATATTATTATTATTATATTAGGTAATAAACAGTGCATATTGTTTTTTATGTTTACTACTACCATAGAATATAGATAGGTAACAATTAAAAATACACAATTGTAACAATTAAACAATCATTTATATATAAATGTATAAATATCAAAATGTTACATGATCATTGCTCCTATAGCAAAGCCGAAGAACTTACCATTAACTCCGACAAAATCCATATTAATAAAAATGTGCAGGCTAAAAATAGGCAAAGCGGTCAGGTAAGTAATATATGTAATATTAACCGTAAATTAGGTAAACGCAAACGTGTACATCAAAAAAAATAATATAATTTTTATCAATTATAACAAAATATAATTTTTATAATTTCGATAATTTCGATGGCAACAGTTGGCATCAATTTTTCGATTCTTATCAACTTCGAATCCTTATCAACTTGCTGGTACTCCGCCATTTTCGGACAAGTGCTGATGTCCCCTCTGGCTGATTTGACTATAGTGCGGTCCACGAAAAGTAGGCCGCGATCGTCACGCGCCTACCGGCCGTTTTTACTGGAACCAGGGGTTTTCCGTTTGGGAGTATTACTATTATTATTATTATTATTATTTGATTATAGTACAGATGATTTTCTGGCGGTATTTCATTGCATTTTAGTATACATTTTCGTAATTTTGTTTTTGTTGACTCCTTGCTATGTTATCAGTTTGTCACAAATAATAACAATAATTTTATGTGGTTATGTTCTTATCGTCGTGAAAGTCGTACCGTGGTATGCGTTATAATATTTCTTGTGTTCAATTTTGGTTTCGCGGGTTTTAAAGTTTGAATTTTTTTTTTTGCCTTATTGTTGGTTATATGTTGCAATAGAAGTTTACGGTTTTTTACAGTTTTATATTTTTAATAATACATATTTTTAAAATAGCATTCAATCAAGATATCCGTTCTCAAACGAAAAATGTGATTTTCCATGTATACAATTATTTCAAGACGATAGCTGCTGATAAAAGTAAGCCAGAACTTTCAAAATTTTTTCAACAAACCCGTGATGTGACTGCTGAAGCATGTAGCGTAAGTCTTGCTTGTGTAAAAAAAGTTTGTTCTGAAGCGAAAAAGGAAGTTGAAGTCGGACCTTCAAACAAAATTGCTTTCAAATCACCTAGGAAAAGTTATAAACGTGCAAAAGTAATGAGTTCTCTTGACGATTTTGACAACGAAGTTGTCAGACGAATTATACATAGTTTTTATGATAAAGGTGAATTTCCGACGACCGCAAAAATATTAGTGGCAATGCAAGAAAAAATTAATTACCCTGGCTCCAAAACGTCAGTTAAACGCATATTACACAATTTGAACTTCAAGTACAAGAAGTGTAATGACGGGCGTAGATTTCTGATGGAAAGAAATGATATCGTTGCTTGCCGGGTAAAATTTTTAAGAAAAATGTACGAATTGAGACAGAATAATGACACAAGGCCGGTAGTTTATCTGGACGAAACATGGGTAAACCAGAACCATACGCAAGGTTACATATGGCAAAATCCAGAAAACACCGAAGGACTCAAAGTACCAATTGGAAAGGGTGCTCGACTCATTGTATGCCACGCTGGTTCACCTTCTTTTGGATTTGTGAACAATTCGAAATTGGTCTTTCGATGTAAATCGGGTAGTACGGAAGACTACCATTCGCAAATGAACGCGGACATTTTTGAAAAATGGTTTATTGACATGTTGGCCAATTTAGAAGAACCGTCTGTTGTGGTGATGGACAATGCTTCCTACCATTCTGTGCTAGCCGAAGATTATCCTAGATTAAACGCGCGAAAAGCAGATATTCAAAAATGGCTTGAAAAAAAATTCATTTCATATTCACCGGTAGAAACATTGTGTGAACTACGTGAAAAAGTAAAAATGGCTATACCTAGAGAAAAAAAATATAAGCTTGATGAAGTCGCATTACAAATGGGTCATGAAGTGGTTAGACTCCCACCTTACCACTGTCATTACAACCCCATTGAGCTGATTTGGGCGCAAGTCAAGGGTGAAGTCGCTAAAAAAAACAGCACTTTCAAAATGACAGATGTTGAAGTTTTGGTAAATTATGCCTTAGATGAGATAACCAAAGAGGCTTGGGCAAAGTGTGGCGAACATTGCAATAAACTCCAAGATGCAGATTTTATAAAGGAATGGTTAAGGGATGAAATATTAGAGCCCATCATACTTACGATAAATCCAGATGACAGTTCGACTGATGAAGACGAAAACGACGATGACGAAGAACATTATTAATTTTTATTACGATGACGCCTTTTAACTATTTGTAAATATATATTTATTTTTACTATTATTTTTGACTTATTTTATTATAAAAAGTGTAAAAAAAAAATGTGTAATAATATGGTCTAATGTTTACTTTAATATGATATTTTTTTTTTTTTACATTACATTGTACCTACATTAGATGATTTGAAATTATATTAGGCGGGAAAACGTTTGGAAACCCATACCGTAAATTGGCCGGTAGGCGCGTGACGATCGCGGCCTACTTTTCGTGGACCGCACTATAGTATTTTTGATGAAGGAAGTTTACATCGGTACTCTTGCTTTGGTGAGATCATGTTCAAGGGTTGTTTGCATGATGTTGATGGCCGAGCAAGCATGATTTTTTCATGCAACTCATTATTGCAATTAGTTTTGGCTAACAATATTGAAGAAATCCATGTAGATGCCACTTTTAAGGTAGTGCCGTCAAATATGGGAAGTCAGTTGTTAACTGTTCATTGTATGATTGACAATTACGTATGTATAATTTGAATATTATTAACATTTTGTATTTTATAATCAAAATTACCAGGTAATTCAAAAATAAGAAATTATTTAAAATATGTATTAAACTTATTCTGCTAATATAATAAAATTACAAATTAAATGTTCTAAAACTTGATTTCATTAGTTCCTGACTAATTATTCATCAATATAGTTAGTAGCTACATACCGCATGTATGTATTGTTTTCACCCTAAATAAATAAATTACAATTAAAATAATGCCAATGAAATGTTAGCATAATATTATAATTAACTTTAAGATATAAAAACAATTTTATCGTAAAATATTAAGTTTTTGCTAATAATTAATAAATGTATAAAATCTAAAAAATATTAACAAAAAACAATGATAATTGGAAATTTTAGTCAAATACTTCAACAAATTTACAAAACATTCATACATTGGCAAGCTTTAAGCAAAAATGATTCTAACACTTCCATTAATTTATGTATTTAAGTTAAAGGTCAAAGTTTACCATGGTGTAAGTTGCTCAACTAAGTATTATACTATTATATTAAACTTTTAAATATGATGATTGTTAACAAGTGACCACTTTAATAAAAATATAACTACCAATTAAATGCTTATTATATCCATCTTTGTTATATTAATAAGTAATACAAAAATTAACTATATGAATTATTATTATAATTATAATTGATATATTTTGTGTTTAGTCTATACCTTTAGTATACTGCCTTATGGAGTGTAAAACAAGAAACACCTACAACTGTCTTTTCAACTTTTTAAAGACTCATCTGTTGGTCAACCTTAATCCATCCATCATAATAACGGATTATGAAACTGCTCTTAGAGATAGGTACTCTCATATTTATATTCCCGACTGCAAGAATCACAGGTTGTTGGTTTCACCACAACCAAGTAAGTTCATTAATAAAGATATTATGAAGTAAAATGATATTTACTAAAGACAAAAGAAAACTTACTTAACCTAGTTTACTAATTTAAAAAAACCCCCCATTTATAGGCAGTTTGGCGAAATATGAAAAAAAGAGGGTTTTTAAGATTAATTAATACAAATGAATTTGCTTCAAAAGCTTTAAGGATGCTATTTGCATTACCATTGCTACCACCTGGTGATATTCAGCGAGCATTTGACATGGTAAGAATGTTTGCTGTGAATCATGGAGTACCAATGGCAAGTTTATTTGATTACTATGAAAAGTAAGAATAAGTATATTTAAAATAATAAGTTGAAATTTGTAAAAATATTTAACTAGATTCTTCATTTTAAAATATTTTATTTGAAGTTTCTATTGTTATTGTAAACTAAAAAAACAATAAATTACTATTATTTTATTATTATTGATACCTACTAATCAATTAAATACTTTTTTTTAGTTATTGGCTCAGGCAAGTGGGATCAAACATTGTTTCAGTCAATGGATTACCAAGACGAACAAATAATCATCTCGAAAGTTTCCACAATACTCTGAAAAACAAATTCAATGTAGCTCACCCTAACTTATGGATATTTTTAGGTAAGCATATTAAAAAAAAAAAATTACCTTATTCACTTAACACCAAATGCTACCGATAATATTGGATTAATGTTTATATTACAGATCACCTCTCTCACCTAAGTATGAGCTTCCACACAATTATGAATCAGCTAAGTCATAATTTACGGCCAACAAGAAACCATAGAATCAATAATAGAAATTTAAATTCTATTCAACATGCTAGCCAACAATATGCTCTTGGACTGATATCTTTATGGCAGTTTCTTCAAAGAATGTCACATGCTACAACAGAATATGAACAAAGGCAACGAAATTGGGCTCTACATGTTGATAATGAACCGCCAATAGTTGTTCTACCAGCAGCACCAGTAGCTGCTAATCTAGTACCAGTAGCTGCTGATCTAGTACCAGTAGCCGCTGATCTAGTACCAGTAGCTGCTGATCTAGTACCAGTAGCTGCTGATCTAGTACCAGTAGCTGCTGATCTAGTACCAGTAGCTGCTGATCTAGTACCAGTTGCACCAGCAGAAGCAATTGTTTTAGCACCAGTATTATTAGATCAGAGGCTTCATGTTGAAGTTCCTGACAATGAAAGGCAAATCATACATGATCGTCCTTACCACTTACAAGGTAGTAATATAACTAAAAATATCATGATTAATAAAATTAAAAAATTTAAATAGTACCTTTATTAAAAAATGTATTATTTGTAAATATATTCAATTATATCTGTATGTGTGTGTATAGGAGCAATAAAGGAGTAATAACTAGCTATATGGTCTTTAGCACTCGCTAAAACACCATACATTATTATATAGTACCTATCAACTGAATATTTTATATTTTATTATAGTTATGTTAAACATTAATATACAAATTGAATAACAATAAATAAAAAATCATTATAATTTGTTTGTAGAGAATGGCAGTTATAGGCATAGGAGTCCAAGAGTGGAAGGCCGTGGTAGAAGACAATATAATATAATCCAAGATTTTTATGCAGAACTCGAAAATGATGTAGAGCCACAACAAGAAAATGAAAGTACGATAAATCAAATTAATTTTCATTACATATATGGCATTTTTATAAATACTTGTTAACTTAAAACATTCTTTTTTCAGTTCTTGAAGTATGCATAATTTGCTATAATGGCATTTCCTTTACTACAATAGTGCCCTCCAGCACCATTTCTGTAGGGAATGCATTGAAAGGTGGATGCAAGAGAATAGATGTTGTCCGCTATGTAGAACTGACATCATTAGGCTACAATAGTAATTATTTAATTTGTTTAATTTTTATGATAACCTTTTTTAATATTTTGTGTTTTTTTTTTTAAATTGTTTATCTCAAGAATAATAGTCAATCAGTAACCAAGGGTGCACACCAGGCCAAAAAAAAAAAAAAAAAAAATGCTCATTTTATGTACAAAGATTGGAATGATTATTTTTAATAAAATATTGGTTAACACTCAATCACTGGTTGTTTTCATGTTATAATACAAAATTATTATTATTACCTACCTATGTTTGAATATTTGATAAGTTACATACAGGTGAATAAAACAAGAGATAAAATCTTAGTTGTTATTATACTCATTGTTAAGGTTAATCCTAAACACACATGATAATAATATAATACTTAATACATATTATTATTAATGTAGTTATCTATTATTTATAGTTATGAAATTACTAGTTATTAAATAGTAGGTAAACTAATTAAACAGTTCTGTAAAAGAGTTAAAACCTTACAATCTATAATCAAATATTTTTCTTTCCAAGGTGACTTCTTTTAGTTAATAATTAACATTATTATACCTACCTATTTCATTTGTATATAGTTATAACATAAGTGTTAAGTTCAGTGTACTTATATTAATGCATGAACACAATTGTAAAAAGTATTCATTAGTTAGGAATAAATGTTCTAGAATTTTTTGTAAACATTATTGAGAATGTATAATGATTTTAAGTTCTCAGTTGATACCTATTTTTCAAGGTACGTCCAGCGCTGCCGCGCTGGGGAGGGTTCTTACCATAGACGGAACTACAGGGTGTGCCGAGGCACACCCTATTGTGTAAAAAATACGGGTCCATGTATAAATCTGGAATTTAGAAATCTAGACTGTATATATCTGGAAAGCATATATCTGGACGTATATGTTTGGACACCGTATAAATCTAGTATAAATCTAATAATATGATATCCGCATTAGATTTAGGATTTAAATCAAAAGAAAGACAGTCAACTCCAGACTCCATCTACTCTGCCCTCTTCTTAGATCTAAGACAGTAGTAATAAAATACGGGTTCTGGACCCAAAAATAAAAATTACAGGGAAAAAATATTGCTCCAAGGGGCGATTTCTACATATTTTTACCGTGTAAAAAAAAATAATCCAAATATTTAAAATTTTTTTGTTCTTTCATAAATTCATACCAAAATTATAATATTAAACATTACAACTATTAAATATGTTCTTCACGAAGCTTAAATTAAGAAAATTATAAATCTTAATTTCAAATTAATAATAAAGTTATGATTTAAAAAATAAATATGTATTCAGTAAAATTTTAAGTCATTAGAGTCTACAGAACATTTCATAGTTTTAAAATTTATAGATTTTTTCTCTAAAGAAAACACCGATATGTTCTGGACCCTAAAATAAAAACTACAGGGAAAAAATATTGCTCCAAGCGGCGATTTCTACATATTTTTACCGTGTAAAAAAAAATAATCCAAATATTTAAAATTTTTTTGTTCTTTCATAAATTCATACCAAAATTATAATATTAAACATTACAACTATTAAATATGTTCTTCACGAAGCTTAAATTAAGAAAATTATAATTCTTAATTTCAAATTAATAATAAAGTTATGATTTAAAAAATAAATATGTATTCAGTAAAATTTTAAGTCATTAGAGTCTACAGAACATTTCATAGTTTTAAAATTTATAGATTTTTTCTCTAAAGAAAACACCGATATGTTATTCCACGACATGATAGCCACCAATTGCTTGGATTCGAATCGTTAGAATGCGTTACAAACCGTAATAGTAGCACACGTTTTAACGTGGAACTCAAAGAGTCACTGGAACTTTGCCATCTGCGTACTAGGTCGGTGTACAAACTAACAATTATTACTTCTATCGAACGTATTCACGTATAGTAAATTTTACGAAAATATCGGTGTTTTTATTTTAAGAAAATATAAAAACTATAGAACTTCATTTTTAGTAAGAATTCACGATTTTTTATAAATTTAGTATTCATTATATTGTAACACTGATTAGTTTTAGTTTTTTCACATTATTATTAATTTTTTTACAAGAGTGTTAGTTTATAAGAAACTATTAGATTGATCAGTCATTCTTATAAATATAAGTACTTTTTTTCATAAAATCAAAATAATGAATCAATTACATAATGAAAATAGTTACTTCGAATTATTAGAGCTGGTTAAGAACTCTCCAAAACCACAATTTTCAGAATATGGAACATTTACATAGCGATTACATTTGCTACAAGAATTTTCAGCTCTGACATTAGATAAAATGCAATTAGCTGACGCAGGATTTTTTTTTTAAAACAAGCGATTGTGTTCAGTGTTGGACTTGTGGAGTAATTCTCGGTAATTGGGTAAGAGGTGATTGTCCGTTTAGAGAACATGCTAAATATTCAAAAAAATGTCCCTTTATATTATTAAGTAAAGGTAGTAAATTTGTAAATCATGTTAATAATAGTTTCATGCACAAAGATTTAAATTCATTCTCTGCATATGATGTAATTGATGAATAAAATTGTATGATATACTTATATGTTAAATATAATATGAAAAAAAAACAAAAAAAAACGTATTTTATATTTTCATTCTCTTACTACTTTTAATTTATATATTATTATTTAACCTTTATCCATTAAAATAATAAAAAAGTTTAAAAATTTAAAAAAAATAAATATAATTTTCAATTATTGTTTCAATGATAAAATGTTTAAATGTTTATAATATGATTAACAATTTCCGTGAACATGTGTCTCAATGGTTAAGGCGTGTAATTTATAACATACTTTAATAAGTATAAATAATATAATTTAGAGTAGGGATAAATAATCAATTTACAGGTACTACATTCATTGGTATGGAATAAAGTAAGTAATAATAGTAAGTAAGTAATAAAAGTAAGTATATAATAAATTTAAAATCTAAAAATAATTTACTATACGCCTTAATTAATGAGACATATGTTCATATTTTTTTTCTTTTTTATCAATTTTTTATCACTGTTAAATGTATAAACATAGATAAATCTTTATTTTGTACACATATACCAATTATTATGTTTAAAGGTTATTTTTATAAAGTAATTATTCTTGATTTTTCAATGTATGATAATTATTCAGTATGTTTGATACAGCCAACAAATAATTACATGTGTTCGCAAAACATTGTTTATTTTTATTTTTTATTTTTTTTAGTAATGCCTTATTCTTAAGTTATTGATATTAGCATAGATTTGAAGTTTTTAAGTATGAAAAAAAAATAATATTATTTAAATATATTTTAGAAAAAAAAAAATCTTAGAAAATTATCAAGGATTTCAAAGCCACCAAGATATTTTCACAACGAATTTGACTATTAATATTAAAAACAGACTATAATATTTTCAGTAATGGCTTCTACAACAGTATGTAAATCAGTTTTCAGTATTCAACCTTTCAATAATAAAAAAAATATATCAATCGGATTTTCAGTTGATTATAAAATTGAAATTGTTGTTTTGCTTGTATGTGAGTTAACCAAACAAACTCTAAAACTAAATCAAGAAAAATGGAACTACTTAATGTCTGAAACTAATTTTATTTTGTTACTCAGTAAACTTTTACTAATTCTAAACGAACAATTTTAACTGAAAACGTGTTTTATTCAACTAATGCAAATAATGAATCTCTTACATTACGAGTTGATAACAACCATATAACTTTATCTCGTAACAATTTATTACCTATGAAACAGCTACAACCTTGCATTGATGCTTGTATTTTTACGAAACAAAATCAATTAATTATGTATCAAACTTGCTTTGATTTTATCATTTCATCGGTTAAACAAGATATTGAAAATTTACCAAATTCATGTCAAAGGAGAGAATTTATTAGTTCGTATGTTCAAAATTATGAATTCAATTTAAGTAATATACGCTATGAGGATAAATATTTTATTTTAGAACTACAACAATTTCATCATGAAAATATATCAGATATGATATTAGAAGACATAAATACGAATAACGTTTCTAAACCATCTTCTCCTTAAATGTATCATACTAAACATTTGTTATTGCATTAACAATCAATATATACGTTTGAAAGGTATTCCTAATTAAGAAAATACTTTTTTAATTATATAGAAAAGGAAAACGTCTTATATCATATAAAAAATAAAACATAATTTAATATAGATGTATTTTTTTATTTCTTATATTTTATTAAAATAAAATATGTATATTATTATTTAAAAAATGAATTAAAGTAATTATTTATTAAAATATTAATTTTCATGTTTTATCTTAAAAAAATAGTGGAAAAATATTTTTGAAATAAAAACTATAGAATCGGTTATTTATCTATTTTGTGTTTGGATAATTTTCTCTTCGGATCATTGACAAATCTCTCTGACACAACTTCAATCAATTTATGAAAATTATTACTTATATTTTTATCCTTACTATTTTGTTGATCCGTGTATAATTTTATAGAGCAAGACGCATGTTTCCATCTAAATAATTCATAAAATATAATTATTATAATATTTCTTTTATTGTAATACAATTTTTATTACCTGTTAGAACTAGATATATTTTCTATATCAGCCACTTTATAATGCTGAAGAACCCAATAATCTTGTCCGCCAGTCATAGGATATTTGAATACCAAATTACGTCCATCTTGTTTTACAGTCAATGTATTAGTGGGTTCGTCACTTATGTCTTCGTCCTCAACAAATTTTCTTATTTTATCCATGTAAGACGAATTTGGCTAAACAAATGTTATTGAATACAATTTTTTTAGTAAATTATAGTATATTAATTATAGTAACAAATATGAAAACTTAATAGTTACCTTCTCTAGTTTATTTTTTTTTAGATTTATGACCGATTGAGTTTTTGTTCGTTTACCATTATTTTTATTGGTACGGGTTTTTTTTTCACAATCACTTGTTTCAATAAACTAAAAAATTAATTATAGGTAATTATAAAAAATAAGTTTATATTTTACATAACTATTTTACTTACGATTTCGCTAGAAGACTCTTCATCATCATCCGACACTGACGTATATTTTTTCAAGTTTTCCATCATAAAATGTATAAAACTTTAAAAAATATAAAAATTGATAATTCAATATAACTGTGCAAGTGTAAATATGTAAATGATACAGTAGCCGATTTTTAATTGTCTTATAAAGGTTAAAAAATAAATAAAATATAGAGTCAGGTGTTACATAATTATGATAATTCAGGAAAATTTTAAATAAAATCATAATATTAAGGTGTAATAAAAAATCGTATGATTTTATCTAAAAAGCATATTTTGCAAAATTAATTATGTTATTATATATGAAGGTGAAATAAAGAATAGCATGATTAAAAAAATTGTATAATTTTTTGTATAAAGGTTATTTTACAAATTAATAATGTTACTCTAATCTTAAAATAAATATATATGAAGGTGAGATAAAGAATGGCATGATTAAAAAAATCGTATAATTTTGTAAAAAGCTTATTTTGCAAATTAATAATGTTACTCTAATCTTAAAATAAATATATATGAAGGTGAGATAAAGAATGACATGATTAAAAAAATTGTATTAATGATGTAATTATAATCTTAAAATATTAAGGTGAGATAAAGAACCGCATGATCCATATTAAGGTAACAAAGTTCAGAAGTGGTGTAATTTTAATAATAATCAGTTTTCGCTAATTCTTATTATGTTTAGTAAATTATGATTCAGTAGCGTTTTAAAAGTTAGCAGAGACATCCATCAATTCCTCAAGTGAAATTCCTTCAAAATGTAAGTATTTGTTTTAAAAATTATTTTCTTTAAAATTACTTGTATGTTATTACTAATTTGTGCACAGTTTTATTTCACACAAAAATAATTTACATACAGTCTTATTCTACCCAAAATAAATTTTACGCATTATTTAAAATTACTTTTAAATTATTATTTATTTGTACTAAGTATTATTTCACACAAATATATTTTACATACAGTTTTATTCTACACAAAATAATTTTTATACATTACTTATAAATAAACGAAGTGGAAGCAATTATGTTACACTTGTACTAGCATAGTTCATATAACATTTTTAAATATGTATTATGTGTTTGGTATATCAGAATTTTTTATTAAGAGATTATAACTTACTATTGCTTAATAAAGCTAAGTTTGATGTGATTTAAATTAATTAAAACTACTATTATTACCAAATAAATTAAATATCAAACCATTTTAGAAAATATAAAAAAATTAAAATTAAAAATGTTTCATTTCATGCACTTTATAAGAATATTATTATTTCTGGAATATTGAAAAAATTAAAATCATCGTAGCTGATTTTGAATTTTTCAACTATCAAAAAAAAGATTTAATATTAATATCCGCCGCTTTTACAAACTATAACATTAACGAAGAAAATAGAATTTATAAACTACAAGATAAACCACTCATTGTTACGCCAGAGGGTAGAATAACGTTAATGAATTATCATATATACGAAAAAACAAAATATTTATTGAAAATTGTATTTAAAAATAATCCTATACGACTTGATACGGTCTTAAATGAATTAGAACAATCTATGAAAAATAATTCAAATAATTTAACTGTAAATTATTTAAAAACTCATTTTAATAATAAATCAATAATTTTATGGAATGGTAGTACAGATAGAAGTATATTATTATGATTGGGTATTGATTGTATTATGTTTAATTTAACTGCATATGATGAATATAATAATAAAATGTTTTATTTAAAGTTAATAAATTATAATACTAAAAAATTAATATTTATACATAAGCTAGAATACGTTAATAAAAATGGAAGGCTATTATCATTATTTGAGACGCATAATTTAATTTGTAAAAATAACCATAATATAAAATGTTCACATGAACCTATAAGTGATGTGAAATTCACCAAATGTATTGTGGATTTCATTATATCTATAGACAAAAATATTATAAAAAATTTTTATGTATAATTGATACATAAAATATGTAAAAATATATATTTTTTTTTTTAATTCAATAAAAATGTTTTCATTTTATAAAATTATATATATATATATATATATATATTATATTCCTAATTTTTTCCTATAATTATAAATATGTGGAACAACCTCAGGAACAGAAAAATGATGAAGAGTTGTGTTCCAAGTTTGAACTAATGCATTTGACAGACCATACAAGCTTATTAGATACATATATTTTATTATATTTAATGTTAATTCCATATGGATTAAGAAATACCATAATAAAATAATCCATTTTATTTATTATAAAATTAATTCCATTTGTTTATTTATTTTATATTTTTAATTTTTAATTTACAGAACCTGCAATTTTATTATACTAATTTTAGTTATTTTGTTTACAGTTTTACAATTATCAATTATTAATTATCAAAATATGAAAAGAATAACCAAGTCCACTCGATTAGCAGTATCTGACGATGATCTAGTTGAAATAGAACGATTTAAAAAAATATCAAAAACTTTTTATTTGAAAAACAAAAACAATTTTTTAGATTATACACAATTTTTAAATTATAGTTTAAAATTTTTAATATGTAAATTAAAAGAATTAACTTTAAAAACAGCTCTTAAAATTAATATTTATGTTGATAGCGTGTACGAAAATTTTTAACTATGGAAAAAAAAGATTTTGCTTTTAAAACTAATAATGAACTTATACAAAATAATTCAGGTTTTTCTCAAATTTAAAAAAAAATGTTCAATGATATATTAGAAGAAGAATCAAATTTTCAAACAAAAGACAGTGGATGGACTTTAAAAAGTATTGATGGATTACAACTAAGAGTCAACCGCGTAAACCCTCTTAAGGCTTCTTCTTATATAGATTTACCAACAAAAATAAAAAATAAAAAAGCTGTAGTAAATGTAAAAAAATAAAGATGAAAAATGTTTTAAATATTCAGTACTAATAAAGTTTTGATAATCGATTACATATAGAAAGATTCAGTATTAAGTATTTTAATTCTATACAATTGTGAACACGTTCGATAGAAGTAATAATAACAATCTAATAGTTTCCAATAAACTAACACTCTTGTAAAAAATTAATAATAATGTGAAAAAACTAAAACTATCAGTGTTACTAAAAACTAAAAATATCAGTGTTACAATATAATGAATACTAAATTTATAAAAATCGTGAATTCTTACTAAAAATGAAGTTCTATAGTTTTTTATATTTTCTTAAAATAAAAACACCGATATTTTCGTAAAATTTACTATACGTGAACACGTTCGATAGAAGTAATAATTGTTAGTTTGTACACCGACCTAGTACGCAGATGGCAAAGTTCCAGTGACTCTTTGAGTTCCACGTTAAAACGTGTGCTACTATTACGGTTTGTAACGCATTCTTACGATTCGAATCCAAGCAATTGGTGGCTATCATGTCGTGGAATAACATATCGGTGTTTTCTTTAGAGAAAAAAATCTATAAATTTTAAAACTATGAAATGTTCTGTAGACTCTAATGACTTAAAATTTTACTGAATACATATTTATTTTTTAAATCCTAACTTTATTATTAATTTGAAATTAAGAATTATAATTTTCTTAATTTAAGCTTCGTGAAGAACATATTTAATAGTTGCAATGTTTAATATTATAATTTTGGTATGAATTTATGAAAGAACAAAAAATTTTTTAAACATTTGGAGTATTTTTTTTTACACGGTAAAAATATGTAGAAATCGCCCCTTGGAGCAATATTTTTTCCCTGTAATTTTTATTTTAGGGTCCAGAACCCGTATTTTATTACTACTGACGACACCTTATGTCTTTCAATATTCATGGATTAGTTCATATTAGTGATGACCATAAACGATTTGAACCATTAGATAACATTGCACCTTTCCCTTTTGAACATTTTTTAAAAAGTTTTAAAAAAATGATACGTAAACACGATAAGCCACTTCAACAAATTATAAGGCCACGTGCACATTGAAGAGCGTTGCGCTGTGAGCGTTGAGCGATGAGCGGCGAGCGTTGACGAAAATAATTCAAACACGGTAATTTTATCGGAGCTGTGTACACTGATCTTGGGCGTTGAGCGTTAGCGATTCGCTGTGCGCGTTGAGTTGTTAATTTTTCAAGAAGTCTTAAATTATGAGCGTTGTTTTAATTTCTATTTCCATGTTTGAGAAAAAGCTATTGCAAAACAATGTTGTTATCAATGTAATAAAACATTAATTTGTAATAAATTATGAGTTATGACTTATTATAGTCACAAGTGTCACTTAAAGCTTTTCGGTTGCAGAAATTGGTTTTTTTAAATTTGTCGTTTTTTTGGTTAATTTGAATTTTAATTTGGACAAAATAAAGTCAAAAGTCTCTTGACATACGTAAAAAATTAAAAACCTTTCACTATCTCTTCGTAATTCATTATAAACATGATTAAACTCGCCAAATTCATTACGTTTTTTTTTCATTTCCTGAACTCCACTCTTTTTATGTTTTTTACTTCGAAAGCGATTTCGTAAAAATGTATTATCGGTAAGTTGAATACGTCAAATTTTTTTACAGAGTACCATCGTGATGACTGCAGGTGACTCAAATATTATAGACAACGCTGATCGCGTGCTGTTTAGTGTACACACTTCATCGCTCACCGCTCAACGCTCGTCGCTCATCGCCAACCGCTCACCGCGCAACGCTTTCCAATGTGGTCGCGGCCTAAGGCGATGCAATGAAAGAAATTTTATGGATGGAAAAACACTTGAACAAAATTTAAAAAACTGTGAACAATTAAAACATAATTACACTGATGGACCACTTTTAGAAAATCTCATAGGAGTTCAATATAAAAAGTTATACTTCAAAAATATTAAAATTAAGGTCGGAGACAATGCTAACTCATATTTTATATTAAATGATTCTAATGAGATCATCAAAGTGGAAGATATGATAGGTCTAAACAAAAAAAATAAGATTTTTATTATTGGAAAAGTATTTGAAGTAAAAAAAAACTTTTTATGAAAAACCTATTCCATCAACCTTATTAAATATTTATGTAGTTAATAACATGTCAGTAACTCATAAATACTGGTCTTATAATTGTATAAAAAATAAAATTATGTTACTGGAATTAAATGAACAAATAGCCATTCCAGTTATTCATGATATTAATGGACAGTAATAAAAAATATTTTTGTAAGGTGAATAAATTTATAGCTTAACTATTTAAGTACTTCATGAATTGAGATTTGTTTTATATTTTTAGATTAATTATAGTTTAATTTTATTGTAACTGGTAAAATTTTTTTTTAATTATATCAATCATTTAATAATCAACTAAAACTTATAACACACAATTTTTTTCAACAATTGATTAGGTACTTAATTGCAGTGTTGCCAGGTCAACATTTCATAAGTTTCGATGACATCATCAAAGAGTTTCGAAATTTCACCAAAATTTTTTTTCTGCCAACTTTTACTTAAATATACTTTTTATTATTACTTATTGGTCATTTGTTATCAAAAAGCACAAAATAACTTGTTATTATTGAAAGTTTTACATTTTTTGTACCTACCTACCATGTGTGATGTGCAATATATATATATATATATATATATATATATATATATATATATATATATATATATATATATATATATATATATAATATTAATATTAAAATAAAATTTAATATGTTATTCTTCAAATTTTTAAACAAGTCTTATGCATATCAGAGTTCAACTTTAGACTGGATATAACAAAATATAAAACATTGTAGAATATTAACATTTTATTTTTAATTTCCATAACTTTAGGTAACTCTTGTATAGTTGTATATCTTTAATAAGTAAATAATGTAAAATACAACAAAATATAATGTAATAAGAATTTTAATAATATTTAAAAATTAAAACAAGTCTTATACTCTTTGACTGTTAGATAACATAAAAAAAAACATAATTAAATACATCAAATACAAAATAAGATCATCTGGTAGTACCTACTTCAGAGCAGAGTGCAAACAAATGAAAAACAATATAAGTATACAGTAGATATACTTAGAATTAACAATACAGATTGAAATAGTCTTACATAATAATGACTAGTAAATAAAACTGTAAAACACATCAAATTATAGTGTAATAACTATTATGAATTTTAATAATATTTAAAAATTAAAACAAATCTTATACTCTTTGACTGTTAGATAACATAAAAATAATAACATAATAAAATATATAAAATACTTACACTTTTTTTAGTACAACTAATAAATTAGTCTTAAAATGTATAAATTTTATTACAATTCAGATCAATTATATCTTTGTTTATAATGATTTCAAAACAAGACTTTTTTTGAGTGGTCAGCATATTTTTTGAATGTAAAATTCCTTGTAATGTTTCAGTCGAAAGTTTATTCCTAGTTTTGGTTTTATTCAGATTGACTGTACTAAAAATTCTTTCAGTTGAAGCACTACTATGGGGTAATGTTAAAATAAACAAAACAAATTTGTTGATATTTGGATATAGTTCAGTACCATCGCCTTTTGTCAACTTATTCACATCTCCCCGAAACTTAACAATATCATTGTTTTTCGTTTCAATTGATGTATTTCTTAGCATCCTCCATTCCATATCGATTTCATTAAGGTCAATATTTAACTTCGAAACAAAATTCATTGCAGCTGGTGCAATTGAAATAATGTTATTCATATTTGTAGGATCCATAAATTGCAGGTTTTTTAATGTTTGAACATAACTTGATTTTAAAGGAAACCGTTTATATAATTGATGTGCTCCTTCAACATTAAAGTCAAGACATTTAGTTAAAAAAATTTATTTTTCTTCTCTAGATACAATATTTTGAGCTTAATCAGCCATACATTTGCCACCTACATACAATGAGTTATAATTTTCTTAATTTAAGCTTCGTGAAGAACATTTCTAATGTTTTTGATTATTTAAAAAATGAATTATTCCCGTATTTTGATACATCAAATTATCCGGCAAATCATTATTGTTTTAATGAAAATAATAAAAATAAACCAGGTTTTTTTAAGGATGAAATAAAGGGAGATATTTTATTAGAATTTGTTACATTAAGACCTAAATTGTATGCATATCGAACAAGTGAAATGGAAAAAAAAGCTAAGGGTGTAAAAAAGTTTGTTAAAAAAAAACATTTATGTTTTTCCGATTATATAAATATTTTAAAATCGTATATTGATCATAATTTTGATATTAATGAATCAGATTATCGTACTATGAATTTTATCCAATCAAATAAACATATTGTTTATTCTAAAACAGTGAATATGTTGATTTTAAGTGCAGATGATGACAAACGATTTATTATGTATGATGGTATACACACTCTTGCGCATGGACATTACAAAATTAAATAATTTGAAACATAAAATATAAAAATTGTGGGAAAATAATATTAATTGTTCAAAATTTTTATAAATTTAATACCCAGTATAATCAATAAAAAAAAAATATTTATGTGTTTATAAATAAAAATGTTTACGTACATACACAGAATAACATTAATTTATAATATCTTTTGATGAAATCCATGAATTATGACTTGAATCAAATCCTAACCATTTAACAAAAATTTTATTTTTATTTCTTTTTATAATACGTTCTACTATATAAGTGTTTGGAAAATCAGTTTTTAAAAGTTCTTGACTATAAAATCGACCTATAACGATATTATTTTGATCATCTTTTATATTATATATAATTGGATCTGATTGAAAAACTTTTGAAATGGTAAATAGTTCTGTTGACCACTGCGGCTTATAACCTTTATCGAATACATATTTGTTTTTTGAAATTCGAACGATATCATTAATTTTAAATTTAGGTTTATATTTTTTTTTTGTTTTCATTAATTTTAATTTTAATCGTATAGACTTTGTTCGAGCTTCGTGCGGAGTATATTTAATAGTTGAATGTTTAGTATTATTATAATTATGTATTAAATCAGATATTGAATTACACCAATTATATGAACCAGTTGCTGTAAACTTTGTATAAATTTTATTTTTAATTGTGCGTATTACACATTCAACTATTGCTGCTTTTATACCACTATGTGTCGAATAATGTTTAATATTATATTTTATCATTAATTCTTGAAATTGTTTATTATAAAATTCTGTACCATTATCTGTTTGTAATAATTTTGGATGATTAATTTTTAATATATTTAGCATGCCTTGAGTCACATATTTCGCAGATTTATTTTTTAATGCTTGTACCCAAACATATTTAGTATATGCATCTATAACAATTAATATGAATTTAAAACCTTGATTATACTTCGAATACGATTGAATGTCAATAAGGTCTGCTTGCCAGAGATCATCCTTGAATAAAGAAATTATCTTTCGTCTAGGAAATGTTTTTCTAGCAGGTTGATGTAACTCATCTGCAATTTTTTCTAATGTATTAATAATAAATAATCAATCAGGAAAAATCGAATACAATATTAACAGTACTAGTTCTATAAAAGTCATGTGTAATATAGCTAAAGGCTCATTAGACAATGGACAGCAATCTCATTCAATATATGAATTTTTTCCTCAACCGATTTTAGAAAAAGAAATAGTCGAATCACCGAATAATTTAATATATTATAAACTTAAGACAGCAGTTATTAAAAAAATAAAAATTGATTTAGTCGATGAGGAAAATAATCCTATTCAAAACTCTGACGCAAAAGTAACGATTATTCTACATATTAGAACTATTAAATCTTAAAAAAAAACGGTGATATGAACGAATCAATTACTGTGAGCTTGTCTGGTAAAATGATATCTTTGTCATCAACTTATTTCCCATCGATAAATTTACAAGAAAACTCGGAAATTGCGATGTTATGTTTACACACATATAATACGTTTCCGAACGTGAATGAGACGAATAACAATATTCGAATTATTACACCTACACATAATTTAGATATTAAACTCCCTTTTGGCTGTTACGAGATTGAAGATATCACCCAATATATTTCTGGCAAAATTCATGAAGATAATGTACGTATAAACAGTGTGATGGATAATAATAAAAAATATTATGACCCTATAGATTTTACTATGAACACTGATGTCACTCGTATGAAATGTGTAATTAATTGTAACTATCCAGTAGATTTCACAATCGAAAACAGTCTAGCGAGTCTATTAGGTTTTAAAAAGAAATTGTATGGAAATGAAGGTTTTACACATTTTAGAGCATCGAAAAATATTGATATAAACGCTGTTAATTCTATAAAAGTCTTGTGTAATATAGCAAATGGTTCATTCGATAATGGTATACAATCTCACTCGATTTATGAATTTTTTCCTCGTGAAAGGTCGGGTGCTAAAATAGTCGAGTCACCAACAAATTTAATTTATTATAAACTTAATACTGAAGTTATTAATACTATAAATATCAGTTTAGTCGATCAAGAAAAAAATCCTATTCATAATTTCGAAGAGAAAATAACAGTTGTGTTACACATTAGACATTGTAAATCTTGAAAAAATGGGTTTAATATTTAAGAATATAAAGCAGTTGCAAGCAATCAAACCGATCAGTTGTTCAACTGAATTATCATCAAAAGTATCGAAAAGAAAACCAAGAAATATAAAATTAACTCGTAAAAGCAAACAAATATTAAAACAGTTAGGATTCAAATTAAAACAAAATGCCCGATAGTAATATTTTAGATATTGATTCGAATTATAATACAGATTCGAAAATTAGTAAAATTGAATATCATTCATGCATTCCGTATACAAATTCGTTTAAACCTAAGGATGAAATACGAATTGGGGTTCAACAAACAGATGTATATCCGTATTTACATGAAAGTTTCCTTTTTATCGAAGGTAAAATAGAAGATCCACTCAAAGTAAATTTATCAAATAATGGATTATCGTTTCTATTTGATCAAGTCCGATTAGAGATTAATGGTGTAGAAGTTGATAGAACCCGTGTACTAGGAATAACCAGTTCTTTAAAAGCATATTTATCATGTACTTTAAACAATTATTATAGTTATCATAATGCAGGTTGGATTTTACAAGATAGTAGTATAGTGAATGATAGTGGAGAATTTAGTTTTTGTATACCGTTAAAATATTGGCTGGGGTTTTTTGAAGATTTTAAAAAAATATTGATAAATGCTCGTATAGAATTAATTTTAACGAGATGTAATAATGATTTAAATAGTTTACATACTAAAGCACTTAATTCAGCAACAACCGGTTCTATAACACTCAATAAAGTAGTTTGGAAAATCCCACATGTTACTGTAGATGATTCAGAACGGTTAAAGTTAATGAAAATCGTAGAAAAAGGTAAAAGTTTGTTTATTCCATTCAGATCGTTTGAAACTTATGAATACCCCGAGCTCGGTAAAACTAAAAACGTGGTTTGGAATTTAAAAACTGCCTGAAAATTAGAAAAACCTCGATATATTATAATAGGTTTACAGAAAAACCGGAAAAACAATATTGGAGTTGATGCCAGGGGGACGCTATAGCCGTTGTAATACGAAGCAAACAGAAAGACAAAATACAGTGTAACCAGTTTGAAAAAAAAACATTAGGTACAATATATCATGGTTTTATATTACGGCCCCCCGTATGTACGCCAATGATACCGTGCTGATAACAAAATTAAATTAAAATAACAATAAAATATTATTTGAAGTTTGACAACGATCATTGTTTTTTAACGTGTCTTAGTTATTTTATTATATTTTTATTGTTTATTTGGTTGTTTTATTTGTTCTAACCATAATGCCGAGTTGTTTTATTTGTTCCTACCAATCACATATTAAAAAAAAATTTTTTACCGTTATGTGGTCATACTGGTTTTTGTCCTTTTAATTGCTTCACTTTTTGTACTGTGCAAGTATATGTTAGTTCATCTCTATATATTATTACTCTATGGTTGATGCTAGTTTTTTTCAACATTGTAAAATAACTAACATTATAGTTATGCTAAATTCTCTTGTTTATCCGTACGATAATTTAAACTTGAATTTTGATAGAAAAAATTATGCAGTACTATATAATATGTATGCATCGTTTCAAGAATCGTATTATGGTAAAAATGAAGGTAAACCAATATTAAGTCCAGCTACTTTTGAGTCTAAGGCACCGATTGTCGTGATAGATACTTCAAAACAGAACGATTCAGGTACAGCTTCTACTGTTGATGTTAGTATAGAAATTGAAGCTTTGGAAAATCTAGATGGTGTAAGTGCTTATTGTCTTTTAATACATGATCGTATTGTAGAATATGTACCTATTAGCAGAGAAGTAAAAAAACTTGTGTAAATGTCTTATCTTAATTTTTTTTAAATGACTATACTTAAAATAAAAATGTATAAAATAAAATTTTATGTGTTTTGTGGATATCATGTGTGTGAAGTATAATTGTGTGTATTTTTTTTAAGTATGTGAATGTTTTGTGTGAAATAAAAATAGTGTGTAAATTTAAAAAGCCGGTAAGACAATGGTGGTGGAAGTTCGTCCATCGTCGCTCCGCTCCTCGGATTTATTAATACGACGACGACGTGGTTACGCGACAACCTAGAAATACTTTTACGTCAACGACTTAACGATCGTCCTTCCTCGCGCGCCCCGAACGATAATAATTCTCTAAACGGTTAATAATTATTGTTATTTCATTTATTAAACACGAGACGGCACGAATAACGTGGTGTGTTATCTCGGTTTTCGACAATGCGTGACGTGAACCAGACGTATAAAGATGTGCCGTCCCGCGTCCACACATAATATTCGACACATATTCCGCGCCGCATATTATTATAATATTGCACGCGCGTTCCGTACGTTTGCTCAACTCAACTTAACCCGCTACTCAGTGGCGCCGATCCCTATGTCTAGTTATTGGCTGCGAAACACACTAGCTAAAATATTTTTAATGTACGAATAAAGTTATAAACTTTTCGTTGTGTCTAACATTATGAATTGTGATAAAGCTATTCAATGTGACAAGAGCTTGGTGAACCCACAAAGTACCATCAACATCGAATTTCCGATCTATTGTGTTGCTGGATTTATTTATTCGCGGGAGGCGCGATTGATTATTTCATTTTTAGGGATGCGTGAATCAAAATAGTTTGGGAACCACTGCGCTAAACCATCGAGTAATGTTATAGGCTAATAGCTAGTTTTACTCTATGGTAATAACGCCGTAAGAACTATTGCACGCCTTAACACGGCCCTGTCGGCACTCTATACCAGCGTTTCCCAACCTTTTTGCAATGGCGACCCATAAATTTAATCTTTATTAGGTACGCGACCCTCCCCCTCTAAAAAAAAGTATGTCGTAAATAAATATGATTTTTACTATAATTCATTTTATCATTGAGTTTTTTATAAAATACAATACGAATACAATTTACCGAATAATAATAACTAACAAAATAAATAAATAAAATAAATTATAAAAAAAGCCGGTAAGACAATGGTGGTGGAAGTTCGTCCATCGTCGCTCCGCTCCTCGGACAAGATTATGGTGATGAGTAGAGATACAGGAGTTGGGTGGGATACACGAGATGTATTGATAGATTAGGCATTATAGGATAGATTAGGACATTATTTTATATTGTAAAAAAAAAAAAACGATTCTGAACGAAGATGAATTGAGGCATTCTCCGGACAAAGGGCCTATATACTAAAAAGTGGTTTTGAGGAAATTCAATTCAAAGTTTTCAATATTGTTTTATTTAAAAATATTTTGATTTTTGATACCTTTTACAAATGCATTTTATGTTATAAAACTCTATAAAAAAAAACTAATTCTGTGTTTATGTGATACATGGCTTTTAAAAAAAATTGTGGTTATAATTATACAAGAACTTTATGTGCCCTTTTTTCAAAGAACGCAAATAAATATACATAATCAAACATATTATAGACATAATTTACAAAATAGTCTAAAAATATATAAATAAGCTTATAAAAACTTTTTTGTTAAGAAATGTAATCTCAAGTTATTTATTAGTACAACATAGTTATTAAAGAATCAGTCATAAAATAAAATAATTTTTTTTTGTAATAATGTATAATATAAAAGTTCTGTTTAAACAGAATTTATAGAAATGTCCTCCAAAATATTTTCAAGCCAGTTTCTGTCAGAAGTTGTCATAAATGTAAGAAGATCCGAAATGTCATTCAACTTGGCTGGCTTAACTCCTGAGTATGGGGCTTGATTCAATGATATCTCTATGTCTGGGTTCCTACTTGACCATATTTGAAAAGGTGTGCTAACCACTTCATTGAACGTCTTGCTACACACCAGACTACCGTCCTTTTTGTATTTCATTCGAACATATTTTTGAATTTGAAAAACTTCATTTTTGGTTTTTGGCTTTTTCAAAAATAATTTGTTCAAAGCTTCTGTCCATTTTTTTATAATACCTCTATCCATTGTCACGTTAAAAGGAGTTGGATTATTTCGACACTCTACCATAGCTTCTAAATATGGTTTTGCCGTACCAATGATTTCCTTTTTTTTTAAGTGTGTTTTTACCAGACCAAAGTTTCTATCACATTGGTTAAATGAATGTCCTCGCACTGGAAATATATGGGAAATATCAACACTAAATTTTTTTGCAAACCACATTCCAAACTGAACCATAAGCATATTTTTATTTTGTCCTCCACATGCGTCGGATAGAAACACTACTTCTTTGATATTCGTATTCATTTTTTTTATAAGACAATCATATACAAAAGATACAACAGATTCTGCTCCCTTTTTTGCCTGACCTTCAATAAAGCTATACATGTAAGAAGACCCATCATTATGCACATGAACATTAAAAATATAACACCACAGAAGGCGTTTATAGAACTGCAACGTTAAATTTAACTTTGGTAAAGGTAGATTTTGGCCATAGTCGAATTCAATAACGAGGTATGATCGATCATTTTTGCTTCTTTCTATTATTTTGTTTTTTATCTGCATATACCGTTCAACTTTTTTCTTATGAAGCATGTAGTCTACTTGACAAGAATCTTTAGGATTTACTTTCAGTTTTTGATTACATTCAGTGCAAAAATCACATACATCTGTTTTTGGAACACTGAAGCCAAAATTAAGAGACTTAAAATAATTAAAGTATGTTTTGTAGGCCATTTTTATGTTCTCACCAGTATTTTCCTTATAATATTCTTGAAATAATAGAAACAGTTTTTTAATGTTAAGTTCGGAATTTTCAAAGTAATTCATCTGGGATTTGTGAATAGAATAGTGACTTTTCTTAGACGGGATGGAGTTTAAGTGTGCTTTTAATAGATCCAACACGTCATATTTTAACTTATGGGGCCTGTTTGTGTGTAAGCCTCGCTTTTCTTCAAAAGAAAATCCTCCCGACACTTTACTTTGTACAACACGAATGCGTTTAATAGAAATTTGAAACAACGCCTGTATCATTCCACGACAAACTTTAATACACATTCCTTTATCAGATAAATTGTACTCCCAAATATTATCACGCAAAACTTTTGGACTTACTGTGTTTCGTTGTGTTTTGCCTACATATTTTTTCATGCACTGACCAATGAAACTATCTTGTTGAGGTTTACTCTGAGAATAAAACCAAAGAAACTTCTCCTTCTGTAAATCTGCATCTACTTGGTGCCAACAATGCTTATTACAACATTTTTGTACAACCTTAAATACTTTTTTATCTATTTGTTGGCCAGATCTTGATGTATACGATTTTCCAGATTGCTTTTTAATTTTTTTTACTTCGCGGTTAATACTACTTTTTTTTTTCGCAACAAATAATCCCTAACATCCATTTCATCTGAATCCATACTGAATACGTAAGTTAATGAAATAAAGTTACATTCAGTACAATGTAAACATCAAAATATAACACTAAAATAATAACGCACGACGACAAAAACACGCATTATCATTATCATTATTATTATTATTATTGTTAATAATACAGTTTTGAATTAAAAATAATATTTTTAAACTATCATAACTCTGTACAGTGTTGCCAAATCAAAACGAAAATTTTACCATAGATACATAACAACATGGCGGTCAATTTTAAACAATCTCCGGAAAAAAGGCCTATCGTTCTATGAGCCTTTTGTCCGGAGAACGCCTCAATTGTCAGTGAATAATATGTTTATAGTAAATCGTAATTTAACGCCTGAATTTTTGTAGAAATTACAGTTTCTCTGAAACCCGTTAAAATTTTTTAATTGAACCGATCATGATATTTTTATACTTTTTGCAAGAAAAACTTATGAACACCCTTGTATTAAATTTTCATTTCTTAACTTTGAATAGAAATTTTTTATACATTTTCAACTACAAATGTTGTCGATTTTTGAACTTCAATTGCATATAAAAAATAGTCTAGGATATATTATATTTAAATATTGTAATATATTCTATTTTGAAACAAGTATTTTATTTTTCAATTAGGACGCATTTGCATACGGCATGGTCAGTGTTGTAAAGTATTTGAGTAAAAGGATTTGGTTAAAAGTATTCAAATACTTTTTGAAGTATTGAATACTTTTTTAAATACGTAGCAAATATACATGATTTTGACGAATTTTGTCAATATTAGCACTTATAAACGCTTATAAAAAAATTTTGTGCCTATGTATTTTTATAATTTTTGAATGAGAGTTAGAACAACTTATGTGGACCCTTCTATTAAATTTTCAAGTATTCCGTCCGAGCTACATTTTTTTATTTTATTTATAAAAAAAAAAATAAAAAAAATCGAATATTTCAAATGCCTATAAATTGATTAAAAATGAGTGAAATCTTTTGAAAATAAAATTATATAAAGAAAATGCCAATATAAACAACTGATAAAATTTTCAAGTTTCTACAACTTATACTTTTTGAAAAAAAAACAAATAGCAAAAATCGTTTGAGGCTAAACCGTTGTTTAACGTGTTTTTGTAAAAATTTAAATTTCAAACACTCATAAAATTTTTTTGTCTGAATCCGGTAGAGTTTTTTTTGCAGATAATTGAAGAAAAACTAATGAAAAACCTTGTACCAAATTTTCAAAACTTAGTTATAAAAGAAAACAATTTTACGATTTTTCAACAACAAAATTATTTGCAAATTTTCGCAATTTTTACATATTTTGTATAAATTGGAACTTTGAGCACTTATAAAAAAAAATTGTGACTTACGATTTTGGATTTTTTTTTATCAGTTATGGAACAACTTATAAGAAACCTTGTATTAAATTTTCAAGATTTTCTGGCAAAAAAAAAAAATTTTATCGTTATTTTAAAAAAAAAAACTTAAAAAAATTGAAAATTTCAATTGTCTATAATTAGCTCAATAAAAGTCAAAATACTTTGAAAATTTAACGGTGTATAGAGAACGCTAATCTAAACATTTTGTGAAAATTTCAAGTATTTACATCGATTAGTTTTTGAGTTATAGCAAAATAAAAAATTTGATTTTGTCGAAAACTGGTTTTGCGTAAAATATACCGTTTTTCCCTCATTTTTTAAGGGTTTTTCCCGGCGCGTTAAAAAAATATTGAAAATTTTTAACTTTTGACCCCCCAAAGTACCAACTAGATTCAATTTCCTTTCAGAAAAGTTGCTATATAAGGCAATCGAAGCATTTTTACTGCCCCAAATCGAGTCGACAGACACAAAAATAAAAAAAATAAAAAAAAAAAAAAACACATAATTGTAAAATCAATACATTCTTCACTCCGTTCAGAATCTAAAAAATGTTGTTTATTTTTTACACGGTGAAAGATGGTGAATTTTAACCGCTAAACTGGTAGTAGTGAAAATATGGTATTAAAAATACCATATCAATTAAAATGTAAAATTAAAAAATTGCTTTAATAATTATTACAAAAAATAAAATGTTATATCCACAAATAAAAATATTTATCACAACAAATGTTCTCTTTTCGATATTTTATACACCTTAAAAATATGTAGAAATCGCTGCTTGGAGCAATATTTTTTCAACGGAAATTTTATTTTTGGTTACAGAACAAAAAAATTTTTAAATATTTGGATTATTTTTTTTTTACACGGTAAAAATATGTAGAAATCGCCCCTTGGAGCAATATTTTTTCCCTGTAATTTTTATTTTTGGGTCCAGAACCCGTTTTCTAAAAATATTTGGATTATTTTTTTTTACACGGTAAAAATATGTAGAAAACGCCCCTTGGAGCAATATTTTTTCCCTGTAATTTTTATTTTTGGGTCCAGAACCCGTATTTTATTACTACTTAAAACAACATTAACTAATAAACTACTAATAAACAAAGCCATCATCAGACCTGTTTGGTCCTATGGCATCCAGATTTGGGGCTCTGCCAAACCCTCCAACACGCGAACGATTCAGGCTTTTCAGTCCATCTGTCTGAGACAAATTGTCTCTGCTCCATGGTTTATCACAACAATAATCTCCACAAAGATCTCAATATTCCGTCGCTCTCACAACTAACAAAGTCCCACTACGTCTCCTTTCACTCCAAGTTAATCCAACACTACAATCCTTTAATAAAACGCCTTTCTTCTCGAACAATCCCTGATAACCATCCAAGACGTCTAAAACGCTCCTTGCCTAGAGACCTTCTAATTTAATCTGTCGGGTGGCACTACTGAGTGCCTGCCCTCCCACATCTGCCATTCTCGATATGTATATTCAATGTTTATATCAAAATTACTTAATGTACTAAATTGCTGTATAGAATGTAATTTTATTTTAATAATAAAAAAAAAAAATGATTTAAGATTTCAGTAGGAAACAATCAAAATTATAAATTCTATGGAAAATTTCCTAAATATTGAATAAACTGCTATTTAAGAAGGAAAATGCAAAATACCTCAAGATGAATTTATGGCTGAAATAATATTATTAAAAGCAGATCTGGCTGTTCCTACTGGAAAATCAGAAACAATGTTAAGTGGATGCACACGACAATGAAAAATACAAAATTTACACCGCTTTTAATACAGCAATTCAAACATTTTCCATCATCCTCGTTATAAGTTGCTCTCGTGAAAGAGCGTTTTCTAAATTGAATCATGTGAAAACAAAATTTAGGTCCACCATAAAACAAGATCGATTTGAGTCATTCATAATGATGTACCTATGTCGAACAGAAACTAACAGTCAAAGTTGAAGCTTCTGAAGCAATAGAGGAATTTAAAAATATTGAAATATTAAACAGACGTTATCGTAATTATAAGTAAAATTAATAATTATGATAAGTAAATTATAAACAAAGGAAAATATGACTAGTGTTATTTTAATATATTTATAACTAAATATGTATAATATTTTATAAACTAATGTATTAATAAAAACAGTATTTTTTAAAGAAGAATAATTAATGAAAATAAAAAATAATAATTAATTAAGGGCATAAATACACACACATTTTAAAGTTATTTAGTTTATGCATTTTCTAGTCCTGTCTAGTTCTAATCTTTACCTAATTCTTACATATGATATAAGAATATTAGGTAGGTAAATATTATACCTACATTAATAAAATAAACACTACTGAACAAGTGTTAAAATTTAAACTTTTATGTAAGTACTTAAAATACTATCATATGGAAGAAAATTATAGTCTAAATCGGTTAATTTGCTTTTAAGCCAAATTACCTTCTGTATTACAAAAAATAAGACCTGACACACTCAAATGTAAAACCCTAGTTTCGCCTATATGGATATCAGCCCATTGAGATTCAGTACTTTAACCTACTCTAAAATGTTCATTTTCAACTAAATATTACTAAATTGACCTACATTTTATGCGGCCCGCTAACTTAAATAAACGTCTTTAAAATTGTTTTATTAAATAATTGACATGTCCAATCATTATTTTATTGCCTATGGGTATGTCATCTAGGCAGCACCACAATCCGCCGACTACCTACTTACACCAACTATTTGCAGTATTGCTACTGTAGTACCTCTTGGCATTTACCATCATATAGCCTCCGACCTATGCTATCAAGTACCAGTAAGTCATAAAATAACTGTCAAATCAAATCAAAATAAATAATATATTCAATAAAGTGTAAAACAGAAATAAATAGAAAATGCTCATCAATATTATATTTTTCATTGGTACGTTCTATCTTAGAATATAATTCAATTATCTGGTCTCCTTCTGCTAATACTCATATCCAAAGCCTTGAAGGTATACAAAATCGTTTCCTACGGTTTGTATTGCACAAATGTAATATCCCACGTCAGCGTCATACTCCATATAAGCCGTTATTAGATACTTTAAATATGAATAGTCTTGAAATCAGGAGAAATATTATTGATTTAAAGTTCCTACATAAAGTATTAAATGGTTTCATTTATTCTAGTGAATTATTAAATTATTTAAATTTCTATGTCCCAAAATGTCAAACTAGATCCACTAACACTTTTTATTTGAAATTACAAAAAACAAATTATTTAAATGATGCTCCTATTAATAGGATTATGAGATTAGCTAATGATACGCAGGTCGATTTTTTTAGTTTTAACTCTATTGAGTCTTTTTATTATTTTATTATTAATTATTACCGGTGAATTATGCATTAATATTATATATCTTATAGATGTTAATTTCTATTATTATACTTAACTATTTTATATATTTATATCTATTAATTTTACTCTGTTTAAATATTATATTATCTGTATTCACTTTTCTCTTATCTGTCTTTAATTTGTTCTTTAATGATTATTATTATGTTATTATGTCGATTTATAACTGTTATAGGTCTATGCCTGTTTAATGATAAATAAATAAATAAATAAATATCATTTTGAGATTTTAAAAATTTGTACTATATTTTATTAATATTTCCGCCTCCTGGTATTAAAATTTTTTATATTTTTGGAAATGATTTCTCTTATCAATCTGAAAAATCTGCCCAAAGGCAGGGCATGAAACCGAAATGATAAATTTTGGTTACCGGTTTTTGATTTTATCGGTTTCCATTTAGTTTTTAAATAACGGTTTTCAGATTTTCCGGTTTCAATTGCGGTTACATAAAACGGTTTACATTTTTTCAAGTTTCTATTTGGGTTATAAATAATGGTTTTCAGATTTTCCGGTTTCAATTTCGGTTGCATAAAACGGTTTACATTTTTTCCAGTTTCTATTTGGGTTATAAATACCAGTTTTTAAATTTTCCGGTTTCAATTTCGTTTACATATAACGGTTTACATTTTTTTTTCGGTTTCCATTTGGGTTTTAAATACTGATTTTTTATTTTAACTTTTTTCGGTTTTTGTCGTTTCCAGTTTAAAACAGATATTTACTTTTACTTACCATAACGGTTCACGGTTGTACCAACTACCAAGTATATTCTTATTTTATTATGTATAAAAGTGATAGTTATTACTTAGCATGGCATATATCATTTATTTAGATACCAAAATAGTTTTCAATAATTAGGTACCATTTCATTAGTCATCACTGTTGTATGTAAAATATTTAAATATATATATTTTGTATGGACAACCTTCCACCACCCTACTAGTCCATACAGTATGGTTAACCTACAGGTGTAAAATTACAATCAGTTATAATAATAGTATACAATATACTATATAGTATCTATATACCTATAACCCATTATTGAAAACTTCTGAATGATGACAGCAGTAAACTGTTAACTGGTAATGTTGCAAAAAATATTGTGTATCGTGTTAGGTTAGATTTAAGGTTTAATGATTCAAGATTTTAATGATAAATAGATTTATAACATGGCAAATGGTAGGCAGGTATTATGCTGCCCAAGTTTTCAATTTAGCAATTTCCTTAGGTACCTACAATTTCCTAATAGTTTCAAAAAATAGGTTGTTCTTCCTTTATATAAAGCAGGAGATTCTAAATATATCATTAATTATCGACCAACAGCACTATCTAACTATCCATATCTAATTATCTAATATAAATATTTGAAAAATGGATAAAATATAGAATACCCTTTATAGTTTTTAAACAAAAATAACTTCTTTTTAAAAAATCAATTTGGATTTTTAAATGGTAAATGAACTAATGCATTATTTCTTTAAAATCAATGACAAATTAGACAGTGCTCTAAGGTTCTAGGATTATTTCTAGATATTAAAAAAGCGTTTGATTGTGTTTACTATAATATACTTTTAAAAAAAACTTTATTATTGTGGATTAAGACTTAAGAGGCAAAATTTAATTGATTTATTAAAATCTTACCTATAAAAAAGAACACAAATAGTTAAAATAAATAATTCATTCTTCCGAAGACAATGATGATCTAAGATCTGATAAGATAAATTTCAGACCTGAGAAGCTTCTCTCAACACTAACCTGTAAAAGTATGAAAAAAAAAAAATATATTAAATTTAATATAAAATCAGAGACGTATAATTTAAACAGGAACGTATTGGTAGGATATTAAAATGATAAAATATTAGAATGTATGTATAACAATACATTTTTATAATAATATATTGTGTTGATAAAAATCAATAAAATAATTTACTGGAGAACACACATGATCTCCTTACGTATATTCCACTGATCTCCATTGGCCAAAAACATTTATCACTAAATACTAAAGTTTTAATGAAAATTTAAGTTTACTGACTTGTGTAGCTGGAACAGCGTGAACGACACAAGCTAATTTGTAAAGATCAGGTTTATCATACTTTTGTTCTTCCCAATAGCTCAATATATTGGTTTTGTAGTGGAGTCTTTCAATTCTATTGAAATTGCGTAAAGCAATTGATATGTCATTAGGAGAACTTCTTTCACTGTTCAAGGACGAAAAAGATGATTGAGATGACAAGAATAGTTCTAAATCATCATCTTCGTCAATACGAGAATGATTGTCGTTGCTTGTATCTAAATCAACTGAAATAAAATATTAACCGTTTTAACAAAATTAGGAGCAAGGTTATCTAGAGAAGTATATAAGCTTGTTGCTTTAAATTATTTTTAAATTTTACCCAAAGATGTGTTATGGACAGTATTATCCTCTTGGCCAATATCATCTTCATTTAAATGAAGCAGAGCCTTCCAAGTCTCTGTTAAATGATTAATAGCATTATTTTTTTCATCTTCACTAAGCAAACATTGATATCTAGGATCGAGAAAAATGGCTGAAAGTTAAAATTAATGTTTTTTATTAAAATCTGTTAAAATTGAAATAAAACATTATTTTTCAATTTGTGACTTAAATAACCGATAGAGTAATTTATAAATTTTACTTGGAAAGAGTAAAAAAATAGTATTGCTCTTCAACATTGTTTTTCATTTAGAATAGTTATATTCAATATAAAATATGAATGAGTTCAATAAGAAATAAGAATAATTTTGAATTTAATACTTATCTAACCATTATCACAAATGTAAGATAATATTTTTTTTGCTAATGAATTTATAGATCGTATTACCTTGTTGTCTCTGTATTACTAATGTATAATCTAGTAAATCTTATGTTAGCAATAATCAATTTTACTATCTTATTTAATATTTTTAACATTAGAGACTAGAGTGAAATGTGCAAGGCTAGGCATTAACAAGTTAAAAAGTCACTTTTGTTTTCTAATTAACTTGTGAATTTTACAAGTTAAAATTCTATTAAGGTAACTTTTAAACTTAACTTACATTTTTCTATATTAACTTAACAAGTAAAAAAAATAGTTAACTTGCCTAGCCTTGGAAAAGTGAATTGACCTGTTACCGTTATGAATATTATCTAAGGCACCTAGGACCTAGTAGGTTTATACTCAATATTTTAATTTTGAAACAAGATATGAACATTTTAAAATGTTGAAATTCTTAAGAAAATACCTGATAAATAAACATTGTTTTGTAGTAACAGCGCTTCACGTTCTTTCATAGATTTTAATATTTCTTTTGCTAATATGGTACCATTGGATCTTAATCCGTTAGTACATTTCCACCATATACCATACAAATCTCCTAGGGTTATATCTTGTTTTTGTAAGGCTAATGTTGCTATTTTCACTGGTAATAAAGCATCAACCTTAAATGTAATAAATTTAAAATATGTTTTAGTTAAATATAAATATAATTGTATCTATTTATTTGGCGATTATTTTTGTTCATCAAAAAATGTTGTCAAAATATTTTTTGTAATTAATAAAAAAAAATGCAGCTTCGAGTAAATTATATTAAATAATATTCAGTACTTATTCAAACATTTTTTGTATTCTTTTGTTCCCTTAATTTTTTTTTTGCCAATACTGGTAGATAGTAAAAGTAAAAATAAACAGTTATTATAAAACCAAATGGCTATTAGACATTAGTATTTAGTAAACATAAAAATTAATTATTTAACTTACAATACTTTGAACAGATATCCACTCATTATCTTTAAGTTTTAAGTCTGGGTTAGTTTCATCATGTTCCTTACAAAACATTTTTAACTCAATTAATCTGTATAACATATTGTATATTGAATTCCATCTAGTTTCGTTGTCTATAATAGCTAGTTTTAAATTCATTCTTATCAACCAACTTGAATATGTTGGTGTTCTGAGTTTTTTCACAACCTATTATCGTAGTTATATAAATATTAAATAGAATTTTTATTTATGTGCTGAAATATACTATTTTATTTAATGATTTTATCAACATCATCATCATCTACCTCTCTAGCATGTGATATGCAATTTGCAATAGCAGCAACTTTTAAGCCATCATGAATGCACAGTTGCAATGTATGTACAGCGCATCTCATGCATGACGTTATTGCTACAGGAGTTATGGCATTAAGAACACTGTCTTCTAATTCATTTATGTCTGCATTACTCTCATCAGCCTCAACTATAAAACATTTTTATATAATCAAGTTATAAAACAATAATATCACCAAATGTGTTATAAAACATGTTAATCAGATAAATATAAATGATTAATATATTAATGCATTTAAAAATGTTTCTAAAAAAATTAATACATACCATTGAAAAGTTCATTTTCAATGTCATCAGTCGCAAGTGGTGTTCCTTCATTGTCATACTGCCATAAATCATCATCTTGTTCACTGTTATTGACATTTTCACTTGTCATTACGATACAATCATGAACCTGATTTGTTTCATCATTCATAATCCTAGCCAACTTAATCATGTTTGCCGCATTATCACAAGTTATTGAGTACAATTGTTCCTTTTTAATATTATACTTTTCGAGGGTTTCAAGAAGCTACAAAGTAGAGAATAATATCACAATTATCAGGCATATAAAATGCATTAATAAAATATATTTTAATAAGAAATGTATGTATATATTTTTTTATTATACTTTGTAATAATTAATAAGTATTACGGTATTACCATCTTTTTTAAATTTACGGCTGTATGCTTTTCATGCATTTCAATCATGGCCAGTGTTGACCAGGGGCGTAGGTAAGGGGGGGTTTGGGGGGTTCAAACCCCCCCCATTGAAAAATCCCAATAGGCTAATATAATCAGGAAAAATTGCATGTAGATAGGTATTAATTATTCGTTATCAAGCATCTTTAGTATAGGTAACTAAGTAACGAATAATTAATTCCTATGACAAGATCAGTCCTACACCCTTCTCAATCATACTACAGTTATAACACAGAACGTCCATGTATATTCTATGGGCTAAAGATACAGATTAAAATGTTATGTAAGAAGAAATAAAAAAGTGAAAACAACGTTTTAATTATAATTTTACAATGATAATTTATTTGTATCATCTTTATTACTGAATTACTGTGTCACTGTATATTAAACTGCTAGATATTAATTATTACCTGTTAAGTTGTAAGTAGTAATTATATATTTTCTTATTACATAAGTACTTAACTAAAATAAATAAATAAATAATTACTCTACTATCTACATACCTACTAGGTACTTACTAGTTACTACTTTAGTGTCTTTACTAGTCTACTGTCTACACTCTAGTACTAAATTGTTTTGTTAAAATATTTTCTGGTTTCCTCAACACAATCAATCCATCTTGATGTTACCACAATACTATGTTATTATACACTATACAAAATATGTTAGTAACAATAGGTAGGTATGTAACTTTTATATCCGTTCCCCAGTTCCCGAGAGTACAAAATATACCACCACCTAATGGCTAATCAATCCGCAGTCGTGAGGCAATTGCCTCATGAAACACCCTATCACCCTATCACTGGCACTTATAAATATATACCTACTTTTAAAAAAGTAGTCTTGTAAACAGGTAATGCATAGTACTACTTAGACTGTGTAAATATCACAAGTGTTATTGAAATATAGGTAATGATAAATATTGAAAATATTATAAATATTATAGACATTAATATAAAAGTTCCATTACAATGACATAATATTATATATTAATATATTATACTTTAAACTGGGGTATTAAGATATACACGTAAACAGTGCCGTAGCTAGAGGAGGTATTTTGGGTTTTAAAACACCCCCTCCCCCATGACCGTATCTATATGACATATATAAATTATACAATCATTTGGTATAGTGGTATAGGTAACAAAACGTATTCTGTTATACTATATTCACAGACTGCCACGGCTTAAGATAAACTTTATCTTTTTATCTTAAGTTCTTCAAAATCCTTCACAAGTTCCATTTTATTACAAAAATACACACCCCTAAAAAAATCCATGGTGCGCCACTGCACGCGCGTAAGCACAGACGCGCGATGTTGTCTGTTAGATTTCTTAAGCGTATTCTGCAGTGTTTCAATCAAATTTGAAATTCAATATTGATGGTTTTAATTTATAAATTTAAGTGTATACCTACTCACGACCCAAACGGCGAACACCATGTTTTTATTGGGATGGGCAATACAAATTACAAATGACAGAAAACGCAGAGTTTGTAGCATATTAATTTTATATAATTGAATGAGTATTAATAATTAGGTATAACCATTGTTCTGTGGTATAACACGCCACCTAAAAATGCTGTGTAGCAGTGTAGGTAGTAGGTACACAAGCCTCACTGCCTCAGTATTCAGTCTTGGTTATTAGGCCCGGCGCAAATTGGACCCAGCCCATGTACACGCCACGCGCAGCACACGCGTGGACTATTTTGTAGAACGTTGATTGAGACGGAGTGGCGCATATTAAACCTATCCCACGGCCAGTACAGTTCCAGCCTGTGTTCGCATGGGTAACGCATGGGTAAAGTTGTGCTTTCAATACAGTTTCGTGGATCGTGGGTTCCTATATTTGGATTATATTATAATATAATATTATATTAATATATATTTTCCTATATTTCCTATATTTTTTAAGATGGAAAAATTAATTGAAATTGTTTGAGGCTTTCCTGTTTTGTATGATACTTCTCATGAAGATTATATGAGATCAAAACTGAAAGATGATTTGTGGGATAAGATAGCTAAAGAATTAAATACGTCAGAAATACCATCAGGTGAGTAATCTTGTTTGTAATATTTTGTCACCGGATCCGGCCGTACCGGATGGCCCAAGTTCGACCACACGATCCGGTACTACCGGATACGGCAGAGTAATATACAATAAAATCAATTATAAATACTGAAAATTATACATATATTTATTTATACATAGTTCATGTAAAATATTTTCTTGTCCGGGCCTGTAGGATAAGTACCTACGACAACGCACTAGATCAGTGTACTTTTCGCTTGCGTTCCGTACAGACCGTACAGTTCTAATTAATAATTATTATTTCAATTATGTGTGATAATAATATTTTGATGGTTATATGTGCCGCGGAGGCAGCCGGTGAACTGGATGAGCCAATTATTTCTACTCCTAAAGTGAGAAAATATTGGGTTCATCCAGTTCATTTAAAAAGAGAAAATGAAAATTGTTTTCTTAGTTTTTATGAAAATATTCGGAAATTTTCCGAGAAATTTGTTGAATATTATCGTATGTCGATGACTAAATTATGAGATTTAAAAAAATTATTTATGTTTTACAAGCACGTTAGGGGTATAAAATCGTTTACCGCATGCGGCACTACCGGATCGTGTGGCCAAACTAGATTAAAACAATGTAAATTTCAGATTCGTCCGGTAGCGGTGGTCCGGTGGTTTTTGCCGGATCCGGTGATAACGCGTCGTGTGGCCCAAAATAAAATTATTGATTTAATTTAATGTATTTAAAAAAAATTCTCTTCGCATCCGGTGTAATCCGGTGACACTTTTCTTTTTTTGCCGAATAGGTATGAAACTATATACCTTTCATCGTCCTCAGATTCAGATTCCAAATCGAGAAGAAGTTGCTGCTGGCTTGCTGTCATCTTATTAGCTACTGGGAGAAATGATGGAGATTTTGGTATATGTAGGTATAGGGGTATGGGTAAGGCATGGGCGTGGGCTGAGTTCAATATGCGTTACTATTAAAAAACGTGTACTTGGACTGGGTTTCGGTCACACGTGTGCTGCGCGTGGCGTGTACATGGGCTGGGTCCAATTTGCGCCGGGCCTTATAGACTTAGTTAGTACTGGCTATGTCTTGTTTGTTCGTGCCGTTCGTGGTATTTACTACCTATTTATAAATATAATTACCTAATATAAATTATAGATTTATAGTATATTAATATAAGTCTACAGAATATTTTCGATATTCACTGCCGTTATTTTCATCGAACCTAATAAGTCAACCACTATAAACGTTATAAATAAAATAATAAATATTGTTACATTCGGCAGTCTTCAGTTTATAAATTATATTATAAATATATATATGCCGTATATGTATATTTATATGATATGTTTTCTTGTGGCCTAGTCTACTGGTTTTTCCCAATTACCATCAACAGCCGGCTTAATATTGTCCCCTTCGACCACTACCACAGTTCCACCTCCACGTAATAATATATCGTTATCGAGTAATATCGATGATTTTCGATTTCGGTGCTTATAATAATATTATAGTCACTACTCACTACTCACTTGTCATCGTACATTCGACCATATTTCGTTTTCGGTAATTCGGTATTTGCGTCATTGTCATTGTTTCAAGTTTCAAGTTTTAAAGATATCATATTCAGTACTCACGATTCTTCGTTTTATAGTTTATACTGTCAGTATACCTATTGTAAATTGTTATTCAAGTTTTTTGTAACGACCTACCGTTTTCTATAATGGGAAGAAAACCAACAAACCCAGTTGGCAAATTATTTTTCACCTATAATATTGAAAAAGACGAATCGACGTGCAACGTCAAAGGGTGTTGTCGACCTGTTATGAAAGGACAGCACAGCCACAACCTAGAAACTCACATAAAAACATCTCATACTCAAGAATGGGAAATTTTAGTAAAAGCCAAACAAGATATTGAGAATGAAAAGATAGCAAATAAAAAAGAAAAACGTCAACTGGATGACACTGCGACATTTCCATCAAAGGTAAAACCAACTCAATTTTGTATTTGCCTATTTCTATTTTCATATTTTGTAATTATTCCAAATACCCATTAGCTAGGTAATATTAAAATAATTTTAATACAAATTTTGGAAGCGATTAAAATTTATTTTTTACCCTCTTCCAAATACAGCTGGAATACCTATAGCTTATATTGACTTAATTTGCTTATTCGGTAACTAAATATTAAATAATTTGCATATCAACCATAAGATAAATCCTAATGTGAAAGTAGAAACCTGTTTGCAGTTTTGTACAATGTTCGATACATTTATTAAAATTAAAATTAGTTCTAAAATTCAAATCTATTTGTAGAAACATGGACCATTGGACAAGGTCATAACTATAACTAAGAAAAATCTATTTGTTGAAATGGATCAGATATGTTTGTTAAAAGCTTGCACTGAGATGGTCACAGTAAATGGACGTCCATTTACCATCTTCAACGATTCTGGTTTTCAGAAAATATTAAAGCCTTTGACTGAAGCTATCGGCGGAAGTATGAACCTAATTTTTAATTAAATTGGGTACCTACCTATCTGATCAAAAGTTTTAAAATGATTTTTAAAAAATATTTCAGATTTTACCATAAATGCACACAACATAAAAAGTCACATAATGTCTGCTTCAAATGAGATAGTTTCACATATAAAAACTGATGTAAAAAATCAGCTAATCAGTTTAAAAATTGATTGTGTGAAGCGTCATCATCGTTCCATATTAGGGGTAAATATTCAATACACTAAAGATGGAAAAATATGTTTGTCAACACCAGGGGCGTAGGTATAGATTATTAATGGGGGGGGGTTTTGACTTAAATTATTAGTAATAGGCTTAAGTGAAAAAAACCAAATACAAATATAGGCGTATATTAATTTTAATATTATTTTTTTAAATTAAACATTATACAAGCATTATACAAACATTATACAAGTAAATTTAATCGTTTCCTACGTTGTGTTAGTTTGTTCACAATGAGTAAAGGATCAACAATTACATCTCTATAAATATTTAAAAGAGTTAGTCGCTCTTGACCAATGGTGTTCCGTAAATACGTCTTTAAGCGCTTTAATGTAGAGAAGGAACGTTCCGCACTTGCAGTAGACACAGGAAGGGTGGCTAAAATTTTGAGAAGATTATAAATGAGAGGAAAAAACTGTTTATCACATTTTTCCAATGTTTTAATTGCATTTAACTCATTCAAGTCATCACTTATTTCTTCCCACTTCTTGGTCCATAATTGATACTCACACACCAGATTTTCAAGTTTTTCATTTACTAGGTACATTTTATGGATTTCTGTCAATTTGTTTTTAGCATCTTTCTTATTTTTCATAAACTTTGGAAGTAAGATCTGGAGGTTTCCGATCTTTTCGTGATGGTTAGAAAATCTGGCTGCTAGTTCGCTTAGCACATGGTCAAGAAATGGATAGTAAACATTTATTTTATAATATATTTCGGCTGTCTCTGCAGGATTATTGCTTCGTCCTTTTTGTCTGTTTGTGATTCTTGGTACTGTAAGTGACTCAATACCTAAAAATTCTTTAGAATCTGTCACAATTTTTGAAAATTCATCATCATTTCGTATGTCTTCTAATGTTTTTTTTACGATATCTACATATTTGCACGCTTCGGTCAAATCAATATTTTGAGTTTGAAGAATTTTATTCAGAGTTGATGTGAAGCTGAAAACTTTTCGCAAAATGAGCATCGATACTACAAACTGTGAGTTTTCTATAGCTTGTTTTAATTGGTAAGCTTGTGATGCACATTCTCTTCGACTATCTTGTAGAGCATGCAGTGCTTCTGTTACTACAAAAAACATTTCTGCAAATCGTTCTACTGCCAAATGTTTTTCAGTCCAGCGGGTTTCACAAAGGGAAACCAGATTAGAGTGAGTAGCTCCAGCTGACTCTGCTGCATCTTTAAGAAGACCATCACGCAACGCGGATTGTCTAAAAAAATTTATTACAGTCTTAATAGTACCAATACAGTTACGGATCATCGGAATTTCACAAGAGTGTGCCAAAACCAAATTTAAAGTATGGGCTGAGCAATGGATGAATTGAGCTTTTGGGTATTTCTCTGAGATTATTGTGCGCACTCCTCGAAATTGACCACTCATCACAGCAGCGCCATCATATCCTTGGCCTACTACCATCTCCATATCTAATCCAAGAGTCATTATACATTGCATGATGGTGGTGGCCAACGCTGAAGCTGTCACATCTTTTACATGAACAAACTCTAAGAAATCTTCTCTGATGAATACACCATCTGCAGAAGAATCGTCCACGTACCGAATGCACAAAGCTAATTTTTCGTACCTTGATATATCTTGCGTTTCATCGGCAAGAATGGTGAAAAACCCAGCATTTTTTATTCTATTGACAACTTTTTCTTGAATAAAATTGCCACATAAATCAATTATTTCGTTTTGTATTGTTGGTGACGTGAACATTGATCGGCTGTCGGATGTTTGGGATGCAATATGTTCCTTTAGGAAAAGATCACCCGATCTTGCACGAAATCGCAAAATTGCACGAAAGTTGCCATCATTATAGGAGGGTTCTGTTAAACCTATTTTACCAGTTTCATTTTTACCCCTTAAAGCTATTTGTTGACGACCACATAAGATTACAGTTTCAACAATAGAGATCAATTTTTTCCTATTTTCTTCGGCTTGTTTTTTATTTTCTGAGTTTATAGATGTTATAATATCAGTAGTTTTCCCTGTCATAACTGTCATAAACCCATGAGCTTTTTCAACTGAAAACATATGATAGTCTGCCTTACTATGACTGTCAAATATTTGTTTAGCTTTTTTCCAATTTATAAATGGGATTGCCACTAAAGACCTTAGTTCTTGTCCTCCACGACCACCATGATTACGACCAAATAAAACGCACACTTTGCAAAGAGCACCTTTGGCAACATCTGAAAATACGAGCCAAGAATATTGTTCCATCCAGTGGCGTTGGAAAGAAAGACGTCGTTTATCACTCACAGGAAATTTATATGATAAAGGTTGCATCCACGTGTTTTGAAAAACTTTTAACTTTTTTTCGTTATCTATCGGTGGATTTCCTAAATAGATTCCTATATCATTTTCAAATAATAGCTCTTGTTCTCCTTCAACGGAAGAAACTTTTTCAGGAGAACTTGAAGATTTAAGATCAGTTGGGTCAGACACGAAAAGAAATGATGGTTGATTAATTTGGTTAGTTCCACTTTCAGATTTTTTTTTCTTCTCAAAAAAGTTTAAAACCGATGGCTGACTTATTCGCTTCATTTTGTTTCTGTTATTATAAAAATAATTAATTTTTTTAATATGTAGTCTTATAAAATAATTTGAATTATCAAAATATAGAATATTATTGGAAATTAGAATCTCTAGAGTGAAAACAGTCTGCCCAATGAACAAAAACATTATAAAATTCGACGTTCAAAAAAATTACATTTTAATAATTAAAATTTTTATTTTATAAGTTTACCATTTCTAATTATTAGAAACGGTAAACTGATAAGATACGCATGTCGCGAGTAAACTCGAAAAAAAACGTAGAATTGTAGAAGTAACAGCCGTAACAATGTAACATAAATCCCGATGTACAATATTATAATCTACAGATGATAAGGAACAATTTTATATCAATATCATAGGAATACAAAAAAACCAAAATAACAATAAATACGTAAACATGGATAGCGTCAAAAACGTGCTGAGTTGACGTCGGTCACCGTGGCAAGATCGCGAACATCAATTATGTGTTGACATCGGCGATCGGCAGTGAACATTTTAAATATAAATGACAAAACGAAAAACAATTTGAAATAAATAATTCTGAATTCTGATTGTATATATATAATATAAATTATAAAAATTAATAAATTACCTGCTTTGGCTGGAAAATAGTATTTAGTTACACAACTAAGGTCTGAGACAACTGCAATGCGTAACAGCTCCAGGATAAATGACTTGATGTAAATCGGTGATTTCAAACACAGTGATAAATTCGTATACTATTAATAAACTATTATTAGCAGTATTGCTGGTACGGCTGTATGCGTCGTGGGTCAAAATAAGATAAGGGCGTCGGGCACGCAATGTATTTTTATACATAGCTATTACAATATTGGATATTATTATAATATTAGATATCTATCAAGATAATCATTATTTTTCGTAACAAACGCGTACTTGTAAGATTGTATAAAAAAGTGTTTATTTTGACTCTTGATTATAATTTAGCAATATATTAATTATTTTCTAATGTTTAACTAAAAAGTAATTTTTGTTGTTTGTAGTATCTACATGCAATTTTTCCTGATTATATTAGCCTATTGGGATTTTTCAATGGGGGGGGTTTGAACCCCCCAAACCCCCCCTTACCTACGCCCCTGGTCAACACTGGCCATGATTGAAATGCATGAAAAGCATACAGCCGTAAATTTAAAAAAGATGGTAATACCGTAATACTTATTAATTATTACAAAGTATAATAAAAAAATATATACATACATTTCTTATTAAAATATATTTTATTAATGCATTTTATATGCCTGATAATTGTGATATTATTCTCTACTTTGTAGCTTCTTGAAACCCTCGAAAAGTATAATATTAAAAAGGAACAATTGTACTCAATAACTTGTGATAATGCGGCAAACATGATTAAGTTGGCTAGGATTATGAATGATGAAACAAATCAGGTTCATGATTGTATCGTAATGACAAGTGAAAATGTCAATAACAGTGAACAAGATGATGATTTATGGCAGTATGACAATGAAGGAACACCACTTGCGACTGATGACATTGAAAATGAACTTTTCAATGGTATGTATTAATTTTTTTAGAAACATTTTTAAATGCATTAATATATTAATCATTTATATTTATCTGATTAACATGTTTTATAACACATTTGGTGATATTATTGTTTTATAACTTGATTATATAAAAATGTTTTATAGTTGAGGCTGATGAGAGTAATGCAGACATAAATGAATTAGAAGACAGTGTTCTTAATGCCATAACTCCTGTAGCAATAACGTCATGCATGAGATGCGCTGTACATACATTGCAACTGTGCATTCATGATGGCTTAAAAGTTGCTGCTATTGCAAATTGCATATCACATGCTAGAGAGGTAGATGATGATGATGTTGATAAAATCATTAAATAAAATAGTATATTTCAGCACATAAATAAAAATTCTATTTAATATTTATATAACTACGATAATAGGTTGTGAAAAAACTCAGAACACCAACATATTCAAGTTGGTTGATAAGAATGAATTTAAAACTAGCTATTATAGACAACGAAACTAGATGGAATTCAATATACAATATGTTATACAGATTAATTGAGTTAAAAATGTTTTGTAAGGAACATGATGAAACTAACCCAGACTTAAAACTTAAAGATAATGAGTGGATATCTGTTCAAAGTATTGTAAGTTAAATAATTAATTTTTATGTTTACTAAATACTAATGTCTAATAGCCATTTGGTTTTATAATAACTGTTTATTTTTACTTTTACTATCTACCAGTATTGGCAAAAAAAAAATTAAGGGAACAAAAGAATACAAAAAATGTTTGAATAAGTACTGAATATTATTTAATATAATTTACTCGAAGCTGCATTTTTTTTTATTAATTACAAAAAATATTTTGACAACATTTTTTGATGAACAAAAATAATCGCCAAATAAATAGATACAATTATATTTATATTTAACTAAAACATATTTTAAATTTATTACATTTAAGGTTGATGCTTTATTACCAGTGAAAATAGCAACATTAGCCTTACAAAAACAAGATATAACCCTAGGAGATTTGTATGGTATATGGTGGAAATGTACTAACGGATTAAGATCCAATGGTACCATATTAGCAAAAGAAATATTAAAATCTATGAAAGAACGTGAAGCGCTGTTACTACAAAACAATGTTTATTTATCAGGTATTTTCTTAAGAATTTCAACATTTTAAAATGTTCATATCTTGTTTCAAAATTAAAATATTGAGTATAAACCTACTAGGTCCTAGGTGCCTTAGATAATATTCATAACGGTAACAGGTCAATTCACTTTTCCAAGGCTAGGCAAGTTAACTATTTTTTTTACTTGTTAAGTTAATATAGAAAAATGTAAGTTAAGTTTAAAAGTTACCTTAATAGAATTTTAACTTGTAAAATTCACAAGTTAATTAGAAAACAAAAGTGACTTTTTAACTTGTTAATGCCTAGCCTTGCACATTTCACTCTAGTCTCTAATGTTAAAAATATTAAATAAGATAGTAAAATTGATTATTGCTAACATAAGATTTACTAGATTATACATTAGTAATACAGAGACAACAAGGTAATACGATCTATAAATTCATTAGGAAAAAAAATATTATCTTACATTTGTGATAATGGTTAGATAAGTATTAAATTCAAAATTATTCTTATTTCTTATTGAACTCATTCATATTTTATATTGAATATAACTATTCTAAATGAAAAACAATGTTGAAGAGCAATACTATTTTTTTACTCTTTCCAAGTAAAATTTATAAATTACTCTATCGGTTATTTAAGTCACAAATTGAAAAATAATGTTTTATTTCAATTTTAACAGATTTTAATAAAAAACATTAATTTTAACTTTCAGCCATTTTTCTCGATCCTAGATATCAATGTTTGCTTAGTGAAGATGAAAAAAATAATGCTATTAATCATTTAACAGAGACTTGGAAGGCTCTGCTTCATTTAAATGAAGATGATATTGGCCAAGAGGATAATACTGTCCATAACACATCTTTGGGTAAAATTTAAAAATAATTTAAAGCAACAAGCTTATATACTTCTCTAGATAACCTTGCTCCTAATTTTGTTAAAACGGTTAATATTTTATTTCAGTTGATTTAGATACAAGCAACGACAATCATTCTCGTATTGACGAAGATGATGATTTAGAACTATTCTTGTCATCTCAATCATCTTTTTCGTCCTTGAACAGTGAAAGAAGTTCTCCTAATGACATATCAATTGCTTTACGCAATTTCAATAGAATTGAAAGACTCCACTACAAAACCAATATATTGAGCTATTGGGAAGAACAAAAGTATGATAAACCTGATCTTTACAAATTAGCTTGTGTCGTTCACGCTGTTCCAGCTACACAAGTCAGTAAACTTAAATTTTCATTAAAACTTTAGTATTTAGTGATAAATGTTTTTGGCCAATGGAGATCAGTGGAATATACGTAAGGAGATCATGTGTGTTCTCCAGTAAATTATTTTATTGATTTTTATCAACACAATATATTATTATAAAAATGTATTGTTATACATACATTCTAATATTTTATCATTTTAATATCCTACCAATACGTTCCTGTTTAAATTATACGTCTCTGATTTTATATTAAATTTAATATATTTTTTTTTTTTTCATACTTTTACAGGTTAGTGTTGAGAGAAGCTTCTCAGGTCTGAAATTTATCTTATCAGATCTTAGATCATCATTGTCTTCGGAAGAATGAATTATTTATTTTAACTATTTGTGTTCTTTTTTATAGGTAAGATTTTAATAAATCAATTAAATTTTGCCTCTTAAGTCTTAATCCACAATAATAAAGTTTTTTTTAAAAGTATATTATAGTAAACACAATCAAACGCTTTTTTAATATCTAGAAATAATCCTAGAACCTTAGAGCACTGTCTAATTTGTCATTGATTTTAAAGAAATAATGCATTAGTTCATTTACCATTTAAAAATCCAAATTGATTTTATAAGAAGAAGTTATTTTTGTTTAAAACTATAGTGGGTATTCTATATTTTATACATTTCTCAAATATTTATATTAGATAATTAGATATGGATAGTTAGATAGTGCTGTTGGTCGATAATTAATGATATATTTAGAATCTCCTGCTTTATATAAAGGAAGAACAACCTATTTTTTGAAACTATTAGGAAATTGTAGGTACCTAAGGAAATTGCTAAATTGAAAACTTGGGCCGCATAATACCTGCCTACCATTTGCCATGTTATAAATCTATTTATCATTAAAATCTTGAATCATTAAACCTTAAATCTAACCTAACACGATACACAATATTTTTTGCAACATTACCAGTTAACAGTTTACTGCTGTCATCATTCAGAAGTTTTCAATAATGGGTTATAGGTATATAGATACTATATAGTATATTGTATACAATTATTATAATTGATTGTAATTTTACACCTGTAGGTTAACCATACTGTATGGACTAGTAGGGTGGTGGAAGGTTGTCCATACAAAATATATATATTTAAATATTTTACATACAACAGTGATGACTAATGAAATGGTACCTAATTATTGAAAACTATTTTGGTATCTAAATAAATGATATATGCCATGCTAAGTAATAACTATCACTTTTATACATAATAGAATAAGAATATACTTGGTAGTTGGTACAACCGTGAACCGTTATGGTAAGTAAAAGTAAATATCTGTTTTTAAACTGGAAACGACAAAAACCGAAAAAAGTTAAAATAAAAAATCAGTATTTAAAACCCAAATGGAAACCGAAAAAAAAAATGTAAACCGTTATATGTAAACGAAATTGAAACCGGAAAATTTAAAAACCGGTATTTATAACCCAAATAGAAACTGGAAAAAATGTAAACCGTTTTATGTAACCGCAATTGAAACCGGAAAATCTGAAAACCGTTATTTAAAAACGAAATGGAAACCGATAAAATCAAAAACCGGTAACCAAAATCAAAACCGAAACCAAAATTTATCATTTCGGTTTCAAGCCCTGCTTCATACTGATGAACGGCCATAGGATTTTTTGAGTATATAGTTCTATCTTTAAAATTTGTTTTCGATAATAATTTGTTTTTTTATCCGATGAAAAAAGACATACAGATGTTCTAGAACGTACGTTTTCCATTGTTTTACCAAACACACTGTTAATCTATAATTTCCAAAAATCTTTTTTAAACTCGTTTTTAGAATTTACTCTCATATTAGTACATAACTCAATATACGGTGCCATCCAACAACTCTGAGAAAAGCTTATAATCCGATGAATTTTGGTTACTTTAATCCCGTTAAAAATCGCTTGTTTTAAATTTTTATAGTGAACTATATATTTTTTTTTTTTTTGGTAGTAATGTGTTAAGTAATTTTTTTACTTTTGAATTTGGTGGACATTCATTATATGGTAAAAATGGGAAATCGTTATGTAATTTATGTAAATATTTAGGGTATTCGATATCTACTTCTAATATAAATCCAACTTTAGAATCGTCAGGAATTGTTGTTACATCTAAATTAAGATCGTAAAACCATTGAAAATCTTTATACGGTAATTCTGTTAGTATAGATTTCCCGTATAAATTGACACAATCAAAATACATAATGCATTTATTTGGTTCATCAGAATTGTAACAACACTTTTATATCAGGAATGTTTATAATGTTTAATAATAATTTATATAATATATAATGTTTATATCAGGAATATCTTTTTGATGATTGACAAATACCACCTCTTATTGTTTGTTCAAAAAATGTTTATTATTTTTTCTACAAAGTCGTGTATGTATCTTTAACCCTTCAATACCCCAAAGTTTTTTACATGGTTTTTTCATTGTTCTGTTAACCATTGCGGTTTATAACCTTTACTAAATGTATATTTGTTTTTTGAAATTCTTACTATGTCATCAACTTTAAATTTAGGTTAGGTTGCGGGGCCCTGGACATAGGTAATAGCCTTTAAGTTCTCAGAGAGGGGTGAAATTTTAGCTTTTTTTAAATCAGGATTTAAAAAAAAATACTGTTTTTCGTCGATTTTAAATACTTTAATAATATTAGGTTATTCTTATTCTTTTTTTTAACACAAAATTATTTACAAATTATAAAATAATAACTAATTAGGTACATACAACAACAATATATACATTTTTAATTGAAGAAAGAACACATTAGTCTAGAAGCTCAGTCTGAACACCGTCTGTCCAAGTAAAATACGTTTGGTTGTCGAGTGGGAATGGAATCGGGAATTATAATATGCGAGTATGTGACTCGTCAGGCGGTCGCACGTGACATACACACACGGGCATAGCCCATTCGGCTACCGATTTTCCTAAACGGCTCCCGTTTTCAAAAAGGTCAATTCCCAAACGGCTCCTGTCGAAAAAGGTTTTACGAACAGGCCAATACCCAAACGGCTCCCCTCGAAAAAAGTTTTACTAAAATCCGGGTAGTAAACCTGTTTTTTACAACACAAATTCCTTCCCACTTCATACAGACTTAGGACTGTCTCTAAAGAGGTTAAAAATGTGTTGTTTTTTAAGGTTAAATTATAAAAACTATATTCTGTGAATTAAATGTAAAAAAGTTTTAAAAAATAGATAAAAATGTATGTATAAAAATATAAAAAAAATTATAGAATAGGTAAATTTTTGATGCACATTTTTTTTATATAATTTATGGTAGTTATTTTATTTGATGAAAATTCTCGGATAATGTTTTCAATGAGCTCCTGTTTTTTTGTCGGTTTTGGTGTATTTACACCACTTCGAGCTTTAATTTGTGTTTCGGATTGTATTTCGGTTAGTATGTCAACAACCTTAAAAATATTAGGATGAGCAGAATTGAATTCGTTGTTGAATCTGCTGTGGAACGATTCACAGCCATTTGTGGTCAAAGCAAGGGAAGATGAACATTCAGCCCACATTTCAGGAGGAAAACTGCTATCTGACATCATATAATTTTCAAAAATATAGTCGAACACTTTGTCCACTTTATCGTATTTCGGTTTGATAGCCATTAAATCATCTGTAAAACAGTTCAATACTTCTGACGGTGGTAGGTAAGGAAGGCCAAATAAATATTTTAGAGATTTTCCTATTTCAGAATCTTTGTTTCTAAATTCTGATGCAAGTCCAACTGACTGAATCTTCCGCCACCAACTTTGACCCAAATGGAATCTACATCCCTTTATTTTTACCGATGGCCACGTTTTTCGTATTGCAAAATGAATAGCCTCTTCAAAATCTGCAAAAACAACTTGTGAGTCAATGTAATCACACAATGCTGAAAAAGCTTTTCCGTAGGTAACCGAGGTTTTATTAGGCAAAAAACAGTAAACAGGCAAAAATCAGGTGAAGATAGTATCCGTTATGTAAAACATGGATGGTAAACATTTGGTAAAAAAATTTTGGACAACACTTAAATGTGCCATCAACATAAATACTACGGCTATTCTTGAGAATGTTCAAGTTGGTGTTACATGTAAGAATAACAATATTTGATGCTGTATCATTATGAAGTAAAAAATTCTCACCTGTCAAAGTCTTAATACCAATTTTATCTAAAGCATCCTGCGCTTCCTCTGTCAATTTAGGTAATTTTGGTAGTAATTTTGAACGTGCATAATATACAGTCGTTGCCAGATAAATTGAGACGGCGGCGGCGGCGCTTTTCATTAAGTGTAGCCCAAACTAGTCGCTGGCAGTGTGGTGCAAAGGTCCCACAGTTAGCTACGACGCGCGCAGTCACCAGTTCGAACCCGGCTCAGTGCAAAAAATATATAGATTTTATTATTTTATCATATTATTATAAATATTATGTATTATTATTACATTAATTATATTATTTTACAATTTCTACTTATTGTTCTAAAATAAAAGATTATTATCGGCATATTTGATCTTAAATTAATATCGTAAAATATTTTTTGTTACAATAGTTGGTTTATTGATGTATTTTCGGTAATAATATTGAAATACGGAGAACCACTGGTTTTCCGTTATCGCGCCGCCGCCGCCGTCTCAATTTATCTGGCATCGACTGTACTGTCTTACGAATAGCATTGACATCTTGTGTGGTCAAAACATGTAAATCATTAGGTACAAGTTCACTTCGGAGAAGTTTCGCGGGCCTTTCGTGCAAATTTTCTTGCACTTTTCGCTTTAAACTATTGCTAATCTCCCAAATTTACCAAATTTCCCAAATTTACCTGTTCGTAAAACCTTTTTCGACCGGAGCCATTTGGGTATTGACCTGTTCGTAAAACCTTTTTTGACTGGAGCCGTTTGGAAATAATAAACAATAGACGGGAGCCGTTTGGGATCCGACGACACATACACACACACACGGAGAAAGATATCAACGTAGCGCATGCCGCTCTGCACTGATTTTATATGTAAACTCCACCACAGAATAAATAAAATCAGAAGCGTCACCTTTGATAACGTTACATTGCTCTTATGGGAAAATGAAAAAACGTTCCGACATTTTGGATATTGAATCAGTGTGACCATGAAAAAAAAATCTTAAATATCTTTAAGTTATTTACGTTTCCGAACATATTTACAAGCTGAAATGTGATACCACTCTAATCAATTATTAAATTAAGATACATTAAATAATAAATAATAATTTCTACTTTGTGAAATTCATTGTATAATTTAGATTTTATATTGTGATGATTCATTAATAAAGTTGTTTAAATTAATTTAAAGAAAACGTACAACCAGCATTTATTTTTTGTCCATGCATTTATCGAAGATTGAAGTTATAATGTTCGGAGTTCTAGATTTTTCAAAAGGCAGTAATTTTGTCTGTTGAGCAATATTTTTTACAAAAACGACGTTCCTTCGGAAGTAGCCTTTATTTTTAAATTTGTTATAAAGTGTTCATACTCTCATAATCAAACATTAATAACAGTCAAGTATTCAATGACATGCAAAAATTAACAAATAATTGAAGGGTTCTGTGCAATAACCAGACAGCTCCATATTTGTTGAAAACTATTTTTATTTTAGATTCTAGTACAGAAAAATAATGTCTATAAATCTGTGTTTTTTATTATAAATATTTGTTTTTAATTCTAATTTTTTTTGTTTTAATATTTATTGATATTTAATAAAATATTTGATAGTTCACTCAGGTTTCATTTTTATTTTCCTAAATTAATGTTTTAGTTTGAGTTTTAAAAGGTTTTATAAACAATTAGGAAGTTAGGAATGGAAACCATTAAACAAACTTATTTTGTTTCCGAAATATTTAAACCAGTTTTCCATTATATTTTATTTGAACATATAGGGTAAGTGCTAATGAGTACAATATAATGTGTATTACCCTACCTACTTTATTATATTTTTGATTTTTCAAGTTATTGTGACAAGTTTTCATAATGTATTATTATAATATGATATGTGGTGCTAATTAATAGTTTTCTGGAACAATTTAAATAAAAATAAAAATTTTATTGCTGAATAAATTCTAAATCTGATAAATAAATTAATTAAATAAGTTTTATTGAAAGATTTGCAAGGATGATTAAAAGGAACATTACTAATATCTATCTTCAATTTGGCGCCAACACCGTCATCGTAAGAAATGGAAGGGAAGTTATGGATGAAAATATTTTCTAATTCACATATGAAATTATAAAAGGTGTCATGGGGCAACATTAAATTACCAAAAGTTACATTTTGACGAGTAGGGTAAGCTTTAAAGTAACATAAAAGATTTGAATGGTCTAACTGCTTTTGATGGTGAGCATAATCACTACAAACCTGACAACTATGATTTTCTAAACATTTTTTCATTAAATAGCCACAAACGTAAGTGAATGCATTATGTTATGGAATGTTAAGTTGTCTGTAATCAACTATACCAATAATTATACATTTAAATTTAAAAAGATTTATATCGGATACATCAAAATTAATAATTTCTTTAGGCTGGGGTAACTGTGAAGCTAAAATTTGATCAAAATCTTCAATGCAATTTGCACCTGAGGAATGCTTGAAATAATTAGCACAAAAATGTTTTTTAAAAGACCGAAAAAAATCAATTGGTATAGGATTTGTATTATTACCATGTTGTTGGCGGAAATAACAAAATAAATTTTCTAAACAATCTTGATTTAAACGTCTAGTGTAAAGGACATAACTTTGATCTTTGGTTGGATTTAAAGAATGCCACAACATTTTTAAAGAAGATATTGAAATTAACCAACCATTAATAAAATTCAACTGTGAGTAACATCTAGTCCATTAAATTTATTGATAACTCTTATATTTCTAAAAACTTCAGCCATTTTATCTAAATGGTTAATTTGTGAATGGGTATATTTAAATGGTCTATTGTATTTTTTAAGATTGGGAGTTTTTGATGAATTAAATATATCAAACAATTTGTCCATATCACTGGTGAAATTAATAGTAGATTGTGCAGAAGGAGGTAAAATTCCAGATGATAAAGTTACAGTCATACCATAAGCTACACTGGAACTGAAAATTTGACTGGCTAAATACACACGTATTTTTTCAAAAGGCCCAGGGTGAACATGTGCATATTTTAATTTTGGAGCTAATCGAAGATTACATTCAGAATCATAATTATAAAAAGAATCAAGATGTGTTTTAGTAACTATGGAATCATTTATTTTGAAGTTATGTTTAAAGAACATGTTACGTGTAGATTTTAAAAGATGAGGTGGATCGAAAATATAAAACATTTTTTTTCCTTCTACTTCAAAAAATGGCTTGTCTGGAAAAACATAAAAGCTTTTAGAAAAATTTGCAAAATTGGAGCCTTGATCAGTAATGAAAGCACGAATATTAAGTTTTATATTATGGAGGCGACATATTGTTGATATAATAATATCTTTAAGATCAATACCGGTACAGCTACTAGAGACAAGAAAATAAGCTATTGGTTGTTTCCAATTTTGATTTATTCCTCTAAGCATGAGGACTAAAGCATATTTGGCAGGTTCATACTTTTTATGAGAATTAGATTCATGAAAACCTATAATCTTATCTTTGGAAACGTTATAAAATAGGTTTGTTTTTAAAGCCATTTCATCGGCACAAAGTATGCAATCTAGCGCATTTGATTTAAAATTACTAATTTTAAAAGATACAAAATTAAAAAAAAAATCATTAAAACCTGGATTTATTTCAAATTTTGAAGTTACTCGTTGAAGGGTTCGAACAGTAGGAAGGGAAAGTGGATTTTGCAACAAATTGTAAACTCTTGGTCCTAGAAAATAAATGCTTAAAGCGATTTGTTTTATTTCATTAGTGTACTTGAATGCTCGGAGAGTTTTATCTTTATTTCGAATTTTAGATTGGATTATCATGAAGAGGGTGGGGGACAAGAGTTCTTTACATACTTCAAGGCAATTTTTCAATTTGTTCCTTGGTTCGTTGGCTATTTGTTGATTCAAATTAATGATGATGTGTTCCAACTCAGCCCGAACCCGTTCACTTAACTTGTGGTAAATATGGCGCGAATAAGCAAAACAATTGTCAAAATATGCACCAAAATGCACAAATAAATGCAAAATATGCTCAATTATATTTCTTTTATATCTAAGTATATTTATAATAAAATATTATATGAGACGTACCAGGTGTAGAACATGATGAATGACTTTCGTGTACTTCGATATTCGTTACTGGTTCATTTACACACTGCTTACTATCAACATCAAACAATGTTGGAATTGCATCTTTATAAAGTTGATTTCTCTGAAATTCTTCCATTTTGCTGACGCAAACAAAAAACAAAATAATAAGAAAAATGAAATGGTTCATGGCGTCTCGTAAATAAAACAAATATTGAAGAAATATATATATATATATATATATATAATATATTATTGAATAACAAACTATATAAATATATACATAAATAATTAATGCAGAATAAAAATGTGGTAGGTTAGTATAAATTCAAAAAATGTACGAATAGCGTAAAATCCACGTACAACTCGTACAAGCGTCGAAAGCAGAGAACCTTTGTGTTCTATGATTTCTATGGTCTCGCCGAGAAAAAACCGTTACGAACAGTGTTTTTAAACGCAACATAAATATGAAAAACATAAATATTTGATGTGTGGTCACACTGATTCATTTTCCAATATGTCGGACGATTTTTCGGGCGGCCAAGGTGACGCTTCTGATCTCATTTATTCTGTGGGGTGGTCATCATACGTCATCACCGCCGCCGTCGTCAGCCTTGGCAGTGACTGCGGAAGTGGGTCAACACCGAGTATTCAAACGAACGGCGGACAACACAGAACATTCAAAATGCAGTCATGCAAATTGGTACTACTCATAATTTTGTAAGTCAATTAAATTTTTTTTTCTTTTATTCTCTCTTTTCTTTATATAATTTTTTTTTTTTTTATGCGTGGTATATTTCCTCTGCATATTATATTGTATAATTTACCCTAACTGTGTAAGCTGAATGCATGTCTAGCAGTTCCGAAAATAGTCGTCCCAATAGTCCAAATTTAAGAACAGACCCTGATTTTTACGTTAACAATTTACACATTAATTCTGATATATCACCTAGAGTAACTCGTGTAAGGGCTAGAAATAACACCGTAGAAAATAACGACGTTAATTTAATAGACTTTAACGTAACTATCGAAAATCCCGAAATGGCAGATCTTTCGTTAGAAGCAGCGATTAAACTCATTCCCCATTTTAATGGCCAGAATGGCGACGATATTTATGCATTCATAAACGCATGTGAGTTCGCTCTATCCTGTGTAGGTAACACATGTAAACCGGTATTAATAAAAGCCATAAGCACAAAACTAAGCGGGAAAGCGTTCACAATCACGCAAAATAGGGAAATTTCAGATAGGGAAGGCTTAAAAACATTGCTTGAGTCTGCGTTCTGTACGAAACGAACATCTGGGTATTTACTATTAGAACTTAACTCCACTAGGCAAAAATCGGGGTAAGCATTGCAAGAGTATTCAAGAAGAATCGAAAAGCCATTCCATGAACTGTGTAAAGTAAGCACCACAGGAAAAAAACCGGCTGAAGCCGAAGCTGTCCGAAACTTTATTAAAGAAATAACTCTCACATCATATGTTGAAGGATTACATACCAATCTACGACAGATAATAAAAGCAAAAAATTTACCCTCACTTGAAGAAGCCATGAACGAAAGTTCAGAAGAAGACAAACTGCTGAATTCTAATAAAGAAGCTAGACGTCTATTCCAAAGCAATAGCAAACCAGAAACAAATTATACGCGAAAATATTGTCGTATTTGTTATTTGTCACAAAAACAACCATAACACAAATCAATGCCGGTTTAATAAGGCACAATCAGACCCTAGGGATACGGGTCAGAATAATTCACTTCATCAAGCAGGTCCATCTCAACAAAGAAATCATACAACGATAAATAAAATCTCCTGTGCCTACTGTAAAAAAATAGGGCACTCCAGGGAAGAATGCTATAAGAAGAAAAAAGATGATAGTCAACAAAATAACAGACAGCAAAACCAGGCGGGAAACGACAGGCGAACGGGCGCAGTGGGCGACCGTCCGGTTCGCGAATTGAAAATCGTCGCTCAACATCCAACATTTTAATGTTTTCGGCAGAACTAAAAAACAAGCATGCCATGTGTGACATACCTCAATGTGTCACAGGTAAGGCAAGTTTGCTTGTGGACACAGGGGCTGACCTTAATCTAATAAAAATAAATAACTTAAAAGACGACATAATTGTATCAACATTGATAGCCTAGCATATGATGGGAATAACTAAGCAACTGGTCAGCACTATAGGAACTACCATATTAACAATAACTAATAATGAACAAGATATTGAAGTTGAATTTCATGTTGTAACGAACGATTTTCCAATCACCGGAGACGGAGTATTGGGAGATCCTTTTCTAAGAAACAATAACATTCCCATAAACGTAGCTGGTGACCATATAATGTCAATATATGACACAACTACTATCCCAGCTCGCAGCGAGACCATTATACCAATAAAAATTATTAATACCACACCTGAGCATCAAAATGTACTAATTCATGCACAACAAATAAGTGAAAATATATTGTGCGGAAACGTACTAAATCAAGTAAAGGATCAGCAGGTACTTATCAATGTAATAAATCCAACAGAATACCCGCAAACCATCAAACTGCCAGATCTTTCAAGTCTATCACACGAAATATTTGATGTAGTGTCGGTAGATAATGTTCAGACAACCCAAATGATTAAAAACTCAGGAAATCGCATTCAACTTATCAAAAACTCAATTAGATGTGAACATATGAACGGAGAAGAGAAAACATCTATCCTACAGCTGTGTAGTGAATTCTCCGATATTTTCTTACTCGAAGGGGACACAGTTGGATGTACGGAGGCTGTTCAACATGAAATTAAGACTCCAGGAGTTTCGCAGCCATTGTACCAACGACCATATCGCCTTCCTTACGCCCAAAAAGCGAAATAGACAAACAAGTCAAGCAACTAATTCAGGATGGAGTCGTTTCACCTAGCAATAGTCCATAGAACGCCCCACTCCTAATAGTGCCAAAAAAATTATATATAATACATTTTTATAAATATAGTCCGATTTAAGTGTGAAATCGAATGGAAATACAGGAAAGGTCTTAGATAATCCATTAAAAAAACAAAAAACTGAAAAAATCAATATTAAGAGGAAAACGAACAATATAGGATTAAAACATTAAAAAAAAAATGAAAACTGAACAAGTAATTTTTAAAAATTTTATAACATAAATTAATTGTTTAGCCTTTAATTAACATTTTGTTTTATTAATCAAATTGCATTCTATAGAACAAAATTGAATTAACTTATAAGTTTGGGGAAATGCAGTAAATCAAACTCTCGTACAAATGATACTATTTCAATTAAACAAAGAGAGAAAACGTGCACGTTAAAATGTCCTACTATAGATGACTATTGGGTCATCCTGCATTATAAAACAGAAGAAATAGCCAACGTTTCACCACAAGAAAGGTAATATTAAACATGAGATCTTAAATAATTGAGTATTAACATTTTTTCAATTTTAGGTGGAAACATGCTGAATGTTCAATAAAAATTAACAACGTCTAAACAGAAAAATTAGGATAAGGATATCAACCATAAGCTAAATCCAGTTGTGGAGAACATTCTGGATTGGTTCATGGCTGATCCACAACATAAAATGACAATTAATAACAATTTATGAAAAAAATTGAAAATTGAAAATCAATGAAAATATATAATTGAATGTTGAATATAATTTTAAAAATATATCTGACTAGCTGCTTGTATCTGCTTGTACTCGCTTATTAAATACATACCTTCTAAGTAACCATACTTCTGTATACATTGATATGTGAAAGCATTTGATTGACAGCTAGCTGGAAGATTTGATATAGATTCTTTTAATGTTGAGTAGAATAAATTATAACAATTTTGAAAATAATTAATTTTTTTCTGTTTTTCTATTATGTTTCATGCTATGCTAATTTGAATTTGTTTTAAACGACAAAGATCGATAATACTTAATGCTCTAGAATTATTATTCAATCTTAATGTAATTGAAGAATATTTTGCATATATAGAATAATTTAAATTTTCATTTAATTGAACTGGAGACCTGCAACATTAAAGACCTGCATTAAAATTTATATTAATACTTATTATCAACTTCATCGATACCGTCACGTTTGTAAAAGAAGCAGTTGTTTAAATCCTTGTATTTAAATCTGTTATTGACATCATTTATAAATTGACTTCCATTACTCAATAAGAGAAAAGGACATTTGTTTGAAAATCTTGCATGTTCACGAAAAGGACAATCACGTTTGAGCCAATTTCCGAGAATTATTCCACATGTCCAACACTGAACGATGTCGTTTAACTTGAAAAAAAATCCTGCGTCCGCTACTATCGTTTACTTCCCCTTGTTAAACCTGGTCTTCTTCTGTTTATTGTAGTTGGTTGAACAGTTATAGTACCTCGGCTCCTATGTCTTAGTGAAATTGAACTTCCAGCTCTAGCAATAAAAGATTCCCATGCTGTTAAAGATTTTACATTTTTTAACCTCTGGACACATTTGGAAAGAACATGTAATGATGGAGCTGGGAATTTTTTTAAATTATTTGTCATTAGGCTTACTATTTGTTTTTTATATTCTTCCGTTAATGTTTAATTTTCAATTACCTCAGTTTCTTTGTTTTTTATCTGATTTTCAATAATATTTCTCTCTACATCAACATGAAGTAAATCACAGTGCATACTATTGTTTGCATTAATTGTATTAGACTCCTGAATCAGATTATTACTTTCTGTCGGACTAAGAATTAAAGGCATATAAAATTAATTTGCTTGTGCTTCATTACCAAAAGCTAATTAAGCTAGCAAACGTCGTGTTTCATGACATATAGGTGGTAAGCTTGGAATTTTATAGTGGTATAAATTGTAAACAGCAGCTTGATGTTTACAAAATGAACCATATTTTCCTACAGGACATGAACAGTATCCAACAGTCACGTTGTCTTCGTAAAACTCAGGAGAATTTTTTTGTTTTACTTTATATAAAAGTTAAGTTTATATAATGTTAACTATATGATAATCATCAATTAGATACCTATACATTAGTTTATTATGTGGCGAAACATATAATAAACATTATGTAGGTAATATAATAATGATAACAATAATAGTATTTATTTACTCGGCTAAATAAATTAATAGTAAATAAACGTGTTATTCCATCTATTATATTCTACTCACCTGAAATACCCCATCGCCATTCTGTGGCCCAAGGTGTATTTTTTTCCATTCATCATACCAATATCTCACTGTTCTATATTTTGGATTTATATGAGCGATAGCCAACTCTGTTGAACTTATACCATATTTCAGCTCTATTTTTTCTTCGTGAATCTTTATAGATTCACTAATCCCTAATAAAATCCATTTATTGTTTATTATAATTTCTCACATAGGTGTATACAAGTATAAGATATAATCACCCCATTGTAAAATAATTATTTCACTTTGTACTTGTAATAAATAATAATACCTATGTAAAGTACATAATATAGGTATTATTTAATTTTTAAATTTCAGGTACTTACCAAGACCACTAGTAATGTATCCATTAAAGATACAACGGATATCATCAGTAGGCCTTAAAAATTACAATGCCTCACCTGATGTCAATGTGTGGTTATGGGCATTTGTAAATGTTATTATTGCTGGTAAATCATCCTTACAATTACATAGTTTATCGCTTGGATAAAAATAGAAATATCAGTTTATGCCTTAGAGGAGGTGTCGCAGCTATATGTATAAAGAATAACCTTTGTTCATCCCGTATCGCAATACCATTCTGATAACGTCGAACAATTGTTCGTACACGTAAAATATAATAATAATGAAAATGTAGTCATTGGCACTTGTTATATCCCCCCTTCCAGCGCAACCAACATTTATACCAACCATACTGAATCATTGTAGTTCATCATGTCATCAGTATATTATGCATCTGCAACATATATTATAGTAGGCGATTACAATTTACGAAATGTTTTTTTCCACAACGATAAAAACGGCCTTGTTTATACCGGTGATCGTCCGCCTCAAGCCGATGACTTGTTTAATCTTGTTTAATAATTAATTAAATTTCCAATTATCGACCTGTTGCCAAAATTCTTTAAAAAAATAGTCGAACAAAAATTATCTATCCACTTTAAATAATATTTTTATTGATAATCAACATGGTTTTAGAAAATCGAAATCTGTGGGTACTTATTTCGTTCTTTTTTATTCAAACTTAGTAATTCTGTATAAAATAGTAGTCAAGTTGACGCTATCTATGCCGATATAAAAAAAAGCATTCGACTCGGTCAACCACCGAATCATTCATTTTATGGAAAATATGAGCTGGACAGCCTATGCCTTCGATATCTTTAGTTAATATGGATTGAAGTTTAAAGTAAACATTGTTTGTTCCATGTCTGTCTCTCCCACCAAAATAAGTATTTGTATTATCTGCACTGTACGCGATTAGTTTATGTAAAGAAATATTTAAATTATTTAATTTGTTTATACAAAATTTCACTATAGTTTCTGAAGTTTCATTTTCCAAAGAATTAAGCTTTATTAATTTTAATTGCATACCTTTTGTTTCGGAAAAATATTGAATTATAAGAGGAAACAATTTTTCCGCATTATGATTGCTAGCGTCCGTAAGAACTCCATAGAAAGGAATTTGTTCAATCTCTTCTTTAATTGTTTGCAAAGAATGTGGTGCCAATATATTTTTGATGATTGCTGTTGCTTTAGTCCGCGCAGTTGATTGTCTTGCGGCAATTTTTGAATCTGGATAGAGTTTTGAATTATGTTTTGTGTTACAATCAGTGGCGGCTCGTGACTGTTGGAAATGGGTGTGCGACAATTTATTAAGGAAATTCCTCAAAATAAAAATAAAATAAAATAGTCTTAATTAATATAATTTTCATGATTAAACTTTATAAACAAAATCCATCATTCTTTCTTTAATACTACAAAAAGTATCAATAACATTTTTATTAAAATTACTATTATCATTTATCATTTGGCTCTCTATACTTAGCATAGTTAAAGCATTAAGTCTATCGTCACACATGGTGCTTCTTAAACACGTCTTAATCCTTTTTAAGGTTGAAAAACTTCTTTCGGCATCGGAAGTTGTCATTGGAATGACTACCAAAAGTTTTAACAATTTAAATACTTCTTTAAATCAGTCCTCCATATTGTTTTTGAAATATAATTTACTGTGGCAATGACACTAGATAAGTTACGAAAATCATCACGCGAATAAATCACTTCTAGCTCAGTCTTTAAACGATCTTGGATAAAAAATGGATAACATTGTACAGTTATGTTCAAAGCTGTAATAGGAAATTTGTTTTTATAAATAGGATAATTTTCATTTTGAAAAAGCTGAGTGGCTGTTAAATGTTTAGTAAAATCAAAACGTCGATGAGCTTAAAAAAAAATGTATAAATTATTGTCAAAAATAGATACGTGTCATAATATTGTTTTCGTTAATTGATAATCCCCACCTTATTGTAACGCACGTCAGCACCGCCTAGAATGTATAAGTAAAATACATAAACCCACACCTATTCCGGTGCCGTCGTAGAAGCTGAACTAAAGACGTATAATAATTCTACATCAAATGATTTGAATTATTATGATGTAAAAATAAATTTACAATATCAGTCAACAGCGCCGCCCGAAATGTGCGACGACAACGACCGCACAACCTGCTATAGCCGGCATCTCGTGATAAACGCTGCGGCACGAGCCGCCCAATTTTCCATCAACTGGCCGTGTTCCGCCGCCCGAAATGTGTGACAGAAATCATCGCACACCTTAAGACGGTCCCACACGACTGGTGTACTTGGCCAATGTTGGTCACTGGTGGCCAGTGACCGGTCGTGTGGGAAGTTGAGCTAGTACAATTGTTGGTTACTGGCTCGTACCGGTGGATTGTCGGTAAACCTGACGCAAGTCAAAGACCACCAATGTTTACATTCAACTTGGCGTTTGCTCCCACACGGCATGGAACTGCATGGTGACGGGCCGCATATTAACAAAGTGTACATTGTCTCGGCACTACATATAAAATAACCAGTTTTCATTGGCCGATTCAAAACAGATCCATTTTACCGCGCTTTACTGCCGCCGATATTTTGATAACAAACAATAATATTTGATATTAAATAATATGATTAATTAATAGTTATACTATTTCGTAAATTGATTTATTATTTTGTTTAATAACTTAGTAATGTTTATTTTAAAATCAACTAGTAACTACCTAGGCATTTGGATTAATAATTAAACTATTTATTAGTCGTTCCCATTGACATAAATTTAGGATAGAAGTAATGAAAAACAAAACTGTGTTTGTTTTTATTATTTATTTATGCTCAGTACCTATAATACAAATTATTTTAAAATATGGGAATAAATATATATATATATATATATATATATATATATTATATTATATTATAATACCTTGTCAATTGCAATCCTAATCATACTAATGTCTAATATACAAATTACCATATAATTAATATATAATATAATATAATTAATAATTTATTATATATACATATATATATATATATAATATATATTATATATACCTGCAGCATTGCAACAACTACCTATTAATAAACTAATGTGGTTTAACATTAGATTGTAACTAAAAATTAATGTTTACAGTGAAAAAAGTGCCTATAGTTAGCGGTTACTTTAGTTTTAAATTTTAAGTATTAAGGTACATAATAATTACATTGTAAAAATATGAATTTAACATTTTTACTTAATCTGGAATTTGAATAGCTAAAATAAAAGTTAAACTGTGTTATTTGTTATTATTATTTATTTTTAATATTATTTAGTAGCACAAATTGGATTGTTAGAAATTCCAACAAAATTAGTATACATTATGTAAGTACCTACTAAGTACTGTAAATTAATATTTTACATTTCAGAAAGGATTATGTATGCCATAACAGCAGTTTTAAAAAAATTTACAAAGATAAAAACAAAAAAAATCTAAAAATAAGAGTTGCCCTGCTAAAGTTAATATTGAAGTTAAAAAAACAACAATTAATGATACTGTCAAGAAGGATAAATATGTTAAAGTAAAAACAATAATACATATGCCACATCATCTACTAATACATCTACTATTAGTTAGTATTACTTATTTTGGAATTCTTTTTTTTACAGCTTATAGGTACCTAATACCTATTTATACTTGTATATTTATACCTACTCATTGACTTGTGTGTGTCTTTATTATTGAAGTATATGGAATCGAATATTATAAAATATCTTATAACTCTTTACATTAACAAAAATTTGGGTTATAAGGGAAAAAAACTTTGTACAAAAATAAAAGTGAGTGACTTTCAATTTATAAGTACCAATTCTTAGGTTTTCTAAAAACTGTTGTCAATTATACATAATATAGTGTGAAAAATACAAAGTGTAATACTTGAATCATCTTGGATTTATATAAATTTGGCATAAATACCAGTTCATAAAAATCAATAACCATATCATTGTACTAGTCATAATGATGTCCAACAAGTTACATAATATGTATAATGTATAATTTATGCACTAACACTATTTATAATTTAAACTTAATACATATATAAGTAATAATATTTTAATACATTTACTACATTAACTCATATGAATATATGAATATATTTATACAATATTATTAATGACTAGTTCCATGGGATTTAGCATTTGGTTGGTTCTTGTTAACATTAATTTGTAAACATCTCTGACGTTTATTTTTTTTAACTTTTTCACCAGACGGTGGTCGACCTACAGCTAGTCGCTTGCTTCCCCTAGTTACTTCTAGCCTTCGACGACTTATTGATGTTGGCTGAACATGTATTTTAGCCTTAGACACATGACGAATAGGTATCTGTTTTCCTTTGGTAGATAAAAATGTTTCCCAAGAAGTTCTTGTTTTAATATTTGTTATTTTTTTTAAATAAGTATTGAGTGCATCAGTGGATGATCCAAATTTATTGTGATGTTCTGTCATAAGATCGATGATTTTTTTGAATTTGGTTGCATTAGTTGGTGAATTTATAATTTTGGTTTCTCAATCCATATTGTCTGTCATGTCATAGCTGGTATTGTTTGAAATTGTATTATCTTGGAGATTTTGGTATCCATTTGAAATTAATGTATTTTCGTGCTCATTTTGCTCAATACTAGGATTGCATTCTAAAGAATCATAAAATGATAACGGTAGAGCATTTTCTCCAAAAGCCGAAATTGCCTTAGCATGTCTACTCTCAGGTGTAACTGGAGGCATATTAGGTAACTTTTCTCCATAAAAAAAATAAACTGCTCCTTGATGTTTACAAAAGCTTCCCAAACGTCCTTTCTCACAAGTACAGCATCCCAAAGATATATTAACCTCATACATTTCACCTGTTTTTTCACTAGGCACAATAAACACACTATTGTCTAAATTTTTAATATTTTCAACTGCTAAGTATCCAATTTTTCTTTTTATTGTGTTCAAAAATAAGCGTGCTACATTACAACGACCATTACAAAATTTTCTTATGCGTCGGACATAATACTGTTCTATTACAGTGCATGTAAAATCAATCAGGGAAATTACATTATACGCTTTATTTCGAGACAAAACTATATCCTTATAAATTCTAACACATACCTCGCTAAAATTATTAGTCTGATGACCATGGGTTTCATAATTTCTAAAAGAAAGACACCATATTTCTTTAAGGTTCCAATAAGAATTAAGATACTTCACCCAATTAGGATACTTCAAAACATATTCATTACTATTATCAACTGCTATCAAATAAGCACTCGTTGACATTTCAGGTGTTGGTGCAGTTAAGATTTTGCTGAAATAACTGTACAAAATTGGACGATCATATTTTTCAATATGATTTTCGGAATTCCACAACCATCTCCAAATAGCTTGAGAAACATGAAAACGGCATAGTAATTGCTTAGATTGAGGCCATACTACTTTTAAAGCCTCCCTTTCTGCTTTACTATCATCAGTGATGAATATTTTTGGAAACTATTGACCTTTAAATCCTTCAATACCAAAACATTTTTGAGCTAATTTAAATCCATTTTCATAATCAACAAATGACTGACCCTTTGTAATTATAACTGCCAATGGGATAGCTCCAACAGCACAAGGTGTAAGCATAAACGTTATCGAATGATTGTTGGCATCACATGATGCTGTACTATCAACAAATACAATGTCTTTCGAATAAGCCAAAGTATGTGCACGTTGCATTAAAGGAGTGCAAATGACAACTGAAAATGGATCTTCATTAATGATTACTTTAATTCCATTATTTTCATAAGATGAAATTTTTGATTTGAGTTTCTAAAAAAAATATATAACATTGATATTATATTAGTTTCATAATTTTCTGATTAGTCTTAATAAATTGTTTATACTTTTTAGTTATTTTATTTTATACCAATTCCTATACATTCTAACACCGAAAATTATAAAACAATGAAAATACATGGAGGGATCGAATTCCCTATCTTATAAAATATTTTCATGTTAAAAAAAAATATATAAATACATATAATATCTATACATGGTTATTTATTTTGTTATCTGACACTTTGACTACCAATTACCAAGTATCATATGTTTATATTTAATTACATTTTCATACTTAACTTTAAATAATGAATTAATTGTAAAAAAAATATTGTTATATTGAATATATGTTGTTATTGTCAAACCTGGAATTTATTAGTTATTACCAGAAAAAGGACTTTATGCCCAATAAAATCAAATATGTATTTAAAAAAATGCACTTGTGCATCAAATTCATCAAAAACTTTAAAATATGCAGTTAAATATAACACAAAAAAATTACACCAACATATTAAACTAAAAAATTATGTATATTTTTTAAATATTGTATTAACAAAATATTATTTATTAAATTAAAAAATGCATTAAAAATTAAGAATTAAGATTGAAATATATTATAATAAATTATAATTTATACTTTGATCATAAAATTTTGAAATATAGGTATTGTGTATGTTATTTAGCATTAAATAAAATGAACCAAAAAAAAATATGCAATTGCATGAAAGTCCTTGCTCTAGTTATAACTTCATGTTCATACTAAACTTAATAAAACTTGCATATAATCACATAATTATTTAAAAATTTTAATAACATCATAGATAATATAGAGGTATGTGTAAGAAAGCAATTATGGTTTGACCTCCTAGTTTTACTAATAACTAATTATTAATTATTATTTACCTCAAAAACACCTATGCCAATTCTTGGGCCCAAGTTATTTTGTCTCCATATATCATGCCAATATTGGACAGTTCTATATTTAGGGTTTAACGAAGCGTTAGCTATTGCAATTTCATTGCCCTCAAGTTCCAATCTGCCTTCGTAGTACATAATAGCTTCTGTTATACCTATACAAATATAAAAATATTGTAAAATTTCAATAGATATTCAATCCAAATACATTCAAAAGATAAATAACCATGTCCATCGCTGAAATAAGACTCAAATAATTGTCTTGTCTCATCAGAACTTCTAAGATTGCCTAATGCTTCAGCTGTATTTATGGTGTGAGAATGTTGGAAAAAAATATGAATTTCTGCCACTAATCCTTCCTAAACAAATGAATAACCCATAAAATGTAAATAAATATATAAAATAAACTTACCTTACCTTGGTTAGGTACCTACCACTATTGTATAAAATAATTTAATAAAAAAATATTTGATTGCAAATATGCTTACAATTAATATATAATTTTTAGATATTTTAATAAAAAAATTTAGATACTTTCCATCAGTGTATAATTTATAGTTATATAATAAATATTTAATCATATAGGTTACTATTACAATGTATGCAATGTTTATTAGAGTAGAACAGATAATAATTATTAAAATATCAATAGGCACATTATGACCTAGCTAGGTAACTTTAATTTGCTATTGCAGTGTATATAACATACTGTCCAATAATACAATAATTATATGTATTATTATTCTTACTTTAACATATTTATCCTTCTTGACAGTATCAGTTGTTGTTTTTTTAACTTTAATATTAATTTTAGCAGGGCAACTCATATTTTTAGATTTTTTTTTATTTTTGTCTTTGTCAATTTTTTTAAAACTACTGTGATGGCATACATAATCCTTTCTGAAATATAAAATATTAATTTAAAGTACTCAGTACCTAGTACCTACATAATGTATACATTATAAACTTCATTATTAATTCTATAAAATGTATATACCTACTCAGTGGCGTATCCAGGATTTTTTTTAGGGGGGGGGCACACACTGTCTAACATTTTACCATATAAAATACCAACTAAAATTCTACCAAAAACAAAAAATAAAATAAACCAAATATTAAACGTTTTTAATGCAAATAATTTATTTATATTTTCAGTCAGTCATTAAGTTAATATATATATATATATATATATATATATATATATATATATATATATATATATATATATATATATATATATATACATAATAATAAATAGTAATAGTAATTAAATAAGAAAAACAAGTTAATCCCAACAAAATTATAAGTCTATTAAAACTATAGTAGGTAACAATTGTGTAAAATTATTTTGACCAATCTACGAGCTTTTTCTGCAAAATCCTCAATAATTTCAGTTTCTGAAATGACCTCTTTTTTATTTATGTTTACTAAAGCTAACCCATTTAGTCTATTTTCAGCCATTGTTGATCTTAAGTATGTTTTCAGTCGTTTTTTAATATTAACAAGTGATAACTGATTACACTATTTACACAACGAATATTGTGGTACGATACGGAGACCGTTAAACTGTCCGTGTCACCAAAGCAGCTGCTGTGTAACTACTCACTGGCCCCCCTTTGGAACTAGAACAACGTTAATGAAACGTGATAACGGTAACAGTGATTACTGAATACTGGTATTAGCGTATTATTGTAGTACCTATGCGTTCATTGCGTTCATGTATACGAATAAATTTAAATATTTAAAACAAAATCTAGTATAAATACGGCCAACGAGGGGGGGCCATGGCCCCTGTGGCCCTCCCCCTGGATACGCCACTGTACCTACTTGCATACAAAACGTTCACTAATTTTGTTGGAATTTCTAACAATCCAATTTGTGTTAGTCAGCATTGAAAATTCATTTACCCATTTATCACATTGTTCAAAATTTAGAATATTTGAACGAAGTGTATAATTATTACCACTAGAAGTATCCAAAATTTTATTGACAAACGACATGGGTAAATTTGATAAATTTATACTCGAAGAAGTTTCCATTTTAAAAATTTTAGTAATTAATACTTGTACTTTTAATCGTCTCGTGGTCGTGATTCGTGATATGATATACCAATACCAAATATATCATAATACATAATAATTATAGTATCATAATATAAAATTATTATTATCATAATAATGATTATATAATTATATAATAATTGTATAATTGCATTGTAAAATGACCAAGTTCTATTCTATGATTGTTATCAAAATATCGGTGACGAAAAGCGCGGTAAAATATAAAATTTTGAACGGCCCAATGAAAATGGTTTATTTTGTATCATGTGCCGAGACCACAGAATAAATGAAATCAGAAGCGTCACCTTGGCCGCCCGAAAAATCGTCCGACATATTGGATATTAAATCAGTGTGACCACACATCGAATATTAATGTTTTTCATATTTATGTTGCGTTTAAAAACACTGTTCGTAACGGTTTTTTCTCGGCGAGAGCATAGAAATCATAGAACACAAAGGTTCTCTGCTTTCGACGCTTGTACGAGTTGGACGTGGATTTTATGCTATTCGTACATTTTTTGAATTTATACTTACCTACCACATTTTTATTTTGCATTAATTATTTATGTATATATCTATATAGTTTTTTATTAAATAATATAATATATATATATATATATATATATATATATATATATATATATATATATATATATATATATATACATTTCTTCAATATTTGTTCTATTTACGAGACGCCGTGAACCATTTCATTTTTCTTATTATTTTGTTTTTTTGTTTGCGTCATGGAAGAGTTTTATATTCATAAACGTCCTAAACAATATTCAAAATGTTATATAACTAACTGTAAAAGCCACTTAATGGTAGACAAGGAAAGTCTTAGTTTTTTTTTATTTCCTAAAGATCCGGTCTGATCAGCTATGTGGATCAAGAACAGCAAATGTGATGAACTTAAATCAATCTCCAATTTGGGTTTCAACCAGAAGTATCATTTATGTTCTTTACATTTTGAAAGTAAAATGTTTTCTAATTTTCAGAAAAATCAACTTTATAAAGATGCAATTCCAACATTGTTTGATGTTGATAGTAAGCAGTGTGTAAATGAACCAGTAACGAATATCGAAGTACACGAAAGTCATTCATCATGTTCTACACCTGGTACGTCTCATATAATATTTTATTATAAATATACTGAGATATAAAAGAAATGTAATTGAGCATATTTTGCATTTATTTGTGCATTTTGGTGCATATTTTGACAAATGTTTTGCTTATTCGCACCATATTTACCTCAAGTTAAGTGCATTCCTATCTCTAGGATTAAAGTAATTTTAATATTAAGACAAAAAAATATCAAATATGATTACAGGTTCATCTACTCGCTTATCTATAAACTCTCCAAGTTTATCAGATGCATCAACATCAACGGGAATTACATCTAGTGTCATGGGCGTTCAAACACCTGGTCATCTCTCATCAAAAACTCCCCGAAAAGCTGCTCTACGAGAGAAACTAAAAGAAAGTGAACGGGTTCGGGCTGAGTTGGAACACATCATCATTAATTTGAATCAACAAATAGCCAACGAACCAAGTAACAAATTGAAAAATTGCCTTGAAGTATGTAAAGAACTCTTGTCCCTCACCCTCTTCATGATAACCCAATCTCAAATTCAAAATAAAGATAAAACTCGCCGAGCATTCAGGTACTCTAATGAAATAAAACAAATCGCTTTAAGCATTTATTTTCTAGGACCAAGAGTTTACAATTTGTTGCAAAATCCACTTTCCCTTCCTACTGTTCGAACACTTCAACGAGTAACTTCAAAATTTGAAATAAATCCAGGTTTTAATGATTTTCTTTTTAATTTTGTATCTTTTAAAATTAGTAATTTTAAATCAAATGCGCTAGATTGCATACTTTGTGCCGATGAAATGGCTTTAAAAACAAACCTATTTTATAACGTTTCCAAAGATAAGATTATAGGTTTTCATGAATCTAATTCTCATAAAAAGTATGAACCTGCCAAATATGCTTCCTCATGCTTAGAGGAATAAATCAAAATTGGAAACAACCAATAGCTTATTTTCTTGTCTCTAGTAGCTGTACCGGTATTGATCTTAAAGATATTATTATATCAATTTTAAAAATAACCTCTCTTTACAATTTTAAATTGTTCACATTGCTAATCGACTATTTCATATTCTATAGATAATTAATCTTCATGTTTATTTAATGTTTATTGTATAATAAAATTTATTTGTATTACATGTACTTAAAGTTTAGTATGTATGCATGCATTTTCCTTTTATTTTATTTATTAATGTATATTTATAATTATTAATTATTTTAATAAATGAATTTATTATACTAGTAAAATCTATTTGTATTTGTTTTTCTTTATTTATATTAAATACCTATAATGGTAACATACAATTAACCATAAAATATTTCTTTTATGGTATTTCATTAAAAAAAAGAACAAGATTATTCCAATGATTTTATTTTATTAAAAAGATATCAACAACAGACATACTACAATTGAAGGGCTCTGTGCAAGAACTAGACAGCTCAACTTTTTTAAAATTTTCAGGAAGCTGAAGATTTGATAAAGATGATAGAACAAAAAAATATCATACAAATTACTTTAAAATCTATACAATTAGCCTTAGATTTTGATGTAATACAAAAGCCTTAACTTTTTTTATTCATATTAAATTTCAATAAGCTGTCCTGGTATATGTGCATAATTTCATAGTTCATTTTTTATTTAAATTTAAATTTTGTTCTCAATATTTAAGTTATAATTACTTTAAAAAAAAAAAAAAAAACTATTTAAAATAACACTAAATGCCATTATTTTAAGTATTTTCAAAGAATATATCATAAAAAACTTGAAAAATATGAGAAAGTTAGGGTCATTAGCTGTCTTGATTTATGCACATAAATTTATAGGTAATAAACATTTTTATTTTTATTTAAATTGTTCCAGAAAACTATTAATTAGCACCACATATCATATTATAATAATACATTATGAAAACTTGTCACAATAACTTGAAAAATCAAAAATATAATAAAGTAGGTAGGGTAATACACATTATATTGTACTCATTAGCACTTACCCTATATGTTCAAATAAAATATAATGGAAAACTGGTTTAAATATTTCGGAAACAAAATAAGTTTGTTTAATGGTTTCCATTCCTAACTTCCTAATTGTTTATAAAACCTTTTAAAACTCAAACTAAAACATTAATTTAGGAAAATAAAAATGAAACCTGAGTGAACTATCAAATATTTTATTAAATATCAATAAATATTAAAACAAAAAAAATTAGAATTAAAAACAAATATTTATAATAAAAAACACAGATTTATAGACATTATTTTTCTGTACTAGAATCTAAAATAAAAATAGTTTTCAACAAATATGGAGCTGTCTGGTTATTGCACAGAACCCTTCAATTATTTGTTAATTTTTGCATGTCATTGAACACTTGACTGTTATTAATGTTTGATTATGAGAGTATGAACACTTTATAACAAATTTAAAAATAAAGGCTACTTCCGAAGGAACGTCGTTTTTGTAAAAAATATTGCTCAACAGACAAAATTACTGCCTTTTGAAAAATCTAGAACTCCGAACATTATAACTTCAATCTTCGATAAATGCATGGACAAAAAATAAATGCTGGTTGTACGTTTTCTTTAAATTAATTTAAACAACTTTATTAATGAATCATCACAATATAAAATCTAAATTATACAATGAATTTCACAAAGTAGAAATTATTATTTATTATTTAATGTATCTTAATTTAATAATTGATTAGAGTGATATCACATTTCAGCTTGTAAATATGTTCGGAAACGTAAATAACTTAAAGATATTTAAGATTTTTTTTTCATGGTCACACTGATTCAATATCCAAAATGTCGGAACGTTTTTTCATTTTCCCATAAGAGCAATGTAACGTTATCAAAGGTGACGCTTCTGATTTTATTTATTCTGTGCCGAGACCATGTACTCACTTTGGTAATATGCTGACGGGCCGTGCAAGTTTTTTTGTGATGAGAGGCCCTATTTTATTAATCAAGTACTCAAAATCACTTGCAGACATCCTACAAAAATTTTCAAATTTTCCCGATGGTTCTTTATTTAAATCACTCAGCATATTTGTAGCACTATACCTATACGATAAAAGTTTTAATACAAATATTAATAAATTGTACAAATATTTTTAATTTATAATTTTTCTAGGTACATTATTTTATTTTTTATTTATAAATATTAATGTAATTTAGCTACCGCTCACGACTTTGAAGATTCGAAACCATCCACCATCTTCTTTTACGTTTTTCTTTTTTTGCTTTTTTTTTCAACATGTACGCACAGCTCAATGCAATATAGCTTGCAACAGCAACGACCTTCTTCTGTTCGGGATCCATTTCAAACTACTTATTTTATTTAATTCATTGAGAGGACTTGATAAACTTATTAACTGGTGAACTATACAACCCGTGTGGGAGAATATACAATTACCATGACAAGTATACCAGTGCTGGGCATTGATAATACTTGTAAATATACACCAGTCGTGTAGGAGCAAAGACCAATGTTGGTCATATATCACCAGTGACCAACATTGGCCAAGTACACCAGTCGTGTGGGACCGCCTTTAGCCGATACGGCCGCCGTCGCCACCGCTATCGCAAATTCACCGATAGCGATGCACGACAGGCCACGTTACGCCGCCCGAATATGCGACAGAAATCATCGCACACCATAGATTATATTAGATAATTCAGCCGCCGCCACCGAACCGTTAATTATACGTAATAATTTCCGTGAAAACCGGTTTTTATAAAAGCGATTCACAATGTAGCACATCACAATATCACATCATATCGACGGCCATGCCGCCACTTTACACGTATAATAATACTCGTAAATTATATGTATTTATATAAAATAAAAAATAAAAATAAATTATCTAAAAATTATAATAATATCAAATATTTTATTATTACTTTGTCATTTCAGTAGGGGGTGCGACCGCACCATCGCACATAAGCACGAGCCGCCACTGGTTACAATCCAATGAATTAAATGATTGATGGTGGTTAACAATTTTGTAAGCTATTGTTAATTTTGAAGCTTAAACTAAAATATCTTCTGGAGTGTTTTCCTTAACCATAAATGTAGAAATATCTCGTGAAGAGGACGCTATCGATATATTGGACTTATGAGTATTAGACTTGTTGTGGTCATGTATTGAAGTCTTACCACTGTGGCTTAAATAAATATATTGCATATTATACAATGTGCTTCATATTCATTTCGACCCCTTTTTATGAACGACCATTCTTTGGTGTAATTTTCTGAAAAATGACACTTTCTCTTTGGCATTGTTGATTATATGTAAATTGTAAAACTTAACAATAACGCATAAACTAAACTAACATCATACGAAAATACAAAATCACAATAAACGAGAATACTGACATCACACGACGGTGGTTAGATTAAAACTAATGCGAACTCAATGCATGCATGTTGACTGACGAAGTGACGCCCGATGGCAGGGGCAGATTGGCAATTATTTTCGGCCCGGGAAATATGAAACAAACAGGCCCACGCCCATGGACCGCAAATTCCCTCCCTCAAAAAAAAAGTTTTATTTTGCATCAATTTCAAAAATGTTTGTAGTTTCACTCATAAATTAGTATACTATACAATAACTATAATTTTAGCAATAATAGTTTTGGGTTAATCACATGATTTTGTACTGGATTAACCAGTACCAACTTTAACTTGAAGTTTGATCTTAATGCATTTTTAAATATATATAGAAAATATCCTTACATATTGTGTAACAAAGAGAAACATTAAAATGTTTTATTTATATTTAAACATTAATTCAATTTTCTAAACCTTTAATGAAAATACATTTGATTATTGAAAAAAAAAATAAGTATCAAGTATACACCATCTAGGTACTACAAGAACCAACATTTACATACATTTTTATACTAATATACTTGAGAAAGGGGAATGTTGCAAGTATATGCATATGATTTTATAAAATTCTATGGGGTATGACTTTTTTTTTCTACTAATAATTACTATAATTACTATAATTGCTTTGATAAATACATTTATTTATATGATCTTCAAAAAATGGATAACAATTGAAATTGATGAACAGTTTTTAATATACCTAGTATATCACTCTTGTTTGTGCTATGATTTGACTATAAATGTATAAAAGTCAACACTAGTTGTTACTATCAGTAATTAATAGTAACTCATTATTAAGTCATTTGTATGTGTAATGATAAGTTAGGTAATTGTATTTGTAATATAGAAATACATTATACTTGAAATTACATACTTCGTATAAAGTACATGAATCTTAATAACTTAGTTCTCTATGAAGCAATTTACTTTTGTTTTTCATCATTTCAATTACTTGGTCAGAATCAATACTACTTAAAATATCTTTGTTCGAAGCCATAACTATGAAAGCTTATAATTTATCTTCGTTCATTGTATTTTTCAAGCGAGTTTTAATAATTTTTAAAGTTGAAAATGAGCGTTCACAAGCCACCTAGTTCATAAATAAATATTTAAGCAAATATGTTTAGTGCAGTGAATAATAAATATAAGACATCTAAGCTAAAGCAATACAAATATTATTTAAAGTATTACCTGGGTTGAAGGAAGCGTGAGTAGATACTTATAAGCTAGAGTTAGTTGTTGATATGCATCATTATAAAGCTTATATTTCATCAAGACATTAAAGCACCAAACAGAACAATTTTCGCACACTTTTTTTCCACTACAAGGATTTTTATAAATATTCATACCATCATTATCTTGATTTTCATTATCATCAGAACTATCAGTATCTATATACGATTCAGGTAATGATGTTTTTAACTTATTCCAACTAGAGGCAAAATTTAATAACTCTGACTGTAAAGCTATCCACTGTAATATATTCATTTAATGTTTTAAGTTTTAAGGCAAGCGCACTTAGAGAGCTCGGTGGCAACGCATTTTTAAAATCATCAAAATGAATTGGTGACAAACATGCTAAATCCATGTGTGTTTGATTATTTTTTATGAATCTTTTTTCTATGCTTTCAACTACCTTATCCATCACATTATTATGTACTTCTACTGTAAGTTTTTTAAATGGATCAATAATTGGGTCATCTTTTGTTAACTCTTCAAAAACTTTTTTTTTCTTAATCTTAATTTTGGTAACTCTGTTTCAATAGTTATATCCAACTCTATTTCATTTTCTTCAATAATTAACTCCAGCTTATTATTAGCATTTACAATAAATGCATCCACCTGTTATTTTAAGCCATCGACATTTCTTTGTATGTGTTGTAATTCTTTATCGGCGATATCAACTAATTGTTGAGATTTGTGCAAGTCCATTCCATTTGTTTGTAGGTATTTTGACAGTGGGGAAATTATTTTGTAAATTCTTAGTTACATAAAGGCTGTAAGTAATGTAGAATATTTTAACATAGATTCCTTAAAACTGTTAGCTTTAGATCTTATATCTACTGAAAAAGTTCAGAAGTTTCTATTTCACAAAGTGAAACTAATAACTCAATGTACAAATAATCGTTGGACATCATATTACCAAAAATTTTTTTAATGCTTCTTCTTTGGCCCACCACCTAGTTTCTCCAATTAATTGTAGTTTTCTATATTTCACATCGGACAATGTAGCTTATAACCAAACAGCCATACGTTGATACGACTCCTTGAAAAATGCAGCTAACCCATTTAATAAAGAAAAAAATGATGCTGTAGCAAATTGATGTTTTAGTTATATCTGATAATACCAATTTAAAATGTGACTGTAACACCATACATGATCATTACCTGGTGATTCATCTGATAACCATTTAGATAATCCATTATAAATACCCTGCATCGATGCAGCACCATATGTTGCATTAGCTATGCAACGTTCAATGTTTAAATTATTATTTGTTAGAACATTAGACAGCAATTTAAAAATACCCTTTACTGAACAATCAGTACAGTTTACAACAGCTATGAGTCTTTCATGAATCCCATTTGAATTAATATATCTACAACAATTGCGCATTGATCTTTAACTGCTACATCTTGGGTGGTATCTAATTCAACAGAAAACACTCCAGCTTCAACAATTTGATCGACGATGCATTTTTTAATAAGATCACTGATACAACAAATTATTGGAATTAACTGTTGTTTTTGAAATTAAGGTTAATAAACCACCCCTAGTTTTATTACCAGAACTATGAGATATTTGACTTCTTAATAATATTATCCAAATATTCATTCAGCACATCATATTTCTTTAGTAATAATATTATGTCGAGAAAATTTCTATGATCTACTGAGTAATTATGTAAAGTATAAGCAGATTCATTATGCATTCCACGGTAACTAAGGCTACGTTTACCAATTAATTTAATTTCATCTATTATGCGTTCAAGTGCATTTAGTCGTTGTTTAATTAAAATCTTTTTAGAATTTAATTGATTCACAAATAAAAGGTAATCTATGTTTGCCTAATGAACATGCAAAAAATATGCTTCTGTACTTACATTGTGTTCTAATATGTTTTCATTTTTCTTGAATACGTTTGGTAGGTATGAGCCTAGTACTGTTCAATCGTTACGAGTCATTAGGCAATACGCCGATACTTTATCATATCTAGTCGAGTAAAGTTCGATCGAGAACTTTCTTCCCTCCCTCTGGCCTAGGCTAGACCAGTCTCTATGACACGGCGATATTCGAAAGGGCCGTGTGTGTCGTTTGCGAGCCGTGGTGCCGTGCGCGTCTTCCGTGACCACGAGGTTTTACCGACGTTGCGAGGATCCGTCCATCTTGTCGCCGTCGTGCGT
>CM050405.1:84640294-84862564 GCA_027580255.1 Therioaphis trifolii | reverse complement strand
TCAAAAATGTATGAAATGTTAGTTCATAATTTTGATTCAATCTATAGTATTTATTAGTAAAAAAAATGTTCTTATATGTTCACCTTCATTTTTAAAACACTGTTTTATTAACACTTTCTGTATGAACCTTTTGTTTTCATTTTATTTTATTATATCAAAATATATAAAGTTGATATTTTTTCAACTATAATAATGTTTAAAACAATAGTTCACTAAGTTATTGCATTATTAGTGCTCTTAAAGTTTTTTTTAAGTAAGCTTGGTTTAGTTGTAGAAATTTTCATAACAATTATTATTCATTACTCGACTACATATAATTATTATGTTAAATACAAAATATTAGAGATTTTTAGTGCATATTTTTTTTTTTAGATTTTGTTAAATTTTTTCAAGTTAAATTCTTATTTTTCATTTTTTCGTGCCATTTATAGCGCATATTTTGGAATTTTTAAGTGCATAACTTCAGAGCCCTGAATTATGATTCTTTAGAAAACACTAATTGTAAATTGTTGTTAGAACTATTATGTGAAAATGCTATAGTAAATACTCAATTGACCCGTACCTTATCGGCTTTTGTGTAGGGTAATATACATTTACAATAAAAATTATTCCTCTTAGCAAAATTGGGTATAATATATTTTGACCAGGCCTAAGTAGCTGTTCAAAAAATGGTTAACATGTTAGTTCATAATTTTGATTCAACTTGCATCTCTTTGCTTGATTTTATATAAAAATAATATATAATAATAATTAAGTTGATAGTTACTTCCATTGCCCTTATCCAACTCACATGAATAAATCTAATCAAATCTGTTTGCATTTACTGTTTGGTTCTGTAATACAGTCAATTTATACAAATTTATTTATTTATGTTTATTGTGGAGCACTCAAATTTTCTTACGGTGAGTAAAAATAATGTTCATTACATCAACTGAGCTTTAACAAAGAATTTTATTAATTTAGGCACATTCATCATTTTTAAAACACTGTTTTATTTACACTTTCTATTTGAACATTTCTTTGCATTTTATTTTATTATTATCATAAAAATATAAAGTTGATCTTTTTCAACTATAATAATGTTTAAACAAAATTTTTTGCAGGAATTGTGTTCACTAACTTATTGCAGTATTAGTGTCTTAAAGTTTAGTCGTAGAAATTTTCATAACAATTATCCACCCATGTAGAATATAAACCATTTTTGATAGTGGTGAAATACATTGGCTATGATGTGTAAGACCTTTAGGTATTTAGTATTTATAAGTAAGTTTTCAATATTCAATATTAACTTCTAGACATAACCCATATACGTGAAATCGAGACGTTAAACCTAACCTGTATGCTACTTTCGACGATGTCTTGGCCGAATAAATAACTAAATAGCTTTTGTTTCCGAACCGACTGACCAGAATTATTCTATACGTCACTCCAATACACCAACCTCTAGACTTATCCTACACGCGTTCGATCTAGACGTTAAAAAAACTGTATCCTACTTACGGCGGCGTTCTCAATAACTAAAATATAAAAAAGATAAAAAATATCTCAAAATAGTTTTTTTTTCCGTCCCGACTGACCAGAATTACTCTTTACATCACTCTAATAACCGACCTCTAGATTTATCCTCTATACGTTCATTGTATAAATGTGTGTTTTTTCAAAGAAAAACCGTATCCTACTTTCGTCGGTGTCCTGGCGAGGAGCGGAGCTCTCGAGCCGAACGCTTGGTATATATAATGTAAATACATTGATAATGTATCATTTTTGATACCGATAGTAGTTTTACAACGGCTCCTATTTTCCTCACTCTAATAAACTGACTTCTAAACACAACCATATACGTTAAACCTAACGCTTTTCGCGGCGTCCCGGTAAAAAAAATTGATAATAAAGCGGAGCTCCTCGAGCCAAACATTTGGAATGACTCTCCCGCTTTTCGCAGTGTCCTGGTAAAAAAAAAATTGATAGTAGTTTTACAACGGCTCCTATTTTCGTCACTCTAATGAGCCGACTTCTAGACACAACCCATATACGTTAAATCGAGTAGTTAAACCTAACGCTTTCGGCGGTGTCCGTGTAAATAAAATTTATCATGTTTATACTTTTGATCCCGAAAGGCGTTTCACCGGCAGCTAGTCCTATATAATAAAACGTGAACCAAAAGAAAAAACGAACATAACCTCAATGTACTACTATTTTTTAAACGCCGTTTTTTCCTTTTTCCCTTTTCCGAAAATTCCGTTCTCACTCGAAATATTCTGTCCCCGTCCCCGGACGTCGTTTTACGCGTTCGCGCGCCCAAAAAAGGTCGATTTTTTCATTTTTCCTAAAATGAAAAAAGAAACGTGCCCCGTGATCGTTTCCCGCCAATTCGCACTACTCTATGTCGTCTGTTGATAACGCGGCCCCGTGTATCGTGATAACGTTGCTTTTGTCTTATATTACTACTTTTGTCGTAATAATTATATATTAAAAACTAATAATTCACTCTACTACTCGAGTTTCTATCGTGTATTCGTGTTTTATTATATGTTTACGCAAATTTACGCGAAAAAAATTTACGCGTTTTTGTAGTTTTTTGTTCGTACCACTATGTATTGTTATTATATTATATGTGTACTACTCGAGTTTTATCGTGTTTTGTACGTTTTTGCTATGTTTTCTTAATAAAAATGTTTTTAAACTACTATTTAGTTTGTAATCCTATATAGTTAGTATCCTATATAATAATATATTATATGATTTAAACGCATTACGTTTGACCGTGTATATTTTATACAAAGTAAATAATATATTAATAATTTAATATCGTATATTCGTATTACTTTTGTCGTATATTATATATTAAAAACTAATAATTCACTCTACTACTCGAGTTTTTTATCGTGTATTCGTGTTTTATTATACGTTTTACGCTAATTTACGCGTAATATATTTTTTTTTTTTTAGTTTTTTGTTCGTTATACCATGTCATATATATATATATATATATATAATATATATATTGATCGTTTTGTAGTTTCTTGCTGTCCACCGGTTATTATTACTCATAATGAATGATTTACTTAGTAAGTATTGAATAAGTTACTTTGTTACTATAATGACAGAATTGGTCATGAGAGTGTTAGGCTTTTGCAAAAAATAAATACAAATACTTTCTAGGTTCTGTTAATATTCGTGTTCGGTAGGTAGTTCCTATCTGTGTATTATTAACACCGACTTTTAAAACACTGTATTCAATTTATTTATTCAATTATCGATTATTTACAGTTTGTGTTAGATATGATCCAGGAAATACAAAATATTATGAAAACATATTATTATTTGACTCTTTCTATTTCTTTTATATATTAAATCAGATATCGTCTTAATTATTTTCTTCTGTATATAAATCATTTAGTTCAAAATAATAATTTATAGGTCGGCTTTTGTCTTTTGGCGTGAAGATTTGACCAATGATATCGGGTACCTACACATCGGACATTTCTGCTGGACCTATTATATGCTACAAACACACTGTGTATGAGTAAGTAAAGGAAATTGAATATTTATACTGTTTTATTAAATAGAAAATACTCTAATTCGACTCTGTAGGTACCTATAATTCGAGTGGTACAGATTATATAAAAACAAAATGTATGTAACAGTACCTAATTCTAGGATAAAATTGTAATTGCATGAATTATGAGTGTTGAATTTCTCTTAAAACACACTCTTACATATTATCATGGTAGTAAATATGCAAATAGTTCATTGTCTGTGTTTGTCGATTTTAAACTAATACTTTTACAATGGTAAGAGGCAAATTTTAAATATATGCCTACGATAACCGTCTGCTAATCAAAAGCGTTACAATAAATAATTACATTATTTTAACCGAACTAACCACTGATTTTGACTGTGGTGAAATGCATTTACAAATGGTTCAATGCCATCATATTATTTAAAAATACTTCTCTTAAAAACACTCTCTTTACATGAATATATATTATAATGATAGTAGATATGCAAATAGTTAATAAAATAATAAAATAATACACACAATTCATAACAATGTTAAAAAATTATATTAATTGTGCATACATAATTTTTTTCAGAATCAGATTGTACTTATTAACTGCTGTATTCAACTACAATACGTTATCGAGTTGTCACAATAAGAGCTTTCCACGTCTAAAAAAACTAATTGCCACAATACTATCAATGTTAGGGTTATTGTTATAAAAAAAAACTGTATATGTACATGTATAATTTTTTTTTTTGTATAAACCTTTTAATAAATACTGATTGCTATTTTCAATTGTAAATTGTAGTTAGAACTATTATGTGAAAATGCTATAGTAAATACTCAATTGACCCGTGCCTTATTGGCTTTTGTCTATGGAAATATATACATTTACAATAAAAATGATTTTCTCTTGGGAAAATGGGTATCATATATTTTGACCAGACTTATGTAGCTATTCAAAAAATGTATGAAATGTTAGTTCATAATTTTGATTCAATCTATAGTAATTTATTAGTAAAAAAAATGTTCACAATATGTTCACCTTCATTTTTAAAACACTGTTTTATTAACACTTTCTGTATGAACCTTTTGTTTCATTTTATTTTATTATCAAAATATCAAAATATGTAAAGTTGCTATTTTTTCAACTATAATAATGTTTAATCAATAGTTCACTAACTTATTGCATTATTAGTGTCTTAAAGTATTTTTTAAGTAAGCTTGGTGTAGTTGTAGAAATTGTTTGACTTCAGTATAATACCCATTCCTTTTTTCTATTTTCATAAAATAGAATTACAATGAATGATGTTACAAAAAAAATAGAAAGATATGTTTAAAAAGTTAAATACATTTGCAATATTATGTGTCATTAATAATACCTACTTACTATTAAATTAGATACTTTTATGCATTATTTTATATAAAAAAAATTCATAATTGTACAATTGTATTTGCATGAATTATGACCGTTGAATTACTCTTAAAACACACTCTTACATATTATCATGGTAGTAAATATGCAAATAGTTAATTATCCGTGTTTGTCGATTTTAAACTAATCAAAATACTTTTACAATGGTAAGTGAAATTTAAAAAATATACCTACTATAACCGTCTACGAATCAAAGCGTTATATAATAAATAATTATATTATTTTAGCTGAACTAACACCACTGATTTTGATTGTGGTGAAATAAATTTACAAATAGTCCAACGCCATTATATTATTTCGTAAATACCAGTCACATATATTAATTAACATTTTAATTTGGTTATTTGATGATAAGTTGAAAATGTGAAATACATTTGCAATTTTGGGTGTCATAAACAATATCTACTTACTATTAAATTGTATACTTTTATCTTCTCTTAATATAAAATAATAATTAATATAAAACAATTTCCTCTCGGTTTGTGTTTTTTTAAATGTATTATTATTTTTGATGAATACTTACTCACTAATAACATGTCTGATTCGACACAAAGTAAAAGTATACCTATATAATTTAATGATATTATACAAAATAGTTTTTATTTTTTTCAATGGATAAAAAGTTTTTAAGAAAAACGTTTCTGCTGTACCTATAATATTATGTAAAATTGAATATTTACACTGTTTTATTAAATAGAATACTTTTAGGTACCATAGAATTATAAACTACTTACCATTAAAGAATCTACTTACCATTACAATGGATACTTTATCTCATTAATATAATTTGCCCTCAGTTTGTGTCACCAAAAATGTTCATACACATAATAAGTTTTTCGATAGCATTATTATTTTTTTAATACTCAATAATAACATGTCATACGTCGTGTCTTATTCAACACAAAAAAAGTATACGGTATACCTATATTGTTGAATTATTTATACAAAATGTTTTTTTTTTTTTTTTTTTTTTTATGGTATATCCAAATGCATTTTTCAGATTGTTGGTTCTGTGCTAGAACCGAATTAGAATACTTTCAATAAATTACCTTTTCAGCAATTATCACACTTTTTATAGCTGGCTATGAGACAGCTTTGCAATATCATTCGCCTTTAATTAATTTTATGTTTTAAAGTACATAATGTTAATGAACAAATTAAATTCCATTCGACATAGTTAGGATGTAAGGAGAAAGCCAATGATAATATTTTTCATTTTTGTGAAACAAAATTCAAACAAATTTGTTAAATTTATAAAAAAAAAAATGTGGTTCATCTGAAAAAAATCATAAATGTATGCGTTACAAATTTGAAATTGATAAGTAGTTATGATGCAATAACATACAGAATTTTTTTATTTCAAATTTCCACACACAATGACTCTATCACATCTATGATATTTAAATATCTTTTTTTCCCTTCATTTAACTTAAAGCGTTTCATTATTATAGGTACCTGTTTGTTGTTTTGTTTAACAAAACGTTAAAAAATTATATTAATTGTACATACATAATTTTTTTTCAGAATCTGATTGTACTTATTAACTGTTAAACACTGTTTTATTAACACTTTCTGTATGAACCTTTTGTTTCATTTTATTTTATTATCAAAATATATAAAGTTGATATTTTTTCAACTATAATAATGTTTAAACAATAGTTCACTAACTTATTGCATTATTAGTGTCTTAAAGTTTTTTTTAAGTAAGCTTGGTTTAGTTGTAGAAATTGTCCTAACAATTATTATTCATTACTCGACTACATATAATTATTATGTTAAATACAAAATATTAAGAGATTTTTAGTGCATATTTTTTTTTTTTAGATTTTGTTAAATTTTTTCAAGTTAAATTCTTATTTTTCATTTTTTCGTGCCATTTATAGCGCATGTTTTGGAATTTTTAAGTGCATAACTTCAGAGCCCTGAATTATGATTCTTTAGAAAACACTAATTGTAAATTTTAGTTAGAACTATTATGTGAAAATGCTATAGTAAATACTCAATTGACCCGTACCTTATCGGCTTTTGTCTATGGTAATATACATTTACAATAAAAATGATTTTCTCTTAGCAAAATTGGGTATAATATATTTTGACCAGACCTAAGTAGCTGTTCAAAAAATGGTTAACATGTTAGTTCATAATTTTGATTCAACTTGCATCTCTTTGCTTGATTTTATATAAAAATAATATATAATAATAATTAAGTTGATAGTTACTTCCATTGCCCTTATCCAACTCACATGAATAAATCTAATCAAATCTGTTTGCATTTACTGTTTGGTACTGTAATTACAGTCAATTTATACAAATTTATTTATTTATGTTTATTGTGGAGCACTCAAATTTTCTTACGGTGAGTAAAAATAATGTTCATTACATCAACTGAGCTTTACAAAGAATTTTATTAATTTAGGCACATTCATCATTTTTAAAACACTGTTTTATTTACACTTTCTATTTGAACATTTCTTTGCATTTTATTTTATTATTATCATAAAAATATAAAGTTGATCTTTTTCAACTATAATAATGTTTAAACAAAATTTTTTGCAGGAATTGTGTTCACTAACTTATTGCAGTATTAGTGTCTTAAAGTTTAGTCGTAGAAATTTTAATAACAATTATCCACCCATGTAGAATATAAACCATTTTTGATAGTGGTGAAATACATTGGCTATGATGTGTAAGACCTTTAGGTATTTAGTATTTATAAGTAAGTTTTCAATATTCAATATTAACTTCTAGACATAACCCATATACGTGAAATCGAGACGTTAAACCTAACCTGTATGCTACTTTCGACGATGTCTTGGCCGAATAAATAACTGACTTTTCGTCGGTGTCCTGGCCGAGGAGCGGAGCTCCTCGAGCCGAACGCTTGGTATATATAATGTATATACACTGATAATGTATCATTTTTTGATACCGATAGTAGTTTTACAACGGCTCCTATTTTCCTCACTCTAATAAACCGACTTCTAGACACAACCCATATACGTTAAACCTAACGCTTTTCGCGGCGTCCCGGTAAAAAAAATTGATAATAAAGCGGAGCTCCTCGAGCCAAACATTTGGAATGACTCTCCCGCTTTTCGCAGTGTCCTGGTAAAAAAAAAATTGATAGTAGTTTTACAAAGGCTCCTATTTTCGTCACTCTAATGAGCCGACTTCTAGACACAACCCATATACGTGAAATCGAGACGTTAAACCTAACCTGTATGCTACTTTCGATGATGTCTTGGCCGAATAAATAACTAAATAGCTTTTGTTTCCGAACCGACTGACCAGAATTATTCTATACGTCACACCTATACACCAACCTCTAGACTTATCCTACACGCGCTCGATCTAGACGTTAAAAAAACTGTATCCTACTTACAGCGACGTTCTCAATAACTAAAATATCAAAAAGATAAAAAATATCCCAAAATAGTTTTTTTTCCGTCCCGACTGACCAGAATTACTCTTTACATCACTCTAATAACCGACCTTTAGATTTATCCTCTATACGTTCATTGTATAAATGTGTGATTTCAAAGAAAAACCGTATCCTACTTTCGTCGGTGTCCTGGCCGAGAAGCGGAGCTCCTCGAGCCGAACGCTTGGTATATATAATGTAAATACATTGATAATGTATCATTTTTGATACTGATAGTAGTTTTACAACGGCTCCTATTTTCCTCACTCTAATGAGCCGACTTCTAGACACAACCCATATACGTTAAATCGAGTAGTTAAACCTAACGCTTTCGGCGGTGTCCGTGTAAATAAAATGTATCATGTTTATACTTTTGATCCCGAAAGGCGTTTCACACCGGCCACTAGACGTTAAAAAAACTGTATCCTACTTACGGCGGCGTTCTCAATAACTAAAATATAAAAAAGATAAAAAATATCTCAAAATAGTTTTTTTTCCGTCCCGACTGACCAGAATTACTCTTTACATCACTCTAATAACCGACCTCTAGATTTATCCTCTATACGTTCATTGTATAAATGTGTGTTTTCAAAGAAAAACCGTATCCTACTTTCGTCGGTGTCCTGGCCGAGGAGCGGAGCTCCTCGAGCCGAACGCTTGGTTTATATAATGTAAATACATTGATAATGTATCATTTTTTGATACCGATAGTAGTTTTACAACGCTCCTATTTTCCTCACTCTAATAAACCGACTTCTAGACACAACCATATACGTTAAACCTAACGCTTTTCGCGGCGTCCCGTAAAAAAAATTGATAAAAAGCGGAGCTCCTCGAGCAAACATTTGGAATGACTCTCCCGCTTTCGCAGTGTCCTGGTAAAAAAAAAAGTGATAGTAGTTTTACAACGGCTCCTATTTTGTCACTCTAATGAGCCGACTTTCTAGACACAACCCATATACGTTAAATCGAGTAGTTTAAACCTAACGCTTTCGGCGGTGTCCGTGTAAATAAAATTTATCATGTTTATACTTTTGATCCGGAAAGGCTTTTCACACGCCACTATTGTATTAATAAAATATAATTAATACATATACAGGGCGAGAAAAATAAATAAATAGTTCGATTAGAGGTTAAACAAAACGGTATCCTACTTACGGCGGCGTTCTCAATAACTAAAATATAAAAAAGATAAAAAATATCTCAAAATAGTTTTTTTTCCGTCCCGACTGACCAGAATTACTCTTTACATCACTCTAATAACCGACCTCTAGATTTATCCTCTATAGGTTCATTGTATAAATGTGTGTTTTCAAAGAAAAACCGTATCCTACTTTCGTCGGTGTCCTGGCCGAGGAGCGGAGCTCCTCGAGCCGAACGATGGGTATATATAATGTAAATACATTGATAATGTATCATTTTTGATACCGATAGTAGTTTTACAACGGCTCCTATTTTCGTCACTCTAATGAGCCGACTTCTAGACACAACCCATATACGTCAAATCGGGTAGTTAAACCTAACGCTTTCGGCGGTGTCCGTGTAAATAAAATTGATCATGTTTATACTTTTGATCCCGAAAGGCGTTTCACCGGCAGCTAGTCTTATACTATAAAACGGTAAGGTAAACATAACCTCAATTTTACTACTATTTTTTAAACGCCGTTTTTTCCTTTTTCATATACTATAAAATTCCGTTCTCTTTTAAAATATTCTGTCCCCGTCTCCGGACGTCGTTTTACCCGTTCGCGCGACCAAAAAAGGTCAATTTTTCATTTTCCTATTGAAAAAAAACGTGCCCCGTGATCGTTTCCCGCCAATTCGCACTACTCTCTGTCTTTTATTGATAACGCGGCCCCGTGTATCGTGATAACGTTGCTTTTGTATTACTTTTGTATAATATTCGTATTACTTTTTTTAATATATTAAAAACTAATAATTCACTCTACTACTCGAGTTTTTATCGTGTATTCGTGTTTTATTATATGTTTACGCAAATTTACGCGAAAAAAATTTACGCGTTTTTGTAGTTTTTTGTTCGTTATTGTTATTATATTATATGTGTACTACTCGAGTTTTATCGTGTTTTGTACGTTTTTGCTATGTTTTCTTAATAAAAATGTTTTAAATTGCTACGTTTTACCTTCCGACTACTACTGATTGACTACTATTTAGTTTGTAATCCTATATAGTTATATTATATGATTTAAACGCATTAGGTTGGACCGTGTATCTTTTATACAAAGTGTACTCATATAAGTGTTTTGTGATTTTTTGTACCTATAGAGTACTCGAGAAATAATAGTAAATAATATATTAATAATTTAATATCGTATATTCGTATTACTTTTGTCGTATATTATTTATTAAAAACTAATAATTCACTCTAATACTCGAGTTTTTATCGTGTATTCGTGTTTTATTATACGTTTTACGCTAATTTACGCGTAATATATTTTTTTTTTGTAGTTTTTTGTTCGTTATACCATGTCATATATATATATATTGATCGTTTTGTAGTTTCTTGCTGTCCACCGGTTATTATTACTCATAATGAATGATTTACTAAGTAAGTATTGAATTAAAATTGAAATGTTACTTTGATACTAATGACAGAATTGGTCATGAGAGTGTTAGGCTTTTGCAAAAAATAAATACAAATACTTTCTAGGTTCTGTTAATATTCGTTTTCGGTAGGTAGTTCCCATCTGTGTATTATTAACACCGACTTTTAAAACACTGTATTCAATTTATTTATTCAATTATCGATTATTTACAGTTTGTGTTAGAGATGATCCAGGAAATACTAAATATTATGAAAACGTATTATTATTTGACTCTTTCTATTTCTTTTATATAATTTTTATATATTAAATCAGATATCGTCTTAATTGTTTTCTTCTGTATATAAACCATTTAGTTCAAAATAATAATTTATAGGTCGGCTTTTGTCTTTTGGTGTGAAGACCATTTACCAATGATATCGGATACCTACACATCGGACATTTCTGCTGGACCTATTATATGCTACAAACACACTGTGTATGAGTAACTAAAGGAAATTGAATATTTATACTGTTTTATTAAATAGAAAATACTCTAATTCGACTCCGTAGGTACCTATAATTCAAGTGGTACAGATTATATCAAAACACAAAATGTATGTAACAGTACCTAATTCTAGGATAAAATTGTAATTGCATGAATTATGACTGTTGAATTTCTCTTAAAACACACTCTTACATATTATCATGGTAGTAAATATGCAAATAGTTAATTATCCGTGTTTGTCGATTTTAAACTAATCAAAATACTTTTACAATGAAAAGTGAAAATTTAAAAAATATACCTACTATAACCGTCTACGAATCATCAAAGCGTTATAATAAATAATTATATTATTTTAGCTCAACTAACCACTGATTTTGATTGTGGTGAAATAAATTTACAAATGGTTCAATGCCATCATATTATTTAAAAATACCAGTCATATATTATCATTTATGTACACATAATAGTGTTGAAATACTCTCATTTCTCCAACATTTCTAGATACTTATTGTTTGACTTCAGTATAATACCCATTCCTTTTTTCTATTTTCATAAAATAGAATTACAAAGATGATGATACAAAAAAAATAGAAAGATATGTTTAAAAAGTTGAATACATTTGCAATATTATGTGTCATAAATAATACCTACTTACTATTAAATTGGATACTTTTATGCATTATTTTATATAAAAATAATTCATAATTGTACAATTGTATTTGCATGAATTATGACTGTTGAAATTCTCTTAAAAAACACTCTCTTTACATGAATATATATTATAATGATAGTAGATATGCAAATAGTTAACTGTTGAAATTCTCTTAAAAACAAATGAATATATATTTTAATGATAGTAAATATGCAAATAGTTAATTGTCTGTGTTTGTCGATTTTAAACTAATACTTTTACAATGGTAAGAGGCAAATTTTAAATATATGCCTACGATAACCGTCTGCTAATCAAAAGCGTTACAATAAATAATTACATTCTATTTTAGCCGAACTGACCACTGATTTTGACTGAGGTGAAATACTTTTACAAATGGTTCTTAAATACCAGTCATATATTAATTAACATTTTAATTTGGTTATTTGATGATAAGTTGAAAATGTGAAATACATTTGCAATTTTGGGTGTCATAAACAATACCTACTTACTATTAAATTGTATACTTTTATCTCTTAATATAACCTAACCTAACCTAAACAATTTCCTCTCCGTTTGTGTTTTTTGATAGTATTATTATTTTTGATGAATACTTACTCACTAATCACATGTCTGATTCGACACAAAGTAAAAGTATACCTATATTATTTAATTATATTATATATGTATATATATATATATATATATATATATATATATATATATATATATATATATATATGTTATACAAAATAGTTTTTATTTTTTTCAATGGATAAAAAGTTTTTAAGAAAAACGTTTCTGCTGTACCTATTATATTATGTAAAATTGAATATTTACACTGTTTTATTCAATAGAATAATTTTAGGTACCATAGAATTATAAACTACTTACCATTAAAGAATCTACTTACCATTACATTGGATACTTTATCTCATTAATATAATTTGCCCTCAGTTTGTGTCACCAAAAATGTTCATACACATAATATGTTTTTCGATAGTATTATTTTTTTTTTAATACTCAATAATAACATGTCATACGTCGTGTCTTATTCAACACAAAAAAAGTATAGGGTATACCTATATTGTTGAGTTATTTATACAAAATGTTTTTTTTTTTTTTTTTTACAATTATATTAATTGTACATACATAATTTTTTTTCAGAATCTGATTGTACTTATTAACTGCTGTATTCAACTACAATACGTTATCGAGTAGTCACAATAAGAGCTTTCCACGTCTAAAAAAACTAATTTCCACAATACTAACAATGTTGGGGTTATTGTTATAAAAAAAACCGTATATGTAAATGCATACTTTTTTTTTTTTTGTATAAACCTTTTAATAAATACTGATTGCTATTTTCAATTGTAAATTATAGTTAGAACTATTATGTGAAAATGCTATAGTAAATACTCAATTGACCCGTGCCTTATTGGCTTTTGTCTATGGTAATATATACATTTACAATAAAAATGATTTTCTCTTAGCAAAATTGGGTATAATATATTTTGACCAGACTTATGTAGCTATTCAAAAAATGTATGAAATGTTAGTTCATAATTTTGATTCAATCTATAGTAATTTATTAGTAAAAAAAATGTTCATTATATGTTCACCTTCATTTTTAAAACACTGTTTTATTAACACTTTCTGTATGAACCTTTTGTTTCATTTTATTTTATTATATCAAAATATATAAAGTTGATATTTTTTCAACTATAATAATGTTTAAACAATAGTTCACTAACTTATTGCATTATTAGTGTCTTAAAGTTTTTTTTAATTAAGCTTGGTTTAGTTGTAGAAATTTTCATAACAATTATTATTCATTACTCGACTACATATAATTATTATGTTAAATACAAAATATTAAGAGATTTTTAGTGCATATTTTTTTTTTTTTAGATTTTGTTAAATTTTTTCAAGTTAAATACTTATTTTTCATTTTTTCGTGCCATTTATAGCGCATATTTTGGAATTTTTAAGTGCATAACTTCAGAGCCCTGAATTATGATTCTTTAGAAAACACTAATTGTAAATTGTAGTTAGAACTATTATATGAAAATGCTATAGTAAATACTCAATTGACCCGTACCTTATCGGCTTTTGTCTATGGTAATATACATTTACAATAAAAATGATTTTCTCTTAGCAAAATTGGGTATAATATATTTTGACCAGACCTAAGTAGCTGTTCAAAAAATGGTTAACATGTTAGTTCATAATTTGATTCAACTTGCATCTCTTTGCTTGATTTTATATAAAAATAATATAATAATAATTAAGTTGATAGTTACTTCCATTTCCCTTATCCAAATCACATGAATAAATCTAATCAAATCTGTTTGCATTTACTGTTTGGTACTGTAATTACAGTCAATTTATACAAATTTATTTATTTGTTTATTGTGGAGCACTCAAATTTTCTTACGGTGAGTAAAAATAATGTTCATTACATCAACTGAGCTTTATAAAGAATTTTATTAATTTAGGCACATTCATCATTTTTAAAACACTGTTTTATTTACACTTTCTATTTGAACATTTCTTTGCATTTCATTTTATTATCATAAAATATAAAGTTGATCTTTTTCAACTATAATAATGTTTAAACAAAATTTTTTGCAGGAATTGTGTTCACTAACTTATTGCAGTATTAGTGTCTTAAAGTTTAGTCGTAGAAATTTTCATAACAATTATCCACCCATGTAGAATATAAACCATTTTTGATAGTGGTGAAATACATTGGCTATGACGTGTAAGACCTTTAGGTATTTAGTATTTATAAGTAAGTTTTCAATATTCAATATTAACTTCTAGACATAACCCATATACGTGAAATCGAGACGTTAAACCTAACCTGTATGCTACTTTCGACGATGTCTTGGCCGAATAAATAACTAAATAACTTTTGTTTCCGAACCGACTGACCAGAATTATTCTATACGTCACTCCAATACACCAACCTCTAGACTTATCCTACACGCGTTCGATCTAGACGTTAAAAAAACTGTATCCTACTTACGGCGCGTTCTCAATAACTAAAATATAAAAAAGATAAAAAATATCTCAAAATAGTTTTTTTTCCGTCCCCACTGACCAGAATTACTCTTTACATCACTCTAATAACCGACCTCTAGATTTATTCTCTATACGTTCATTGTATAAATGTGTGTTTTCAAAGAAAAACTGTATCCTACTTTCGTCGGTGTCCTGGCCGAGGAGCGGAGCTCCTCGAGCCGAACGCTTGGTATTTATAATGTAAATACATTGATAGTGTATCATTTTTGATACCGATAGTAGTTTTACAACGGCTCCTATTTTCCTCACTCTAATAAACCGACTTCTAGACACAACCCATATACGTTAAACCTAACGCTTTTCGCGGCGTCCCGGTAAAAAAAATTGATAATAAAGCGGAGCGCCTCGAGCCAAACATTTGGAATGACTCTCCCGCTTTTCGCAGTGCCCTGGTAAAAAAAAAAATTGATTGTAGTTTTACAACGGCTCCTTTTTTTGTCACTCTAATGAGCCGACTTCTAGACACAACCCATATACGTTAAATCGAGTAGTTAAACCTAACGCTTTCGGCGGTGTCCGTGTAAATAAAATTTATCATGTTTATACTTTTGATCCCGAAAGGCGTTTCACACCAGCAATCTAGACGTTAAAAAAACTGTATCCTACTTACGGCGGCGTTCTCAATAACTAAAATATAATAAAGATAAAAAAACCTCAAAATAGTTTTTTTTCCGTCCCGACTGACCAGAATTACTCTTTACATCACTCTAATAACCGACCTCTAGATTTATCCTCTATACGTTCATTGTATAAATGTGTGTTTTCAATGAAAAACCGTATCCTACTTTCGTCGGTGTCCTGGCCGAGGAGCGGAGCTCCTCGAGCCGAACGCTTGGTATATATAATGTAAATACATTGATAATGTATCATTTTTGATACCGATAGTAGTTTTACAACGGCTCCTATTTTCCTCACTCTTATAAACCGACTTCTAGACAAAACCCATATACGTTAAACCTAACGCTTTTCGCGGCGTCCCGGTAAAAAAAAATTGATAATAAAGCGGAGCTCCTCGAGCCAAACATTTGGAATGACTCTCCCCCTTTTCGCAGTGTCCTGGTAAAAAAAAATTGATAGTAGTTTTACAACGGCTCCTATTTTCGTCACTCTAATGAGCCGACTTCTAGACACAACCCATATACGTGAATTCGAGACGTTAAACCTAACCTGTAGGCTACTTTCGACAATGTCTTGGCCGAATAAATAACTAAATAGCTTTTGTTTCCGAACCGACTGACCACAATTATTCTATACGTCACTCCAATACACCAACCTCTAGACTTATCCTACACGCGTTCGATCTAGACGTTAAAAAAACTGTATCCTACTTACGGCGGCGTTCTCAATCACTAAAATATAAAAAATTTCTCAAAATAGTTTTTTTTCCGTCCCGACTGACCAGAATTACTCTTTACATCACTCTAATAACCGACCTCTAGATTTATCCTCTATACGTTCATTGTATAAATGTGTGTTTTCAAAGAAAAACCGTATCCTACTTTCGTCGGTGTCCTTGGTCGCTTGGTATATATAATGTAAATACATTGATAATGTATCATTTTTGATACCAATAGTAGTTTTACAACGGCTCCTATTTTCCTCACTCTAATAAACCGACTACTAGACACAACCCATATACGTTAAACCTAACGCTTTTCGCGGCGTCCCGGTAAAAAAAATTGATAATTAAGCGGAGCTCCTCGAGCCAAACATTTGGAATGACTCTCCCGCTTTTCGCAGTGTCCTGGTAAAAAAAAAATGATAGTAGTTTTACAACGGCTCCTATTTTCGTCACTCTAATGAGCCGACTTCTAGACGCAACCCATATTCGTTAAATCGAGTAGTTTAACCTAACGCTTTCGGCGGTGTCCGTGTAAATAAAATTTATCATGTTTATACTTTTGATCCCGAAAGGCGTTTCACACCGGCCATCTAGACGTTAAAAAAAACTGTATCCTACTTACGGCGGCGTTCTCAATCACTAAAATATAAAAAATTTCTCAAAATAGTTTTTTTTCCGTCCCGACTGACCAGAATTACTCTTTACATCACTCTAATAACCGACCTCTAGATTTATCCTCTATACGTTCATTGTATAAATGTGTGTTTTCAAAGAAAAACCGTATCCTACTTTCGTCGGTGTCCTTGGTCGCTTGGTATATATAATGTAAATACATTGATAATGTATCATTTTTGATACCAATAGTAGTTTTACAACGGCTCCTATTTTCCTCACTCTAATAAACCGACTACTAGACACAACCCATATACGTTAAACCTAACGCTTTTCGCGGCGTCCCGGTAAAAAAAATTGATAATTAAGCGGAGCTCCTCGAGCCAAACATTTGGAATGACTCTCCCGCTTTTCGCAGTGTCCTGGTAAAAAAAAAATGATAGTAGTTTTACAACGGCTCCTATTTTCGTCACTCTAATGAGCCGACTTCTAGACGCAACCCATATTCGTTAAATCGAGTAGTTTAACCTAACGCTTTCGGCGGTGTCCGTGTAAATAAAATTTATCATGTTTATACTTTTGATCCCGAAAGGCGTTTCACACCGGCCATCTAGACGTTAAAAAAAACTTTATCCTACTTACGGCGGCGTTCTCAATAACTAAAATATAAAAAAGATAAAAAATATCCCAAAAAAGTTTTTTTCCGTCCCGACTGACCAGAATTACTCTTTACATCACTCTAATAACCGACCTCTAGATTTATCCTCTATACGTTCATTGTATAAATGTGTGTTTTCAATGAAAAACCGTATCCTACTTTCGTCGGTGTCCTGGCCGAGGAGCGGAGCTCCTCGAGCCGAACGCTTGGTATATATTATGTAAATACATTGATAATGTATCATTTTTGATACCGATAGTAGTTTTACAACGGCTCCTATTTTCCTCACTCTAATAAACCGACTACTAGACACAACCCATATACGTTAAACCTAACGCTTTTCGCGGCGTTCCGGTAAAAAAAAATTGATAATTAAGCGGAGCTCCTCGAGCCAAACATTTGGAATGACTCTCCCGCTTTTCGCAGTGTCCTGGTAAAAAAAAATTGATAGTAGTTTTACAACGGCTCCTATTTTCGTCACTCTAATGAGCCGACTTCTAGACGCAACCCATATTCGTTAAATCGAGTAGTTAAACCTAACGCTCTCGGCGGTGTCCGTGTAAATAAAATGTATCATGTTTATACTTTTGATCCCGAAAGGCGTTTCACACCGGCCATCTAGACGTTAAAAAAACTGTATCCTACTTACGGCGGCGTTCTCAATAACTACAATATAAAAAAGATAAAAAATATCTCAAAATAGTTTTTTTTCCGTCCCGACTGACCAGAATTACTCTTTACATCACTCTAATAACCGACCTCTAGATTTATCCTCTATACGTTCATTGTATAAATGTGTGTTTTCAATGAAAAACCGTATCCTACTTTCGTCGGTGTCCTGGCCGAGGAGCGGAGCTCCTCGAGCCGAACGTTTGGTATATATAATGTAAATACATTGATAATGTATCATTTTTGATACCGATAGTAGTTTTACAACGGCTCCTATTTTCCTCACTCTTATAAACCGACTTCTAGACACAACCCATATACGTTAAACCTAACGCTTTTCGCGGCGTCCCGGTAAAAAAAAATTGATAATAAAGCGGAGCTCCTCGAGCCAAACATTTGGAATGACTCTCCCCCTTTTCGCAGTGTCCTGGTAAAAAAAAATTGATAGTAGTTTTACAACGGCTCCTATTTTCGTCACTCTAATGAGCCGACTTCTAGACACAACCCATATACGTGAATTCGAGACGTTAAACCTAACCTGTAGGCTACTTTCGACAATGTCTTGGCCGAATAAATAACTAAATAGCTTTTGTTTCCGAACCGACTGACCACAATTATTCTATACGTCACTCCAATACACCAACCTCTAGACTTATCCTACACGCGTTCGATCTAGACGTTAAAAAAACTGTATCCTACTTACGGCGGCGTTCTCAATCACTAAAATATAAAAAATTTCTCAAAATAGTTTTTTTTCCGTCCCGACTGACCAGAATTACTCTTTACATCACTCTAATAACCGACCTCTAGATTTATCCTCTATACGTTCATTGTATAAATGTGTGTTTTCAAAGAAAAACCGTATCCTACTTTCGTCGGTGTCCTTGGTCGCTTGGTATATATAATGTAAATACATTGATAATGTATCATTTTTGATACCAATAGTAGTTTTACAACGGCTCCTATTTTCCTCACTCTAATAAACCGACTACTAGACACAACCCATATACGTTAAACCTAACGCTTTTCGCGGCGTCCCGGTAAAAAAAATTGATAATTAAGCGGAGCTCCTCGAGCCAAACATTTGGAATGACTCTCCCGCTTTTCGCAGTGTCCTGGTAAAAAAAAAATGATAGTAGTTTTACAACGGCTCCTATTTTCGTCACTCTAATGAGCCGACTTCTAGACGCAACCCATATTCGTTAAATCGAGTAGTTTAACCTAACGCTTTCGGCGGTGTCCGTGTAAATAAAATTTATCATGTTTATACTTTTGATCCCGAAAGGCGTTTCACACCGGCCATCTAGACGTTAAAAAAAACTGTATCCTACTTACGGCGGCGTTCTCAATCACTAAAATATAAAAAATTTCTCAAAATAGTTTTTTTTCCGTCCCGACTGACCAGAATTACTCTTTACATCACTCTAATAACCGACCTCTAGATTTATCCTCTATACGTTCATTGTATAAATGTGTGTTTTCAAAGAAAAACCGTATCCTACTTTCGTCGGTGTCCTTGGTCGCTTGGTATATATAATGTAAATACATTGATAATGTATCATTTTTGATACCAATAGTAGTTTTACAACGGCTCCTATTTTCCTCACTCTAATAAACCGACTACTAGACACAACCCATATACGTTAAACCTAACGCTTTTCGCGGCGTCCCGGTAAAAAAAATTGATAATTAAGCGGAGCTCCTCGAGCCAAACATTTGGAATGACTCTCCCGCTTTTCGCAGTGTCCTGGTAAAAAAAAAATGATAGTAGTTTTACAACGGCTCCTATTTTCGTCACTCTAATGAGCCGACTTCTAGACGCAACCCATATTCGTTAAATCGAGTAGTTTAACCTAACGCTTTCGGCGGTGTCCGTGTAAATAAAATTTATCATGTTTATACTTTTGATCCCGAAAGGCGTTTCACACCGGCCATCTAGACGTTAAAAAAAACTTTATCCTACTTACGGCGGCGTTCTCAATAACTAAAATATAAAAAAGATAAAAAATATCTCAAAATAGTTTTTTTTCCGTCCCGACTGACCAGAATTACTCTTTACATCACTCTAATAACCGACCTCTAGATTTATCCTCTATACGTTCATTGTATAAATGTGTGTTTTCAATGAAAAACCGTATCCTACTTTCGTCGGTGTCCTGGCCGAGGAGCGGAGCTCCTCGAGCCGAACGCTTGGTATATATTATGTAAATACATTGATAATGTATCATTTTTGATACCGATAGTAGTTTTACAACGGCTCCTATTTTCCTCACTCTAATAAACCGACTACTAGACACAACCCATATACGTTAAACCTAACGCTTTTCGCGGCGTTCCGGTAAAAAAAAATTGATAATTAAGCGGAGCTCCTCGAGCCAAACATTTGGAATGACTCTCCCGCTTTTCGCAGTGTCCTGGTAAAAAAAAATTGATAGTAGTTTTACAACGGCTCCTATTTTCGTCACTCTAATGAGCCGACTTCTAGACGCAACCCATATTCGTTAAATCGAGTAGTTAAACCTAACGCTCTCGGCGGTGTCCGTGTAAATAAAATGTATCATGTTTATACTTTTGATCCCGAAAGGCGTTTCACACCGGCCATCTAGACGTTAAAAAAACTGTATCCTACTTACGGCGGCGTTCTCAATAACTACAATATAAAAAAGATAAAAAATATCTCAAAATAGTTTTTTTTCCGTCCCGACTGACCAGAATTACTCTTTACATCACTCTAATAACCGACCTCTAGATTTATCCTCTATACGTTCATTGTATAAATGTGTGTTTTCAATGAAAAACCGTATCCTACTTTCGTCGGTGTCCTGGCCGAGGAGCGGAGCTCCTCGAGCCGAACGTTTGGTATATATAATGTAAATACATTGATAATGTATCATTTTTGATACCGATAGTAGTTTTACAACGGCTCCTATTTTCCTCACTCTTATAAACCGACTTCTAGACACAACCCATATACGTTAAACCTAACGCTTTTCGCGGCGTCCCGGTAAAAAAAAATTGATAATAAAGCGGAGCTCCTCGAGCCAAACATTTGGAATGACTCTCCCCCTTTTCGCAGTGTCCTGGTAAAAAAAAATTGATAGTAGTTTTACAACGGCTCCTATTTTCGTCACTCTAATGAGCCGACTTCTAGACACAACCCATATACGTGAATTCGAGACGTTAAACCTAACCTGTAGGCTACTTTCGACAATGTCTTGGCCGAATAAATAACTAAATAGCTTTTGTTTCCGAACCGACTGACCACAATTATTCTATACGTCACTCCAATACACCAACCTCTAGACTTATCCTACACGCGTTCGATCTAGACGTTAAAAAAACTGTATCCTACTTACGGCGGCGTTCTCAATCACTAAAATATAAAAAATTTCTCAAAATAGTTTTTTTTCCGTCCCGACTGACCAGAATTACTCTTTACATCACTCTAATAACCGACCTCTAGATTTATCCTCTATACGTTCATTGTATAAATGTGTGTTTTCAAAGAAAAACCGTATCCTACTTTCGTCGGTGTCCTTGGTCGCTTGGTATATATAATGTAAATACATTGATAATGTATCATTTTTGATACCAATAGTAGTTTTACAACGGCTCCTATTTTCCTCACTCTAATAAACCGACTACTAGACACAACCCATATACGTTAAACCTAACGCTTTTCGCGGCGTCCCGGTAAAAAAAATTGATAATAAAGCGGAGCTCCTCGAGCCAAACATTTGGAATGACTCTCCCGCTTTTCGCAGTGGCCTGGTAAAAAAAAATTGATAGTAGTTTTATAACGGCTCCTATTTTCGTCACTCTAATGAGCCGACTTCTAGACGCAACCCATATTCGTTAAATCGAGTAGTTAAACCTAACGCTCTCGGCGGTGTCCGTGTAAATAAAATGTATCATGTTTATACTTTTGATCCCGAAAGGCGTTTCACACCGGCCATCTAGACGTTAAAAAAACTGTATCCTACTTACGGCGGCGTTCTCAATAACTACAATATAAAAAAGATAAAAAATATCTCAAAATAGTTTTTTTTCCGTCCCGACTGACCAGAATTACTCTTTACATCACTCTAATAACCGACCTCTAGATTTATCCTCTATACGTTCATTGTATAAATGTGTGTTTTCAAAGAAAAACCGTATCCTACTTTCGTCGGTGTCCTGGCCGAGGAGCGGAGCTCCTCGAGCCGAACGCTTGGTATATATAATGTAAATACATTGATAATGTATCATTTTTGATACCGATAGTAGTTTTACAACGGCTCCTTATTTTCGTCACTCTAATGAGCCGACTTCTAGACACAACCCATATACGTTAAATCGAGTAGTTAAACCTAACGCTTTCGGTGGTGTCCGTGTAAATAAAATGTATCATGTTTATACTTTTGATCCCGAAAGGCGTTTCACACTGGCCATCTAGACGTTAAAAAAACTGTATCCTACTTACGGCGGCGTTCTCAATAACTAAAATATAAAAAAGATAAAAAATATCTCAAAATAGTTTTTTTTCCGTCCGACTGACCAGAATTACTCTTTACATCACTCTAATAACCGACCTCTAGATTTATCCTCTATACGTTCATTGTATAAATGTGTTTTTTCAAAGAAAAACCGTATCCTACTTTCGTCGGTGTCCTGGCCGAGGAGCGGAGCTCCTCGAGCCGAACGCTTGGTATATATAATGTAAATACATTGATAATGTATCATTTTTGATACCGATAGTAGTTTTACAACGGCTCCTATTTTTCTCACTCTTATAAACCGACTTCTAGACACAACCCATATACGTTAAACCTAACGCTTTTCGCGGCGTCCCGGTAAAAAAAAATTGATAATAAAGCGGAGCTCCTCGAGCCAAACATTTGGAATGACTCTCCCCCTTTTCGCAGTGTCCTGGTAAAAAAAAATTGATAGTAGTTTTACAACGGCTCCTATTTTCGTCACTCTAATGAGCCGACTTCTAGACACAACCCATATACGTGAATTCGAGACGTTAAACCTAACCTGTAGGCTACTTTCGACAAAGTCTTGGCCGAATAAATAACTAAATAGCTTTTGTTTCCGAACCGACTGACCACAATTATTCTATACGTCACTCCAATACACCAACCTCTAGACTTATCCTACACGCGTTCGATCTAGACGTTAAAAAAACTGTATCCTACTTACGGCGGCGTTCTCAATCACTAAAATATAAAAAATTTCTCAAAATAGTTTTTTTTCCGTCCCGACTGACCAGAATTACTCTTTACATCACTCTAATAACCGACCTCTAGATTTATCCTCTATACGTTCATTGTATAAATGTGTGTTTTCAAAGAAAAACCGTATCCTACTTTCGTCGGTGTCCTGGCCGAGGAGCGGAGCTCCTCGAGCCGAACGCTTGGTATATATAATGTAAATACATTGATAATGTATCATTTTTGATACCGATAGTAGTTTTACAACGGCTCCTTATTTTCGTCACTCTAATGAGCCGACTTCTAGACACAACCCATATACGTTAAATCGAGTAGTTAAACCTAACGCTTTCGGTGGTGTCCGTGTAAATAAAATGTATCATGTTTATACTTTTGATCCCGAAAGGCGTTTCACACCGGCCATCTAGACGTTAAAAAAACTGTATCCTACTTACGGCGGCGTTCTCAATAACTAAAATATAAAAAAGATAAAAAATATCTCAAAATAGTTTTTTTTCCGTCCGACTGACCAGAATTACTCTTTACATCACTCTAATAACCGACCTCTAGATTTATCCTCTATACGTTCATTGTATAAATGTGTTTTTTCAAAGAAAAACCGTATCCTACTTTCGTCGGTGTCCTGGCCGAGGAGCGGAGCTCCTCGAGCCGAACGCTTGGTATATATAATGTAAATACATTGATAATGTATCATTTTTGATACCGATAGTAGTTTTACAACGGCTCCTATTTTCCTCACTCTTATAAACCGACTTCTAGACAAAACCCATATACGTTAAACCTAACGCTTTTCGCGGCGTCCCGGTAAAAAAAAATTGATAATAAAGCGGAGCTCCTCGAGCCAAACATTTGGAATGACTCTCCCCCTTTTCGCAGTGTCCTGGTAAAAAAAAATTGATAGTAGTTTTACAACGGCTCCTATTTTCGTCACTCTAATGAGCCGACTTCTAGACACAACCCATATACGTGAATTCGAGACGTTAAACCTAACCTGTAGGCTACTTTCGACAATGTCTTGGCCGAATAAATAACTAAATAGCTTTTGTTTCCGAACCGACTGACCACAATTATTCTATACGTCACTCCAATACACCAACCTCTAGACTTATCCTACACGCGTTCGATCTAGACGTTAAAAAAACTGTATCCTACTTACGGCGGCGTTCTCAATCACTAAAATATAAAAAATTTCTCAAAATAGTTTTTTTTCCGTCCCGACTGACCAGAATTACTCTTTACATCACTCTAATAACCGACCTCTAGATTTATCCTCTATACGTTCATTGTATAAATGTGTGTTTTCAAAGAAAAACCGTATCCTACTTTCGTCGGTGTCCTTGGTCGCTTGGTATATATAATGTAAATACATTGATAATGTATCATTTTTGATACCAATAGTAGTTTTACAACGGCTCCTATTTTCCTCACTCTAATAAACCGACTACTAGACACAACCCATATACGTTAAACCTAACGCTTTTCGCGGCGTTCCGGTAAAAAAAATTGATAATTAAGCGGAGCTCCTCGAGCCAAACATTTGGAATGACTCTCCCGCTTTTCGCAGTGTCCTGGTAAAAAAAAAATGATAGTAGTTTTACAACGGCTCCTATTTTCGTCACTCTAATGAGCCGACTTCTAGACGCAACCCATATTCGTTAAATCGAGTAGTTTAACCTAACGCTTTCGGCGGTGTCCGTGTAAATAAAATTTATCATGTTTATAGTTTTGATCCGGAAAGGCGTTTCACACCGGCCACTATTGTATTAATAAAATAATAATTAATACATATACACGAGAAAAATAAATAAATAGTTTCTTATTTTTAAACTCAATTATATTATTCATTATTCAAACTTTTAAATTATTAGAGTGATGAGTGTCTGCTAGCCATAGGCGGCATCTCCCACGAATCCGATACGGTATTATCAATATAAAATTGATTACATTATAGCACCTCAGTCTATCTGCCACCACCAGTAACTCATAAACCAAGTGTTTTTCTTACATTATCGTAGGTATGCAATTTTTTTTTTTAATTTCTCCATAGAAACTTGGTTTTTTAACGAATCTCGCATTTAAATACTTCACAATCAAAGGACTCTATAATTCACCTGTATTTCACCGGCAGCTAGAGCTATGTTTATACTTTTGATCCCGAAAGGCGTTTCACCGGCAGCTAGTCTTATACTATAAAACGGTAAGGTAAACATAACCTCACTTTCCCACTATTTTTTAAACGCCGTTTTTTCCTTTTTCTCATACTATAAAATTCCGTTCTCTTTTGAAATATTCTGTCCCCGTCCCCGGACGTCGTTTTACGCGTTCGCGCGCCCAAAAAAGGTCGATTTTTCATTTTTCCTTTTGAAAAAGAAATTGCCCCGTGATCGTTTCCCGCCAATTCGCACTACTCTATGTCGTCTGATGATAACGCGGCCCCGTGTTATCTGTTATTCTCCGTGCTTTTGTCTTATATCGTATATTCGTATAACTTTTGTCGTAATAATTATATATTAAAAACTAATAATTCACTCTACTACTCGAGTTTTTATCGTGTATTCGTGTTTTATTATATGTTTACGCAAATTTACGCGAAAAAAATTTACGCGTTTTTGTAGTTTTTTGTTCGTACCACTATGTCATCAAATATATATATTGTTATTATATTATATGTGTACTACTCGAGTTTTATCGTGTTTTGTACGTTGTTTTCTTAATAAAAATGTTTTAAACTACTATTTAGTTTGTAATCCTATATAGTTAGTATCCTATATAATAATAATATATTATATGATTTAAACGCATTACGTTTGACCGTGTATCTTTTATACAAAGTGTACTCATATAAGTGTTTTGTGATTTTTTGTACCTCTAGAGTACTCGAGAAATAATAGGTACTCATTTGTATTAATATATGTAGTTTCATGCTGCCCACCGGTTATCATATTCATGATAATAAATGATTTAGGTAAGTACTGAAAACTTAAATGTACTTTGACAGAATCGGTCTTGAAAGTACTAGGCCGGTGCAAAAAATAAATACAAATACTTTCTTAATAAAACAGATATTCTATGTTCTATTGATATTTGTTGAACTGATTTCGGTAGATAGGTAGTTATTATAGATAGGTATTAACACCGTGTTCCCGGATTATTGACTTTTACAATTTATTATATTATAAATATTCGATTATTACACTTTTGATCCAGAAAATACTATAAAAAAATTACAAATACTGTCACATAATTATATTATGAAATTATTGTATTATTATTTTCAAAACATTTTCCATACTACGAAATTTATTTGACAGTACCCCTAATTGTACAATTGTATTTGCATGTATTATGACTGTTGAAATTCTCTTAAAAACAAATGAATATATATTTTAAAATGATAGTAAATATGCAAATAGTTAATTGTCTGTGTTTGTCGATTTTAAACTAATACTTTTACAATGGTAAAAGGCAAATTTTAAATATTTTAAATATATGCCTACCATAACCGTCTGCTAATCAAAAGCGTTACAATAAATAATTACATTATTTTAACCAAACTAACCACTGATTTTGACTGTGGTGAAATGCATTTACAAATGGTTCAATGCCATCATATTATTTAAAAATACCAGTCATATATTATCACATTTATGTACACATAATATTGTTGAAATACTCTCATTTCTCCAACATTTCTAGATACTTATTGTTTGACTTCAGTATAATACTCATTCCTTTTTTCTATTTTCATAAAATAGAATTACAATGAATGATGTTACAAAAAAAATAGAAAGATATGTTTAAAAAGTTAAATACATTTGCAATGTTATGTGTCATAAACAATACCTACTTACTTTTGAATTGGATACTTTAATCTCAATATAATATATAAAATAATTTCCTCTCTGTTTGTGTTCATACATATTATGTCTTTTGATAGTATTAATATTATTCAACTATATGTTATACAAAATAGTTGTTTTTCTTTTATGATATTTTAAAAGTTAAAAAGTTAATTTATTAAGTCTTCTTATGGAACACCGACCACTTTTTCCAGATTGTTGGTTCTTTATTATTATACACTTACCGTCCATAGCTGCCTACATCAGATTACCTTCAATAAATTACCTATTCGCCTTTTCAACAATTTTCACACATAGTCAGTAAACCTTTTAACTACTACAATCCGACCAGCAATTACTACAGCCTTCATTTGATTTTATTTTTTAAAGTATATAATGTTAATGAACATATTTAGGATGTAAGGAGAAATAAAATGATTATATTATTTTTTTGTTGAACGAAATAAAAACAAATTAAATATATTTTAAATATTTTTATTTCAAAAAAAAAAACTCAATGGTTCATCTGTAAAAAATTTATAAATGTATGCATTAGAAAATTGAAATTGATTATCATTACTCACTACTTACAAATCTATTTTGTCTTCAAAATCAGCTGAAACAAAAAAATAAATGGGCATAAATACTTAAAAGTTAGAACAGTTTCTTAGAACAGTCTCTGTGGTAGTTAAAATAATTATATATTACATTTTGTACATACTTATTAGCATGTCCTCTGTATCATTTTTTTTTTCTTTTGGTGCAGGTGGTGGTGGTGGTGGTGGTGGTGGCGGCGGACTTTTACGGTGTTTTTCTGGTTGGATTAAATAAAACTATATATATATATATATATATATATGTTTTAAAATAATAATAATGCTTAAAGATGAAAAAACATTGAAACTTACGGGGACACATTCGGGCCACGTGGCCAGTTTTTTTGCATATGAAGCATTCTGAAAAAAGTCAATTTAGAAAAGATTAGATACACCTTATACTGTTGTATATCGGGTGGCTACATTTTTTTACATAAGAATAGTTGCATACAATAATACAAAAAATGCATTCGATTTATTTTTTCATTTAAAAAACTTACTTCTTAATCGCCGGCGGCGATTTTTATGGGGGTGGTTTTGCCCACCCCCATAAAAGTTTTGCACTTTATTAATTACAATTTTCATTCTGCATTTTAGAAAACAAAAAAAATAAATAAATTACGTCTAAAAAAAATGGTAAAATAATTAATAATAATTTTACTCACGTGTTCGGTGAAAACCTCATTAATAAAAAAAAAAAATTATTCGTTAGACGATTTTTCTTTGGTCTAAATGTATGGTTTCCAGTGTTGCCAAACAATATTGTTATTCACTTTATGAAAAATAATACATTTTGTTTATATTTGTATTAAAATACAAAAATAATGAAACGTGTAAAGAATAATGGAATTTAATTATTTTATCATACTAAAAAATTATTAAGTAATTTTTATAATATAAATTGAAATTAAAAAGCTAAAAAATATGTACGTTTGATTCCTCCCACAAACGTGTCTGCACTGTTGCTTTTTAATAACAAGACGTACTATTTCTGTTAAACGCGCTGAGCTCTATGGTTCAAAGTTCAGATGGTGATTTATTTTCCTGCTGTTTTTACATGTAAATTTATTGTAATTTCGTAGATGCGGGTTTTGACTTTTGTTGGTTAGTGATCAGATTTCCGTGGTACTGACAACTGATCGCTTTTTTTAATTTTTTCGTTTTACACTTTTATTTTCTATATATCCGTTACAATTATGCCACAATTTTGTTTGATTTGTAGACAGGTTGATGGTGGTTACTCGCTACACCGGTATGTTAACAGTAATCGCGCGATTACAACTCTTTTTTATACATTTCTTATGATACGGTATTTTTCAGATTTCCACGTGCGAACCCCGAGCGTCATGAACTTTGGCTGAGGTACGTGGAGAGATTTGGCGTTCTCCGTGAATCCGTGCAACCCTCTTCAACAATATGCTCTCGACATTTTACGAATGCCGATTTTTCAATTACGGCTAACAGGCATCGTTTACGTCGTCATGCGGTCCCGACGATAGGAATTGTAAGTTCACAAATTTAATTTATTACATTGTGTATATTTTTTCTTATTATTGTTTTCTGCAATATTTTCACTTTAAATATTTTTATCAATTAATATACTATTACGTGAATTATTTCATTTTGTTTATAATATACAATTTTTTCAAAGCCGTCGGAAATTAAATATTTATTTTAATTTAATTTTCAGCCAGCTATTGATGCCCACGAGAACGACATAGTCGTAGAACTTCCGGAGGTCATTGAAGAAGAAGTGAATGTGGACGATGTGGAAATGGAAGTCGTCGAAATAGGACTTGAGGACTTGGTAATGCCAACTGAGGAGCCTCGAGTTGTTGCTGAGGAGGTCGCAGATGTCAACGACGATGACATCGAGGTCGTAGACGTTCGATTGGCAGATGTCCCACCCCAGGTAATTTATGGTACAAAATATTTATCTCCAGCATGTAGTCAATTCAGTCACTGTTTTATAAAGTTTTATTATTACAATGTTTAGGTTCATATATATATATATATATATATTTTTTTTTTAGAATGCAAACAATATTATTATGATAATAATATTGATTACACAATACATAATATATATCATGCATAATGATAGCACTGTAGGTATTGTTAGGTTTTTAATCCAATTTCAAATGTCACAGGGTATTTAAATTTTGAAACAAACTAAGTATATATATTTGAATTTTTTTTATTTGTGCCACTTGGTATACAGAAAAAAAACAACGCCAAGTACTAAAGTATAAGTACCTATTTCATATTATACCGATTGTTTTGGTACTTCATTGTATTTTAAAATGTCAAATCTAAACACAAACATACAATTTTTTTTTTTCTTACAATGTTCCAGACACTGTTGGGTTTATCTGTGTATTTATATTGTCTGAACACGTTATGTTTAACGGTGTAAAAATATTTTTTTTATACAAGTACGCTTTACAAATGTCAGTTTTTTTAATTTTAATTTCTAGAGTACTCAATATAAAATAGGTACCTATGTGTATTTGATCATTTTGTAGTTTCATCCTACAATTATTTTTTACCAATTTTAATGTATTAACACAATATTCTCAAATTATTTAAAATTGAATTATTAAAATTGAAGTACATTGAAAAAAATGTAATAATTAATTATTAAATTATCGATTATTTACAGATTTGTTAAAGATGATCCCGAAAACATACAAATAATCTCTTTAAAAAATTATATATTATGAAAAAATTGTTTTATTTTACACTTTCTGTTTCTTTTATGGTTTAACAGATTTATATTTTTCCTCTGGAATCAGATAGCATTTTTATCTTGGTAGATTTCCTATCAGCTATATTTTTAATGGAAAACTTTAAGTCAATTTTTTATTTTCTTCTATATAAACCTTTCAGTTCGGATTAATAATTTTTAAGTAAGTATTTGATTGTTAAGGTAACTGATGTAAAAGTCAATATTTACATTGTTTTATTATTATATAGATACTCTTATTTTCATATTAACTCAATAGGTATTTCAAAAATGACGTTATTTATATATCGTATTGGTACTTCATTGTATTTTAAAATTACCATTTTAAATTCTTTTTTTTTTTTTACACTATTGGTTTTATCTGTGTATTTATGTTGTTTACATAATTACTCTCTTTTTTAATTGCTTAGCAATTATAGATTTATGTTTTTTTCCGATAATTCATTACTTGCCTATGTTATACTATCTAGGTACCTTTATATATTATTATATACTTGCAATTTCGAATGTTACAAGGTACCTATTTAAAATTTGAAACAGACTAAGTATTTTCTATCATGCCGCTTATAAAGCATAAAATGTAATAAAGTATTATTAAGTCTTTTTACATTATCAAATTGTTCACATTTTTTGATGTCCATATAGACAAAAAACAAGTAAACATTTTAACACTGTATTTTTATTTCACTGTACATACAGGTAGAAAAAAATTTTTCCCAAATTTTGTTTCCTATACTTTATGTAGGTACATGAATTCTGTCCCAAACACCGATTGCATAGGTACCTAATTGTTATACCTAACAATAATAAATAAAAATAACATTATACGCTATTTTCCTAACATTAAAGGGTATAAGGCTACCATCTATATTGGTTTTACAATTTTCATACAGGTTTTCAGATAGAATATGATACAGAATCTGGATCTGGATGTAAAATATACAAAATATACCAGGCTTTGTTTTATTTCTTTTAATTTTTTTTGGCACATTTTAATATTATCTCTTCAAAAAAACTGCAACCATATCTGAGTTTATGGTATATTTGTAATAAAAAAAAAACATAGTTTTATTCAATTTTTCCAATATGAAAGGGCAATTTTAAATTTGTGCCTATAAATAAGTGACTTTGAATTACAATATTTCATGTTTTTTTTTAAAAACTTTTTCATGGGATATCTAAACTAACCGCAATTTTTATTAAAACTTCAAACAACTATAGAAATCATGATTTTTATTTATTATTTAGGGTGAAATAGATGGGGACATGATAGAAGTATTGTCAGAAGTGGACGACGAGGTCAGTTGACGTGAAAACTAAAACAAATGAAAAATAAAAAAAAAGCTTATTTAAATATGATTTTTAATTAAATTAAATTATAGTTTGATATTGACGGTCCGCCTGCAGCACGTGAGGTGTTGATTGTAGATCGACCAGCTGGCGTGCAACACGAGTTACCACGACGATACGACGTAGGCGCGTTGGATCATGTATGCTCGCACTGCAGCGCGCGTCACTTCATGTGTGAGCGCACCACCGCTACAGACAGACACTTCGCTACGTGTTGTAATAACGGTTTAATGACCGTTACCGGTAATCGAGTTTTGCAACCTGCACCAGAGTTATTAATGGGTTTGTTGATAGATGATTCACAGGATGGCAGGAATTTCCGGAACGAATTCCGTCGGTACAACAATTCTCTGGCGTTCGCTGCGTTTTCCACCGATCTAAACCAACGACGGTTGACCGGCGCGGGTCCAAGGGTGTTCTCCGTACACGGACAGGTGTATCACAGGATCACCAACGATGTTGTCGGAAACGATGACAGGCAGCCGAAATACTGTGAACTGTATTTCGTCGAATCGGAGACGGCGAACCGTATTCGAATGGAACAACAGACGAATCAGCACAGAGTGTCGGAAAACTTGATGGCTTCACTGGACGCCATGTTACGTGAAATCAATCCTTACGCACAGGCTTTTCGGTAATTAAATACAATAAATATTAAATATATTAAACAAAATATATAACACGAGAGCATTGTTGTTATTACGTTGTAGTAACATGCGTCAGGTGTGGACGGCGGAACGAGAATCCGCCGCAGCCGACCCTGAGAGGGAACCAAGAAGAGTGGCCATGCATTTCGTCAGCGATCCAAGCAGAGACCGGCGTAGGTATAACGCACCGGCTGCAAACGAAGTAGCAGTGGTGTTTGTCGGTGATGACGGTCGACCGCCAAGAAACGTCGATCTGGTTATCTACGACACGAATCCGAATCGACCGGGTTATCAAAGGCAAAACATACCGTCCGGATCGTGCCACGCGGACCCAATGTTGTACCCGCTGTTTTTCCCATACGGAGAGATAGGTTGGACATTCCACTTGCAGCAAGAGGGCGTCCGTCGAAACCGAGTGCGCACGCGGAACAGCATCCGAGAGTTCGCGTGTTACCGTATAGCAATTAGATATCGTGGAAACAACGATATTAGACACCCAGAATTTAGTCTTTTACACGGCGGTGGTTTTCTGTTTCAGCAATACGTGTGCGACCAGTACGTTCGCATGGAAGCGAATAACTTGAGGTACGTGGACAGAAACCAGGCCCAGCTGTTCGCGGACGCGTATCAAGGTCTTATGGACCACGTTAACCAACAGCACGATTTGAACGCGCCGGAGCTCGAGGCCGCCGGTCGTAGAGTTGTTTTGCCGTCTACGTTTGTCGGCAGTCCCCGTTACATGAAACAATGTTATCACGACGCGATGGCTATAGTGCGTAAGTACGGTAAACCCGACCTGTTCATAACGTTTACGTGCAATCCCAGGTGGCCGGAAATCCAACAAAACCTCGCTCACGGGGCGACGGCGAACGACCGACCCGATCTGTTGGTGGCCAGGGTGTTTCACGCTAAACTCGCGGAGCTCATGCGGGACATAACGAAGAACAGGATATTCGGTAATGTAGACGCGTATGTTTATACCGTTGAGTTTCAGAAACGCGGTCTGCCGCACGCACACATAGTGGTAGTCTTACGGGAAGACTGTAAGTTTCAAACTGCGGACGACATCGACAACGTTGTTCGTGCCTATTTACCAGATCCTGCAACCGAGAGGCGGTTACACACGGCCGTATCGTCACACATGATTCACGGCCCGTGCGGACCATTGAACCCGAACAGCCCGTGTATGGTGGACGGCAGTTGTTCCAAGAAGTTTCCGAAAGAGTACAGCGAAGAGACTCTGTTCAGATCGGATGGCGGTTATCCCACGTACCTGAGACCCGACAACGGATCCGCTAACGTTGTACGAAACGAACGAGGCGAACCTGATGAAAGATTTCGTCGAACGTTTCCGAGACGCTGATCGCGCCCGGGCGGCGTGTCTGGACGCCATCGGAGATCTATTACAGGCTCGCGGAAAAACGTTAACCGATTTCGGCCTGCCGCTGCCGGACGTCACGCTGCTCGAAGCCGAACCGGACCGAGGCGTGTTCGACGGTGTGGACGCTGCAGTACGTTGGGTTCGACAGTTGGACTCGCTCAACGGAGAACAGCGAACGGTGTTCGATCGCGTAATGTCGGCCGTCGAAGACCGCCGGGACGTCGCGAAACTGTTCTACGTAGACGGACCCGGTGGGACGGGAAAAACGACTCTGTACGGTTGTCTGATATGGTCTCTTCGCAACAGAGGTATGTCGGTGTTGTCCGTGGCTTTTACAGGAATCGCGGCGATGCTCATGGACGGCGGAATGACGGTGCACTCGACTTTCGGATTGCCGTTCGGGACGCTGACCGACGATTCGGCGTCGTCCATCACCATGCAGTCTAACCGCGCGCAGAGAATACGGGACGCGGCACTCATAGTCTGGGACGAAGCGCCAATGTCGCCGGGAATGCAACTCTCCGTAGTCGATCGGTTGCTACGAGACGTTATGGGATCGGACTTACCGTTCGGCGGTAAACCCTTTTTGTTCGCAGGCGATTTCCGGCAGATATTGCCGGTCGTCCGCCGAGGAACGAGAAGCGACGTTGTCAGATCGTCGATCAAGTACACCCATACGTGGCGGCTCATGGAGCGATTCAGTCTCACGCGAAACATGCGGGCCGACGGCGACGCGGACTTTGCCACCTGGCTACTCAAACTCGGTAACGGCGAACTGCCACAGGTCGACGGTGTTCCGGACACCGTATCCATTCCTCCGGGAATGGTTTGTGACGTACCGGATCTGGTGAATTTCGTTTATCCGCGGCGAATGTCGTTGGCTAACGTCGACGACTTTGCTCGGAGAATCATTCTTTGTCCTAGGAACGAACATTGCAGACAGGTCAATCGCGACGTGCTGAACGCGCGGGTCGTAGGTGACGCCAGGGTCTACACCGCCATTGATACCGTGGTGGTCGACGATCCTGACGAAGTGGCCAATTATCCGACAGAGTTTCTCAACAGTCTGGAACCGGACGGTCTTCCACCGTACAAATTGGTCTTAAAAGTCGGCGCCGTCGTAATGTTACTCCGGAACCTCGATCCCAAGAGGCGACTCTGTAACGGTACGAGGTTGGTGGTCACCCAGTTGCGGCGACACAACTTCAAAGCGAGGTTGTTGTCTGGTAAAGGCGATGCGCAAGACGAGGTAATCGTTCCGGCCATACTGCTCACGTCCAGCGAGGAAGACGATCTACCTTTTGTCATGCGGCGCGTTCAATTTCCCGTGCGGTTATCGTTCGCCATGACGATCAACAAGTCCCAGGGCCAAACGTTTGATCGAGTCGGTTTGTTGCTACCGTGTCCGGTATTCACACACGGTCAGCTGTACGTGGCTTTTTCACGAGTCAGAAACTCGGGTTCCATCAAAGTCGGCCTGTGTGCAGACGACAAAGGCAGGTTTGTCACCAAGAACGTCGTATACCGAGAAGTGCTTTAGACATATGGATTTAGCCATTTATTTTAAATCAGTTTATGGTGTCAGTCGAATGACTGGAACCAATTTGCTAGATCAGTGGTGGCCAAACTTTTTTTACCGCGGGCCATAAAAAAAAAACTTATTTTACCACGGGCCATAAAGTGAAATTTTACTTTAAGGTCATCAGAATTTCAGGTGTAGGTATGTAATTATACATTCAACGACGTTTTTATTGTACTCACTCAGTTCAATGGCTTTAGTTAACACTTAACTTAATAATTATTACTAAAAATGAAAAAAAAAATCATGACGGTTTACACTTCCGAAAAATATATTAAAACGTACTGATTTGTTAATGGGAATTACGAGCTTGTTTCTGTTGACAGATGGCATTAATTTTAGGTTCTGATTTGGTATAATTTACACGGCGAACGGCATGGATATGTTCATTCGTAATGTGAGCTGATCGAGTTTTACTTTTATTGATTTTCATCGTCGAGAATACTTGCTCACAAATATATTACGTTGAACATTCATCGTATCGTACAAAAATAAGACAAAATACGATAAAGCGATTTATATATGAATATTATTAAATGACATTGTAACAACAACAACGGTACGGTATGACGATATGGAATTAAATATTATGAAAGATGTATACAGACAGTATTTTTTAATTTTTAGATTTTTTTTTTTTTTTTTGTCAACGTAAGTATTAAATATTATATATTACACAAACAAGTGTTGTAATGTAGAATATTTTCGCGGGCCAGATTTTAAATGACGGCGGGCCGGATTTGGCCCGCGGGCCGTAGTTTGGCCACCACTGTGCTAGATGACCATTATGGTCATCGGGGCATGGTGTCAGTCTTCCTATTGGAATAGTGACCCAAGGTGTCAGTCTTCCTAATGGAATAGTAACCCACGGTGTCAGACTGCTCTGCAAAATAGTCTGAAATGCAATTCTACCTGGTTATAATGTCCCTGATGTATATAGATATACATGCACACACACACACACACACACACACACACACACACACACACACACACACACACACACACACACATATGTATATTTGTATACATTATACAGTAGTAGTATTCACTGGTAAAAATTGTAAAAGTTTGATAATAAATCTCAACGCAATCCATTTTTGATTTTTATTAATTTTATAAAACTTTAGGACATATTATGAAAATAGCTAATGAAGTATGTAATAAAATAATATATAAGATAATAGACATATTATTAGATTTATTTTGTATTAATAAACTAAATGTATGTCTCTTAGATAGAATTGATAATTTCAGACCATTATGCACTGAGTAGACGGGAGCCATTCAGACCGGCCTGCTGATGATAACAGTAGACAGGATCTACCATAGACAATATAATATGTATTTTTATCTATAATTTATTTAAATTAGTTTAAACAAAGTACATAAGCCTATAAATCAAACACATATATCACAAAAAAAAAAAAAAAGAAGAAAACAATACCTTATGATTCTTTAGAATATGTATAATATATACTTAATTTACATTACACGATATTGAATGGCATAAATAATTTTAAATTATCTCTATACATACATACATACATAATTCTATTGTCTCATGGCATATTTCTGATTGGAGAATGGCTAAATGGACACATATGGTAGCATCTACTTCCGTATATTGGAAGGAGGGTGCGGAGAGAATGTTTGACAACCTCCACGTGGTTCTCTCTGGATGCGAATTCGCTTTTATGCGAATTCGTAACTAATGTCAAACATATTATAATTGTTTTAATAATAGCAGTAGTTATGATGCAATAACATACAGAATTTTATTTATTTTACATTTCCACACACAATGACTGTATCACATCTATGATATTTGAAATACCTTATTATCCCTTCGTTTAACTTAAAGCGTTTCATTATTATAGGTACCTGTTTGTTGTGATTTCAACTCATTAATACTATGGTCGCCTTACAAAAATTATACCCACAAAACGTTAAAAAATTATATTAATTGTACATACATAATTTTTTTTCAGAATCTGATTGTACTTATTAACTGCAGTATTCAACTAAAATACGTTATCGAGTTGTCACAATAAGAGCTTTCCACGTCTAAAAAAACTAATTGCCACAATACTATCAATGTTAGGGTTATTGTCATAAAAAAAAACTGTATATGTACATGTATAATTTTTTTTCTGTAAAAACCTTTCAATAAATACTGATTGATATTCCCAATTGTAAATTGTAGTTAGAACTATTATGTGAAAATGCTATAGTAAATACTCAATTGACCCGTACCTTATCGGCTTTTGTCTATGGTAATATACATTTACAATAAAAATGATTTTCTCTTAGCGAAATTGGGTATAAAAATGTTCAACAAAATGGTTAACATGTTAGTTCATAAGTTTGATTCAACTTGCATCTCTTTGCTTGATTTTATATAAAAATAATATATATTAATAATTAAGTTGATAGTTACTTCCATTGCCCTTATCCAAATCACATGAATAAATTTAATCAAATCTGTTTGCATTTACTGTTTGGTACTGTAATTACAGTCAATTTATACAAATTTATTTATTTATGTTTATTGTGGAGCACTCAAATTTTCTTACGGTGAGTAAAAATAATGTTTTTTGCAGGAATTGTGTTCACTAACTTATTGCAGTATTAGTGTCTTAAAGTTTAGTCGTAGAAATTTTCATAACAATTATCCACCCATGTAGAATATAAACCATTTTTGATAGTGGTGAAATACATTGGCTATGATGTGTAAGACCTTTAGGTATTTAGTATTTATATAAGTAAGTTTTCCGTCCCGACTGACTAGAATTACTCTTTACATCACTCTAATAACCGACCTCTAGATTTATCCTCTATACGTTCATTGTATAAATGTGTGTTTTCAAAGAAAAACCGTATCCTACTTTCGTCGGTGTCCTGGCCGAGGAGCGGAGCTCCTCGAGCCGAACGCTTGGTATATATAATGTAAATACATTGATAATGTATCATTTTTGATACCGATAGTAGTTTTACAACGGCTCCTATTTTCCTCACTTTAATAAACCGACTTCTAGACACAACCCATATACGTTAAACCTAACGCTTTTCGCGGCGTCCCGGTAACAAAAAATTGATAATAAAGCGGAGCTCCTCGAGCGAAACATTTGGAATGACTCTCCCGCTTTTCCCAGTGTCCTGGTAAAAAAAAAATTGATAGTAGTTTTACAACGGCTCCTATTTTCGTCACTCTAATGAGCCGACTTCTAGACACAACCCATATACGTTAAATCGAGTAGTTAAACCTAACGCTTTCGGCGTTGTCCGTGTAAATAAAATTTATCATGTTTATACTTTTGATCCCGAAAGGCGTTTCACACCGGCCACTGAGGTTCTGTAATTATTCTATACGTCACTCAAATACACCAACCTCTAGACTTATCCTACACGCGTTCGATCTAGACGTTAAAAAAACTGTATCCTAATTACGGCGGCGTTCTCAATAACTAAAATATAAAAAAGATAAAAAATGTCTCAAAATAGTTTTTTTTCCGTCCCGACTGACCAGAATTACTCTTTACATCACTCTAATAACCGACCTCTAGATTTATCCTCTATACGTTCATTGTATAAATGTGTGTTTTCAAAGAAAAACCGTATCCTACTTTCGTCGGTGTCCTTGGTCGCTTGGTATATATAATGTAAATACATTGATAATGTATCATTTTTGATACCGATAGTAGTTTTACAACGGCTCCTATTTTCCTCACTCTAATAAACCGACTTCTAGACACAACCCATATACGTTAAACCTAACGCTTTTCGCGGCGTCCCGGTAAGAAAAAATTGATAATAAAGCGGAGCTCCTCGAGCCAAACATTTGGAATGACTCTCCCGCTTTTCCCAGTGTCCTGGTAAAAAAAAAATTGATAGTAGTTTTACAACGGCTCCTATTTTCGTCACTCTAATGAGCCGACTTCTAGACACAACACATATACGTTAAATCGAGTAGTTAAACCTAACGCTTTCGGCGGTGTCCGTGTAAATAAAATTTATCATGTTTATACTTTTGTTCCCGAAAGGCATTTCACCGGCAGCTAGACGTTAAAAAAACTGTATCCTACTTACGGCGGCGTTCCCAATAACTAAAATATAAAAAAGATAAAAAATATCTCAAAATAGTTTTTTTTCCGTCCCGACTGACCAGAATTACTCTTTACATCACTCTAATAACCGACCTGTAGATTTATCCTCTATACGTTCATTGTATAAATGTGTGTTTTCAATGAAAAACCGTATCCTACTTTCGTCGGTGTCCTGGCCGAGGAGCGGAGCTCCTCGAGCCGAACGCTTGGTATATATAATGTAAATACATTGATAATGTATCATTTTTGATACCGATAGTAGTTTTACAACGGCTCCTATTTTCCTCACTCTAATAAACCGACTTCTAGACACAACCAATATACGTTAAACCTAACGCTTTTCGCGGCGTCCTGGTCAAAAAAATTGATAATAAAGCGGAGCTCCTCGAGCCAAACATTTGGAATGACTCTCCCGCTTTTCGCAGTGTCCTGGTAAAAAAAAAATTGATAGTAGTTTTACAACGGCTCCTATTTTCGTCACTCTAATGAGCCGACTTCTAGACACAACCCATATACGTTAAATCGAGACGTTAAACCTAAACTGTATGCTACTTTCGACGATGTCTTGGCCGAATAAATAACTAAATAGCTTTTGTTTCCGAACCGACTGACCAGAATTATTCTATACGTCACTCCAATACACCAACCTCTAGACTTATCCTACACGCGTTCGATCTAGACGTTAAAAAAACTGTATCCTACTTACGGCGGCGTTCTCAATAACTAAAATATAAAAAAGATAAAAAATATCTCAAAATAGTTTTTTTTCCGTCCCGACTGACCAGAATTTCTCTTTACATCACTCTAATAACCGACCTCTAGATTTATCCTCTATACGTTCATGGTATAAATGTGTACTTTCAAAGAAAAACCGTATCCTACTTTCGTCGGTGTCCTGGCCGAGGAGCGGAGCTCCTCGAGCCGAACGCTTGGTATATATAATGTAAATACATTGATAATGTATCATTTTTGATACCGATAGTAGTTTTACAAAGGCTCCTATTTTCCTCACTCTAATAAACCGACTTCTAGACACAACCCATATACGTTAAACCTAACGCTTTCGGCGGTGTCCGTGTAAATAAAATTTATCATGTTTATACTTTTGATCCCGAAAGGCGTTTCACCGGCAGCTAGTACTATAATAAAAAAGAAAATGGAAAATTGTTGGCATGCTTGGCAACAAGGTGCATTTCGCCTGCGTTTAATATTATCGAGAAGATTACTCTAGACAATTGGTTCTGTGCGGTGACAACAGTGTTGTTATCCCCTTATAATACTATAGATGTGAAAAAAGCCAAAGAGATCTTGGAAGAGTTGAGTTATAAAAGTAATGACTGTCTAGTCAACGAACAGAATGAAAAATCTAAGTCATCTAGTGTCGAATTAGATCCACAAGAGAGAAATTTAAAGACAACCTATAGATATAAAGACTCCAAATTCTTGGCAAGGTTTGAGAATATATCTATAAATGTTCAAAAATTGTTGACTGCAACAGAGAACTCAGAACTAAATTGTTTATACAACGTTGATTTTTTTAATGACTTAATGAGGTCTATAATCCCAGTAATTCCAATGTGGACTGGTATTATGAGGTTCAAAGTGTTAAATACAACTGACCGAGCAAGTAATGCTTGTGTAGAAAGTTATTTTGGAGACTTGAAGACCAATAAAAAATGTAGAAAAATGAAAGTTGGTAGGTTTGTTTTGTTTAATAGAGACACAACTATCAGTAAGTGTAAAGAAGTACTATACGAAATACCTTCTAACTACTGTGCAATTCGTAAAAAACAGAATGCAGTATGCCAAAAAAATAAAAAAAGATGTGCTAACATCAAACCGGTGATTGAGTTGATTGAATCATCATCAGATGGGGAGGAAATAGAACAGTGGCAACCAAAAAAAAAACAAAAAGGTTATTATTTTAATACTCGATTGCTGCTATCCGCTTCTAAGCAATTGAATGCACCAATACAAATAAAGGAGCGGCCAGTAGAAATAGAAGTCATTGATTTTGTATCTCCAATAGTAGAAAGAGTAGAAGTCAATGATGATTGTGGGATACAGACAGTTGAAATAGTAGAAGTCACTGATTTTGTAACACCAATAGTGGAAATAATAGAAGTCACTGATGATAGTGGGATACAGACAGTTGAAATCAAAGAAGTCACTGATTATGGGACACAGATGATAGAAATAGTAGAAGTCACTGATAGTGTGACACCGATAGTAAACACATATGAATCTATACAAAATAATAAAAACATTAATACTAATATCATAACACCTGAAACAAAGACTTTATTATCTGAGTATTCGGTTTCTGTAAAAAGTTATGAGTCTCCAGTTGATGGTCCACAGCCAAAAGTTGCTTTGTATGAAAATATATTGGTAAAAGATATTAAATATTACGGCGAGGTTTTCCAACCAGATGGAAAATTATTAGATTATGTTATAGGTAAATATAGTTATGTGAAAGACATTACTAAGTTGACAGAGATGACATTTATTGACTTTGATCTGCTATCAGATAAAACAGATTTTAATTCCCTAAATAATACATGCATGTGGTTAAATTCTATTGTTATTGATATTTTGATGGGTGTATTTAGAAAAAAACATTGTACAAATTATAATAAAGTGAAGATATTGAGCACTAATATCACTCAAAGTGTGTATAATAATGCAATGTGTGGACAAAATGATAGATTAAAATGTATAGTAATTCCAGAAAATAGTTTAGTGATCATGCCATTTAACGTTGGTCATCACTGGATAATTACGTTTGCAGATTTCCAAAGTGGTCAATTCTACTATATGGACCCAGCGGACAGTGATATAAAGTGTTACAAAGCTGCACAGAATCTCTATAAAAATGTTTTCAGAGAACTAGAGAAAAAGCATGTGTATGGAGATGTTGATAAAAACTGGCCCCAATTAATAGTACAGAAAGTACAGGTCCCAGTTCAAAAAGATAGTTTCAATTGCGGGGTGTTTTGTTTATATTACGCAGAGTGTATGATGATAGACTCGAAAAATGTGAAGTTTGATATGTATTTCAATCCAATGGGTTATAGAAAATACTTGAAAGAAATTCTTTTAGAAGAGTCTGATTTCATGAGAGACATTTGTTTGTATTGTGGCTGTACAGACAAACAGCATAAAAGAATTCGAAAGAACTATGACTGGATACAATGTGAAAGTTGTACAAGATGGTTGATTACAAATTGTGTGATTAGGATAGAAAAAAAGTTAAATTTAAGCGACACGTTTAAGTGTTCCTTATGTAAGGTCCACATAAAATAATTAAGTTTAGGTATGTAATGAATAATGGCATATTATGAGTGTCATGGATAGAAAAAAAATAACGGTAGGTACCTATATTATTTTGAATGTGGTTTCTTCAAACTTGAATTTTAATAATTTAAAATTAATGCGTAAGTATTGTTTAAACTTTGAATAATTGTGTACAACAATTTTTTAGATTTAAAAAAAAATTATCAATTATGTGGATTATACCTACTGGGGAAAACCACTGTAAAAAAAATGCGCCAATATGCAGTACCTCATGTTTTGTGGATATGACCCAGAACTAAGGTGGTGTGGAAAACTGCTAAATATATTAATTGTTTCTAATATAAATTTGTAAATTATGTTTCATAGTTGAAAGATGGAAATCAACAAACCATAGTAACTTAAGTTCTTAACATTACTTTATCATTAATTATTATTCTAACTAATCTAATTGTCCTTAGATTAAATTTATTTTTTATTTGTTAAGCTCTTCAAACAACGGCCATCAGCAAATGCTCATCCAATACAAAACGATTCATTGTTTCCATTATTATGATGACATCTCAAAGAACAACATGCTTCCTCGATACTTTAAAAGTTTAAAACAATGATTAGGTAAGCAATAAGAAATAACATTGTGATAAATATTAAATGTAAGAAACCTTGTCTGAAAATACCTTAATTGATCATAGTAAATTTGATTGACACATTATTCATTACTACTAGTGAATACAGCAGCAGTGGCGGCGCTAGGCGTGGGCGGTGTGGGCCATTGCCCACGGCCTCGCACCTCAAAGGGCCTCGCGTTCTAAAGGGCTTTATAATTAACCATAGAGAAATATGGGAGAAGTATCTATACAAAAATGTTTGTATCTATAAAATTATTTTATTGTAAAAAAAAAACTCATAAACATAATAATTACATATATATGTGAAGCAAAAAGCCGAAAAGTCCATTTCTTTTAAATAAAAAAAAAAAATAGAAACTTCTTATAGTATTATTAATTTAAAAAAATATGTATTTAATTATATAATTATGTGTTGATAAAATTAATATTATATTAAAACTACATTTGCAAATAAAAGGTTAACAATTAGAGCTTATTGCTAAAAAAAAATTCTAAATCTTAATAATTATTAAATAACTATTGTAACTTAAATAATGTTTACTACAAAAATTTTAAAAAGGGCCTCTTTAAGTCTACTTCGCCCACATGTAAACTTTACCTCGCCGCGCCACTGTACAGCAGTTTAAATAAGTATACTCTTGTCAATGTTGGACTCTGTAAACGCATATCTGAAATTGTACTACCGATTAGTAATTTATATTATAACTTATAAGTTAGACTACATTGATGATTTTAATAATTATTTATACTTGATTTTTAAACTGTTATTCAATGTTGATTTTTTTTTCTTTTTTTGTTATATAAGAATTTGATTAGATGTTTGAATTACAATATTTGGTAATACAGTTTCATGATTAAATAACATAATTCAAGAAGGAAAGTATCTACACAATAAAAGTAATTAAGTGAGCATTCATTTTCTTTGGAGAGCCACTGATAAATCCCATGACATTTCAATGCGTGAAATTTAAGCTAACTCGGGCTCATGGTCAGGAATAAATATGATTAAATAAATAAAATAAATTCTGTAAGGAACATAATCAAAGTGAATTAATTCCTGAAAAATATTTAATTTATATGGGAACTACTAATATTTTACTCAATTAATAAAATATTAAAATTATTTTCTTTTTACCACTTTTCAAGTATAAAATGTGTAACATTTTACTATTTAAGTACATAATTTGCTTCACTCATAATCTAATGCTGTGTCATTAGTATGATTAGTAAAATATCTTCTGTTAATATTGTCATGATTATTATATGTATTTAAAATGACCACTATAAACACACCAGGCATAGTAATTTCTTTTTATATTTGTTCCACCTTAATAAGCAAAAGTTAATTCAGAAAAATTTACCACATAAATTGTCTGATCTAATTATTAATATGTATAATTTGTACATATTTACACCAAAAGAATAGTCACCATTGTTCAGAACAATTTTTGAGTTCCAACAACTATAGGTAGATACTAGGTATCATGAAGATATGTAGGTTTTCTACAAACTTACTTAAGGTGATGTATCATAAGAAACATTTAACAATTATGTTACTATTGAGTTCTCTTTTGTAATTTATTTGATTTAAGCCACAGAATAATAGACTAAATGACTTGGGCAGAAATGCACAATACATCACTTGTTAACAAACACTTAACAAAATTAAATGAACAGTATTGTCGATTTGTCAGATTTTTTAAAGAAACTGTATGTATTATATTACTATTTAATTATTTTAACAAGCGTCTAGCAAGTAGCGACACTGAAATAGTGGACAGGGAATTCAAATGGCTGACCTCCTTATCATTATCAGTTTTATCATCGATTTTATTATCACTTTTTTTTCAAAATTATGTATTTCATTGATTCTTTTCCTTACCTTATTTCCAACTAAATTGAATAATATTACAATTTACTAGTCTGTTTGAAGTCTAATACTCTAATATACTATTTCCACTTTAATTTAATTTCATTTTAAATATTAACCAGGTAAAATTAACTCAGTTGTACTCATAGACGCAAATAAGAGGGGGCTTGAGGGTCTTAGCCTACTCAACATAATCCACAGCCACCATAAAAAATTGAAATTTTTTTTAATGTATAACATTTTAATATATTATATTATATTATGTTAAATTATTATTATGATTTTTTTTTAAATATTTACATAGATATTATAGTCTATACTCTATAGATAATAGATTTATTACTATTCACGTTGTTACACTTACAGTCAATAGGTACAGCAACATGTGAAAGATCATTTTCTACTATGAGACGGATTAAAACATATTTGCGTACTTGCATGAATCAGGATAGATTCAGTTTTTTAAGTATTATAAACATAGAAAACAACATTTGTATAAATAATGAAAATATATTGAATATTTTTGAAAAACCCGAAAGAACTTAACAACTGAGTTAAATATTTTAATAAATGGTCACTACTCGCAACTCAGTATTCGCTAGACACGTTATAGTATTATGAAAATAAAACAATAATTTAAGCAGTTAAGTACAATTTGTATAAGTATATTAATTATAACATTTAACATTTAATGACTTGTATGACATGTTTAAGATCTTAAATCATTTTTAACCATTTACTTCAGATTATTAAAGTTACATTAATTTATAATTAATAATATTTTTTTTCCAGGATGGCATGTTACGTTGAGTCCAAAGAGGCGGGGAGAAACATGATTTATGGCAAGAACATAAAATTATATATTATATAAACTGTCATTTACATTCTATCTAGTATCTACATCAATATTATTTGTATTTATTTTGTAAGTTAAAAGTTTTAATTCATAATTTTTTTGGAAGTATGGTCCAGATATTATGAAAATGTGTCACAGTTTATGTGAGTAATTTGTCAAAAGAAGCACATGTATTTACACATTGTGGGTACTCCATACATTCTCAAATTTTTAAGGGAAAGTTTAGTTTGAAACAAAAAATAAATTATTTTTATTCATTTCAGTGTAATCAACATAATTAATTCTATTTTTACTAAAACTTATTTTTATTATTATAAATAAATAATTATTTTTTATTTCTGTTTAGTTTGTTTCTATAACAGTCATTTTTAGATTTGAATAGTCTTGTATGCATTTTGACTATAATTTTATAATTTGGTAGGTATACAAGGTCTATAATTTACTACATCTTCTATGAATACCTGTGCAATCATCATAATTCATCATTATCTAAATTTTTATTGAAATACCTCTTATACCTAAGCAATTATATTTTTAATGAATATTGTATATCTGATTTAAATACCTTATATCACAACAAATTATGTATATATATATATATATATATATATATATATATATATATATAAATATATATATATAAATATATATATATATGTGTTTAAATATAAGGAATTAATTATGTATTCTTCACATTCTTATGCTAGTGCTAGATATAATATTTCAAGTGTAATTGTTATTCCTCCAGTGATAACTGAATTTAATAAATTTTACTTATTATTTGTTTTTTGCAAAATTTGTGTATGGTTAAAAATCTGTTTTTGTAACAATTTTCTATAGTTTAAACGTTATATTGATGGAATAAACTTTAAATATTTTACTATTTAATAATTTTATATTAAGTATATATTTAATATTTAATTTATTTATATTTAATATTAATTTATTTATATTAAGTTTATATGACATATAATTTGACTTAAATTATGATCAAAGATTTTTCTTATAACTATGTAATATTTAGTTTTTTACTATAATATTTTTGAATCCTACTCACACTACAGCCTTTGGCTTTAGTGAGTAGATCAACCTGTACTATTGTATGTAATCAAATTGTAAATAAATATAGTTATTATTATTAGTATATTATATATTATACGGTTATATGTACTAGTTTGAGTTTATTAGATGTTATTGTTGTTATAAAAACAACATTATTGTAATTCAAATGCAAAATGCCTTTTTATGATGAAAATAAATACAAAATTATTAGATTACCAATCTGGGTCCACAAGTAGTTCAACATTTAGCATTAATTTCATACCCTTAGAACAAAAATAATAATAGACGAACGTCTCTGTATCTGGCACTTAATTAGAAGAATACATACCTACTTATCTTTTGTAAATTATAAATAATATAAGTATGCAGTTATTCAGTTGAAAGAAATTTATATCTAACAATAATTTATTATCAACAATTGGCAGGAAAAATGTATTCATGAGAATTGTTGGGAAACAATAAAATTTACTGTCTTGGTACCAAGGGAAAAATAAAATATGGAATTTTACAGTGAAATCATAACATTTGGTTTCAATATTAATTGTTAACATACCTGTGTCAATTTTTAATTTTTAGTAATGGACATAGGACATAAATCAATAATTTAAAAAAAATGATTAAATAATAATATTGTGAAACAAAACCAATAGATCTTTCACTATCACTGTACTAAGAATCTAAAAGCATGGGTCCAGTTGTTATGCAAAGTAAAATTACCATAAGAGGGTGAATAAAACAAAATTTAAAAAGTTGAAAAATACTTTTTTGAAATTTTTTCTATTTGTGATAGTTGTTTATTTTGTTATGTATTTTGACATAATAATGGTTGTAGATTAGCCATAATAAATTTAAATATTAATTTGAAAAGGAAATAACTAATAAGCGATACTAATAATTAATCTATTGTACGAAATATATTAATTAGTATATAAGCTATAAATAATTTAAGTAATTTAACAATAAATATTAGAAGTCGATTTTACGACTATTATATTATAAACTAGTTAACGTAGTTGGTAGCATACCAACGATTTTAATTTCAGTCTTATTTATATATTTAATCAATAAATTAATAATTTGAACTGTGACAATAGGAAACTTTTTGTGTCATTTTTTTGAACATTAGCAATTTTTTTTTTATTATTTGTAAAATATTAACATTGTGTCATTGTACAAAAATAATTTATATTTTATACAATTATACCATAGATAACTAATCTTGTGATCATTTTTGAACATTGGCAATTTTTTTTTTTTTTTTAGCCACACAGGTGGCACTATGTGAGCATTTTTGAACGTTAGCAATTTTAATTTTATTATGTTGGTAAATCTGATGAAAATATGAAATTGAACAATAGCAATTTATTTTGAGCCCCATAGGCAACTTATTGTACAAATTGAACATTGGCAATTTTTTTTTTTAACAAATTATCAATAGTAGGGGCTAGCTAGGCAATTTTGTATACAGGAATTACCGGATTTTGGTAACCCCTGAAATTTCTTATCAAAAATTGCTAGCGGAACGTACGTGTTCTAAATACCTATTAACAACTTGTTCTAAACATTGATCGTGTTTTCGTACTTTTATTTTTAATTCTTTCATGTAATTCTCAAAAATAAAGGCACTAGAATTATCTAGTGGACCAAATATATGGTAATCGTCGGTTAAATGCAATAAACCATGTACATTAAATGATACATGTTCAGATCCATATATTTTTTCAAATGACTCTACAAAATAATGGAGTAGCTCATCAGCATATTGCACAAGGTGACTGTGATCAGGACTTACTAAGATCACCATCGCTATATTTAGTGCCATAAAGTTGACATAAACATCACGATGAAGAATATTTTTCAAGATAATAGGCCCAACATAAAGTAAAAATAGTCTAAGCTCTGTGGCCTTCCAGCGGTTAATTTCATTTATCGGTCTTGTTTTTCTCACAAAGTCACAAGGGATACAATGTTTAATATCTAATAAAGATTTATTTAGTTTTTCAATAGAACAACCAGTCAGTCGAACATTTACAGGGCCTTTACTCAACCATAACAATATTAATTTTCGTGTGATACCAAGAAGAGTTAAGTGCATATAGTCTAATGAAAATGAAGAAAATAAATTTAAATAAGGAATCTCAATTAATTTCGATGGAGTTGCTGCTGTATGGTGCTCTTCAAAATCAAGGTTTATGTAAGACTCGTGAGTTCTTTTAGTCATTTCAGTCTTTGAATAAGGGAAGCATACTCGATTTTTATAGTATTCTCCTTCAATAGTGCAACGAGAACAGGAGAAAAACCCTGAATGAGATTTTATTTTAAGAATAAATGCACGAGCTGGCGCATCACAACAAAATACACTGATGATTACTTTTTTTGTATTTTCATTAATTTGTATGCCATCACTAACAAGATGTTTAGCTTCTTTAATGAATTCGGCCAAAAACAAGTCACTATCTTTTGGCTTCTCATATCCGTGATAAATTCCAATAGGGAATACTTGCTTTGGAAATGGTCCAATTACATAAAGCTAAAATGGGCCAAAACTGGCTACTACTACTTTTGGACAATGGCAGGCCATCAATGCCAATTGCTACTTTAATGGTATCATTTAGACTAGAAGGTGCATATCGAAGAAGTCCAGATTCTAATCCAAAATGAAAATATTTTCCGGGATTTACAGAAATTATATCTAATCCAGTAGATGTAGGTGTTGTTAATAGTGTTCTACTATCATAAGGCAAATCATCTGTATTAATTTGGCCATGTTTTTTTAGAATTTTCAACAATTTATTTAGTGTTATATGTGATATGTTACATTGAACAGCCCAAAATTTAAGGTCTTCTTTAAAAGTGAGAGCTGCATGAGAATTAAATGTCTAAAACAAAAAATGGTATTAAAAACTTATTTCAATACTGTTTAAAATAAATTAAGAAGTAATATCAACCTGAGACTAGGTATTTAAGATTACATTTAATCCACAATGTAACCAATAACCTTCCAATATTTAAAAAGTGAAAATATACCTACATTAATTTTCTAAGACTGCAATAATAGACAATGTTAACAATAAATTTAAACCTCGTCTAATTTATAATTAGTTAACGACCAAAAATATCTGGGTATCAAAAAAATGACAGTCCCAATAGATTATTTATAAATAGTAAATACCTACCTCATTATATACTAGTCATAGATAATTATTTTTTTAAGTAGGTATGTGAAAGCATGACGGTTTAAAATGGTTAAAAAAAGTTACTAGTAAAAAAAAAAAATAGTTTTATTTAAGTAATAAAAGTATGTACCTACAATTATAGACATTTGTTACAATTTTTTCTTTACTTAATTGTTTTCTATTCTGAGGTAGAGCCAAGAGTCAAGGAATTTCTTAAGATTATTTTGTTCAACAATAAGTTAAAATTACATCAAAATTAAGAATAGTTATAAATAATTACAATATAGGTAGTTTCATTATTAATTTAAAAAAATCATTGTAGTAAAAATGTTTTATTGAAGTGCCTCTTCCTTACATACATCCTAGATTTACCCTTTGTTGCTCTAGCCCTCTATTATATGAATTTTTCCAGAATTATAGTTAGCAAGAAGAAAATCAAACTGACACTACTACCCATTGATTCAGACAATAAAGATACAGTTTGCTTAAAAAAATTGAAAATGTATTTTTAAAAGCAACATACATTTTAAGATTATAGGTACTCATATCATCACTGCATACTTCATAATTAGAGCATAATGTACTTGGATTATTAATATCAGCAAGATTACTATTCAATTGTCTAGATTCTGCAGTATCATTAAAAAAATTTGGAATAACAGTATTCGTTTGATTGCTTAAAGTAAAAGATTCATCTGTATCAAAATCATCTACTGATGTATCTTCATCATTGTTTATCAACTCATCACCTGATGTGGAATAAATTTGTTCAAGTATATCCAATTCATTTTTTAATTTTCTTCTCTTTGTTCTACTACTTTTGTCCATTACAGAATTGCTATAAGAGTATGTTTGTACTTAATAATAGTTATTTTAAAAATACCCAACTAATAAATTAACATTTACCTACCAATACATAATGAATAATTTGTAAAACATTTAGTTACCTATATTAATTGAGGATGCATTTTTAAAACTTTCCCTAACCTAACTTTGAATTAACTAAAATTAAATGTTTACTTCATATTATTTAAAATATATTTTTTAAATATTCTTCTTCAATCGTAATTGAAATTACCTTATTATTTAATATTTTTAAATATTTCACTAAATAGGTATAGTTTTTAAGATTTAATCAACATTAGATCTTGATATTAAAATAATATGATCATTATTATTACCTGTTAAATAATAATATTTAATAAATTATTTATGAATATCTAGTACAATTTGATTAATATGCGCCTACTAATAATAATGTATTGTCGCGGGTTTGCCTCGCAGGGGGGAGACACCGACAAAAGTGTCGTGGGTTATCAACACAAAAAACAATTAAAAAAAAGAGACTAGCGTGAAGTGAACGTCGTTTTTAATAGTCACTATAAAAATATGTGTAACAAAACAAAAAAAAACAAAAACTGCAGTTCGTATGCAACAACGGTGTGCGTATTGCAAAGGTTGTCGAACTGGTCGGAGGAAAGTTACTCGACGACGGTTGTGACGAAAATCGTCGTAGTCGTCGCGCGCGGTGAAGCTCTCGGCGGTGTCGTCGTTATCGCACTTATTATCCAGTCAACTTTACAGACGGTAAGTGGGGATGACGACATCGTTGCACACCATGTACTCGCGGATGGAAAAGAGAACCATGACACTGGTACGTGTACGGCCTTTATTTGTGAAAATAAAGTGTCCGACGCGCGGGTCCGTGTCATACTCCCCCGCCAAACCGCCAGTCATGGGGTGCTCCAGTGACTTCCGCGGCAACGGTTGGTGTTGTTCGGTTGGCTTTAGACTTCCGAGTTATATTAGTTACTCGTGGGCCGTTCCGTTTTTTTTCTGTTTCCCTGGGATGACGTCCGACCTGTCAGTGGCAACAGGTGGTTGGGCCACTTTCCTGGACACTCGATTTCCAGTTTACTGAAACGGGTCGAGTACCGGTGTGGCCCTATTCGTCTCTGGGGGAGGTTGGTGGTGACAGTGTGTAGAACGAGGCCGGATCAGCCTCGATTTCCGGGACGTCCGAGAGCGTGGGCCCCGGTGTCTCCAGGATTGCGTCCTCCGATGTGTCCATCGGTCCGTCAATCCTGGTGTCGGGGTTGATGACGGTTACCGGGTTCTCCGGTTCCGTCATCTCCACGTCTTGGCTGGTCCCGGGTCTTGGCTGATGCGGTTCGTGGGTGGGGCCCCCGGTCGATGGCGTTTCCGTCTTCTGCAGCCGGAACATCTGGCTGGGTCCCACACGTTCCGCTTTCCTGGTCTCGTTCTTGGCCGCCCGTTTGGCCGCCAAGTGGGCCTTGCGGCGGGCCTGGTCCCGGCGCAGCGTCGACGGAGTTTTGTGTCGGGGGACCGGCTGAGCGTGGTCCGTTTCCGCTGCCGGTGGAGTGCTGGTCGAGGTCGTCGGCGGCGCTGCTGTCCGTGCCGGCGGCGCTGGTGGTGCTGGGATTTGGGTCGGCAGCGTCCTGGGTCGATTCGTTGTTGTCGCGGGTGGCTGGACAGGTCGTGGTGTCGACCGGTCGACACGGAAGACCATTGACGTTGTCGGCCTCGTTTGCCGAGGCTCGTAACGCGCGGCCGGGCGTTGCTGGTAAATGGGCCTTCCGTATGGTGTCGGTGGTCGGTTTGCCGTTTGGAGTATCCGCACCATCATGTCGGCCCTGTCCAGCCAGCCCCGCTGGTACGCCGCAGCCAGGAAAGGATCCGCCTCGACCTCGTTCAGTGGCGCGCTCAGAATCTCTTCTGCCGTCACGAACCTCCCATAGCCGGTTCTCCCGGCGAGTTGTTGGGCCAGCCGACGACCCCTTTCCAGAATCCGCTGCAGCTCCTGGACACTCTCGTCTGCCGCCGGGGCCCGTTCTTCGCTCATCGTGGTATCTGAAAGGGAAACAAACTCATTGGTGTGTGTCAACATGTAATTGTTGTTTTACTTGTTTTCAGGCCTACTTCCTTTTCAGGCACGACACGTGCAACTTTCGTGGTGGGTGTTGGTCTGTTAAGAAGACTCCTTTTCCCACCCGCTTTGTTAGGCGGACTGGGCCCCACCACTTTGGCGCGAAACCGGCGTGGAAGTTCTGATGCGCTTTGGACAGGTGGTGGGCTTTATAGTAAACTATATCGCCCTCCGAGAACCTTGTGTTTTCTTGGCCACCTGCTGTCGGTTTCGACTCCAAGACGGTCAGCTCCTTCCTGGATCGCTCGTTGTTTATTTCTTCGATCGGTGGTGGTATGTCGGTGACTAAAATCCAGTCCCCGGGTCGTTTGCTCTCTCTACCGAGCACGAGTACCGAGGCTGGGTAGCCCGTTACAACGTTCCTCCTATTCCTAATCGAAAACAGGATAGGGGCCAGCTTGGTGTCCCAAGAACTATGTTTACCGTCTATTAATAATGTACGTAGACCTTTTTTTAGTTCTTGGTTGCGGCGTTCGACTGGGTTGGCTCTCGGGTGATATACCGGCGTCGTCCATCCCCGAGTCCCCCATCTTTCTAGCGCGCTAAGCATTTCGTTAGAAGTAAACTGTGGGCCATTGTCACTGAGGCATACACGTGGGTATCCGAAACGTGAGAAGAACTCTCGTTCGAGCGTTTCGGTAATTGTTTTTGTGGTGGCTGTTCCGAGGGGGTACGCTTCGGTCCATCTACTAAAACAATCTGTTGCCACGAGTATGTATGATTTCCCCCTACTCGTGCGGGGGTATGGGCCCATCAAGTCGATGCTAATGACTTCCCAGGGTTGTCGTGGTTCACGCGTAGTTAGAGGGTCATCCGGACGAACGTTCAATGGTTTGGTGCATGCGCAAATGTCGCATGCTTTCACATACATTCGAACGTCGTTCTTTAGACCCTTCCAGTAAAACCGATCCCCGACAGCCCTGTATGTCTCCTTCCACCCGGGGTGGTTTGCCAACAAGTGATCATGGTATCTCCAGATCACATGTTGGGCTTTGGGGGAAGGTATGACGATGGGGTAGTTGTTCCCAACTGTTTTGCGCAGGAGGCCGTTTGATACTACGAAACCGTTTGTATCCGTTTTGGCGCTTCTGGTATTTGTCGCGGGGGTATCTGACTTTAACCTATCGATAACGGTTCTGGTATCAAGGTGTTCGTCCTGCCACGTTGCGAGGGTAGCGACAGAAAACGGGGTAACTTCGTCGTTATATCCCGTAGTCTCTGCGGCGAACAGATTATCGGGATTTTCCGTATTTAGAGTAGGGAGGGACGTGGTGGGTGGTCCGATTAACCGATCTTCGAGTAAGTCTTCGTGTACGGATGGGCCGTCCGACGGGTTTCGTGATAACATGTCCGGGGCCTCGTTCAGTACCCCCGGTATGTGAGTTGTGGAGAAGTCTAAATTAGCCAGTTGGAGGGACCACCTGGTTAGCTTCGAGTTCGAGTCTTTCGCCTTATGTAGCCACGTAAGTGCTGCGTTATCGGTAAAGAGTTCGAACCTACGGGTTTCCAAATATGGACGGAATTTATCCGTTGCCCAGATTATGGCTAAACACTCCCGTTCCACGGCAGCGTACCTTTTTTGCGTATCGCTAAACTTTTTGCTCGCGTAGGCGATCACCTTCCGTTCCTGAGGTTTCTCACCCCTTTGGAACAAGACGGCACCGGCTCCTACCTCGCTCGCGTCAGTTTGCAGGCAAAAAGGTTTTCCAAAATCTGGGGTGGATAACTTTGGGGAGTCGTATAACGAATTTTTGATTAACACAAACGCGTCTTGTTCAACCCCCGTCCAGCGCCATTTGGTTCCCTTCTTAAGTAAGTTTGTTAGGGGTGCAATTATGTCAGCATAGTTGTCCACAAACTGACTATACCAGTTGCAAATTCCTAAAAACCTACCTAAGTCTTTGACTTTGCTCGGTGTAGGGAAGTTCCTTATACCTTCGAGTTTTTCCGGCTGTTTCCCTATACCATCCGAGTCAACGAGGTGTCCAAGGAAAGAAATTTCGGTCGTGCCGATTTGACATTTCTTGGTGTGACACGTGAGTCCGTACCTACTGAGACGTTCCAGAACTTTGTCGAGGTGATACTGGTGTTCGTCTAGATCTTTAGAAAATATTACAATATCATCTAAATACACTTGGACGAAATTATCCAAGTATCCCCGCAAGACTTCGTTCATAAGGCGTACAAAGGTCATTGGACTGTTGTTTAAACCGAATGGTAAGACTCTGAACTGGTAGAGTCCCCTACGCGTACGAAAGGCCGAGTATTTCCGAGCATTTTGGTTGAGGGGGACCTGCCAGTAACCCGACTTCAAATCCAGAATGCTGAATATCGCCGCTCCGCGCATTTGACGAATCATTTCATTCAAATCGGGCATGGGGTACGCGTCCGATTCGGTAACTTCGTTAAGACGCCTATAGTCTACGCAGAAGCGGGGAGATCCGTCCTTCTTTTTCGCTAGAACTACAGGCGCTGCCCATGGGGAGGTGCTTGGCTCAACCAACCCCTGGGTTTCCATATCCCTGACCATTTCGTCTATTATGGTTTGTTTATAAAGAGGGTAGGGGTATGGTTTAATCGCGATGGGTTTCGAATTTTTCAGAATAATGTCGTGATCAATCAACTGGGTACGGCCGACTTTATCACTAAACACGTCCGCGTATTTATTCAATATGTCGGTTAGTTTAGCGCATTTGTCTGGGTCACCCGATATTTCCATTTGAGAGAGGTCTGGTTTAGTATTGGGGGTGTGTGAATGCCCTTTCCAGCACGTCATTGTTCTTATATTCGTTCCCAGGTGGATCGTGTGTGCGGCGTAGTCCCAGGAGACTTCGTTCTCAACGAGGAAGTCATGTCCTAGTAGTACGTCGCAGTATAGATCGGGTAAGATCGCGGCGGTAACCGCGACGTCTAGGCCGCTGATCTTTGCATTAAGCATGACGGTGCCTACGGTGGAACTAGTGTGGCCGTCCGCCATGCGTACGGTGGTGGGGGGTCCAGTTATGGGGGTTCCAAACTTCTGAGCTAGTATCGGATTAATATATGATTTATGGGCTTGCGAGTCGAGTAAACCTGTCACGAAGCCTGACCGAAATTCGAGTTCCACAGCGGGGGTTGGAATTTTGTCGGGGCATGTTCGTTTTGTGGTACTCGACGTAGGGTGCATTGGTGCGCGGGGCAATTGGTGTTCGACCGCGAGGACGGGATGTGCGTCGGTGTGAGCCGACCTTGCGCAGTTTTCCGTCTCGATTGTCACTATGCCCACTCCATGCCCCCCTTGGCTAAGCTTAATTTCCGAAGGGGTGTGTGGTGCCACCAGGGTGGCGCCCCTATTACCGTTGGAGGTAACCGCGTTGGTCTCTACCTTTGTCCCTACATCTGAGGCGTCCCCTTGCGCCGAACGTTTATAACGGCCAGCGGTATCTTTCTGTAGATAGCGACCGTTAAAGGAGTGATGTAGGTTTGGTACTTGCGAGACGGCGCCGAGATTGTAGGTCTCGGGCGTGAGGCGAGCGTCGGAAGGATAATCCAAATCCGGGGTACGTGATGAGTATCCGGATTGGTTGACGGGTAATATTTCCGAGGGCGCACATTTGGTAACAATAGTTGAGTAAACCGGTGTATTTCGCAATGGGCGGCCGTTGGCAATATTTCCGTCCGTAATACCGATATTAGTAGACGATAGTCTGGATGACGGGTTTTGATAAACGGAGTCGAGAGAATGGACTAGGTTCTGTCGGCTCCCCCGCCGTTTCCCGACGTGTATGGGTTATACGCGCACTCCTTATTCCAGTGATCGCCCCCGCAGTACCTACATGGCCCTGGTGGGTTATTGTTATCCGGGGGCCGTCTTGTTCGTCTGACGGGACGGTCGTTTGGTCGGGCGCGCGTCGTATTATTGTCCCTAATGTGGGGACCCGGTGTCGTGCTGTTCTTCGTCACGTCAGTTCGCGGGTCGAGAACGCCTGCGATTCGTCGCAGTTCGCTGAACGTCGCGGGTCGTTGTAAGCGTACGTGTGTCCGGAATTCATCGCGCAATAGTCCGACGAAAATACCAACTAGCTGCGGTTCAGTCATTCCGGTGTTTACGCGGCGTGCTAATTGCGTTTTATTTAATATGAACTCCGTAATCGATTGATTAGTGGATTGGCCGACCGATACTATCTCCGCGCGTAATCGGGCTTGGATTTCGGCGTTATCGAATTGTTCTAAAAATTCTATCCGAAATTCATTCCAGGGTAGGTCCAATATTTTGATGGTTTTCAACCAAGTATTGGCTGCCCCTTTTAATTGCGGCTCGATAGTTCGGGTCCAGCCGGACGGGTGTATGTGAGCTTGTTCCAAAATCGATTCGGTATTTCGTAAAAACCGTACGGGGTCTTCCGATTTCGTTCCGGAAAATTCCGACAGAGATGCGTGCGCAAATCCTCGTATGGAATTAATACGGATCGATCTGGTTCGGTAAACGACGGCCGGGGTAACGGTTGTGGTAAATACGACGTCGCGTAATAGGACGGTTGGTTGGCGCGCGGGTCAACCTCCGTATGCGTCACGCGACGGGCGTCGTATTCTGTACCGAATACGCGGTCCGCGTCGTGTGTGTCGTCGATTACGCGGTCGCGTACTTAACAAATGGTGACGTCCCGATAGGTTGAAACGTTCTATTCCACTTGCCCGTGCGCGATCGGTTTGTTGTAAACGCGACGTCGCGTAATAGGACGGTTGGTTGATGCGTGGGTCAACCTCCGTGTACGAAACGTGACGGTCGCCGTATTCTATACCGAATACGCGGTCCGTGTCGCGCGTGTCGTCTATTACGCGCTCGTGTGTTACGACGGGCGGCGATCGTGTATGCGCATCTTCGCGTCGTGTGCTTTGCAGGTGGTGGCGTCCCGAAAAGTCGGAACGTTCCGTTCCACTCGCCCGTACGTGATCGGTATGGTGTGAAAACGCGTCGGGTTGTTCGCGCGCGTCCGGTGCGTATGGATGTGTGTTATGGGCCGATTCCGATTTTCGGCCGTTCACTCCTAGTTCTATTCTTCGCATACTTTCCACTATTTGTCGTTGGTTTTCCAAATAATGGAGCATGCGCGATTCTAAACTGGCCATACGTTGTTCGAGACCGGGTTGTGGCGGCGAGCTTTGTACGTTATAGCGTAGGGACTGTAACTGTTGGAGCGCGGCACGCATGTCTGGTGCGTCCGCGTCATGGGCCAAGTTCGTCCTTACGTCGACGACAACGTGTTTTCAATCAAATCGGTGCTAGTAAACGGTGTAGTGAACCACACACCTGACACCACAAAGTATGTAGTGATCCAGGAGACTAGTCACTATACTCAATATTTATTAGACTGACGGCTCTGAGCGTGTTCTTCGACAGGTTGAGATAAAGAGTCACGAAGTCAATGTTGGAGATTAGTAATATGTTTATTAAAATGTAAGACAAAATGTAACTTATAATAATTACTTTAATAAAAGAAATGTGAGGACAGACGTTAAGTTCTGCCCGAGAATAAGTAGGTTCGTGAACACTAGAGCTGGCGGCGATGTAACCGCGCGGGGCTACGACCAGGTAGTGTTCGAGGCTTGGGAATCGGACTTAATCTAATTTTACAGTAAAATAGAGTCGGTATTTATATAAAACATTGGGCTCTATTTTACCTTTTCTTATACATTACTCGAGAACCCGGATACGGAGAATAGGTGAGTCAATACTAGATGCGGAGAGATAGTTGTTTTCGGCAAGGACTTTGAATGGCAAGGGATCATAAATTTTGGGTACGGCGGCCGCTTGTTGAAGTATCACGAATTTAGTATTTATGGACTTGTTATATCTTCTAATATTAATCGTGATATTGGTTAATTGCGTGTGTAGAAGTCTCACGATGTTGTTATTTATGTTTTATGCGAAATATTCGTATATGCGTAATATCGGTTTACTACAACGGTTCGCGATGGTCGGTCGGTGTCTGGGAGGCTACGGGGCCCCCAGCGTTGTCCGCGGTCCTCGCGTTGTCCGTCATTAGCGTGTCGGTCGAAAACGATTTGATTGTGGCCGCGTCCGGTTCGGTAAATTTTACGTTCGTCACGGCGGAATCGAACCGTACGTCGGCTGGTATTACTCCGCGTTCGATCAAAAATTGTTCGAGACGTAAAATTAGATCGGGTTTTGATCCGGAAGTCGGTAATTCGCGACTGAGACATTCGGCCCGGAGTTCACCAATCGTAAGTTGGTTTAATGTTTTTCCGGTCATGTTGAGATATTCCGAATAAATTACGCACAGTACGAAAGATTGTTTCCAAATTAAGTTAATTTAATTGGCAAAATAGTCGTGTTTGCGTAATATATTGGTGTGATAACTTGTGTTACCGTTCAACGATGTCCGGAGTCCGCGCGAAGTCGTATGTGGGTCGCTGGCGGTTAGAGAGGAATGGCGTAATTAGTAAATCGCGTTCACGTATTTGTAAGTCCGAATCGAGAGTAAAATAAAACTAATCCGTCGCTAACGTAAGACTCGGTCACCGAAGACGTGTACAACTGTACAAGTTACTGTAAACAACAACACGAGTTGTTATCGGTGATATCCAGGGTATTGATAGCGGTGTCGGCGGTTTTATCTCGGTCGGTTACTAAACATGGTCGGACGAACAGCTTGGTGCGGTGGACGGTGGTTATCGTGATCACGCGCGATCTAGTTATACTAGTTCCTACCTACACCGTGTATGCCTCGCTATTTTTGTCACGCGCTTTATCTAATGAGTAATGATGCCCGGCGTTCGGTTAACGATCGATTATCGCTCGATTCCGGGATTCCCAAACCTAAATAATTTACCTTGCTCTAACCTTTGCCGAAACCACGTTTTTACGCGTGATTTCTCCTGTTTAATAAAACGGTAAAGCGGTAGTATAAACTAAGAGAATCAAAACTCTTACCTGTCACGCTGGAACAGTAGACTGTACCAAACTAGAGGATTCCTCTGCGGGGAGCCAATTTGTCGCGGGTTTGCCTCGCAGGGGGGAGATACCGACAAAAGTGTCGTGGGTTATTAACACAAAAAAACAATTAAAAAAAAGAGACGAGCGTGAAGTGGACGTCGTTTTTAATAGTCACTATAAAAATATGTGTAACAAAACAAAAAAAAACAAAAACTGCAGTTCGTATGCAACAACGGTGTGCGTATTGCAAAGGTTGTCGAACTGGTCGGAGGAAAGTTACTCGACGACGGTTGTGACGAAAATCGTCGTAGTCGTCGCGCGCGGTGAAGCTCTCGGCGGTGTCGTCGTTATCGCACTTATTATCCAGTCAACTTTACAGACGGTAAGTGGGGACGACGACATCGTTGCACACCATGTACTCGCGGATGGAAAAGAGAACCATGACACTGGTACGTGTACGGCCTTTATTTGTGAAAATAAAGTGTCCGACGCGCGGGTCCGTGTCAGTATCATGTTCCAATTAAATACCTACCAACATTATTTTAAATGATTAGGTCAAATAAAACACATGATTTATATTTTATAATGTCGTAAATAAGACATGCTTTAACGAATATGTACTAAAACTTTAAAGCAAATCATACCCTATATTTATTTTATTTATTAATTATTATGAATTTAAATTATTATTTTCCATTGAAGATACCTTATTTATAATCTTCTTCCGAGAATTAAACTAACTAGTTTTATTTAACCAAGTTGAGTTATATACAAATAACTTTTAATTAGAACTTCGGAAATTAATTTAAAAAAATATAATTTACGCTGTAGCAAAACGGAATAAATATAAACCATCATCATGCCTTCTATAATAGTAAGTAAACGGTACAAAATAGGTGTTAAATGTAAATAATAAATATACATGTAATTATTATAGAACTATAAATGATAATATAATTAATGATAATATAAATTATATCAAAATATAAATTAATTTTGATGTAAGAACGAACGGAGAATGTAGTGCACGCGAACGAAGGTCGAGACAATAATGAATAATGATTATTATTAAGAAATAAGAATTAGACATTTAGTCAGAAAAAAAAATAAAATCTTTAAAATTAAACATATTAGATGGCCGGGCTACAATGGGAATCCCATTGCGATAACGATCAACGACTGCGACGTCCTCAATATTACACTATATAGTAAAAGTACATAATATAATAATCATAATGCTTAAAAGTTAAAATATAATTCTACAATTTAAAATTTTGATAATGGTATTTTTTGTTTTTCATAATCCATTGAGAATTCAATTTCATACTAAAAAACTTATATTATTATAAGGTAATATAACAATAAACAAAGTAGGTACTGCAGAATACAGTATAGCTATAGGTACATAGGTATACAAATTAATATGGTACTTTATAGTTGGGCAATAGGATTTAGTATAATTTCACTTAGATAGTAGCTTAACCGAAAGTCCCCACGTCAAGGAGAGACCGAGAGAATATGTGTATTATAAATATAGGAATTACGACTTTCTTAATTATCTGTCTCACGCAAATTTAGGAACTTAGACGTTACCCAATTTCAACGTACTCCAATTTTTAGATTCTGAGAGAAGCGAAGGATCTTAATATGGTTTTCCAATGATGTTTATTTTTGTTTTTTCTGTGAACACTTTTTCTTGAAAACCATTCTTATCTAGAAAAAATACGATAATATTCAACATAACAATGTTTGTAAATTTGTAATGTTCAAATAATCTATAATGAATTCTGAAATTGTGTGCAATGTGTATTTATAAAAATTAATTTACAATTTTGAAAAAATAGTACTTTCATACACAAAAGTAAATATGTCTTGTAAATTATAATAATTAAGAAGAAGTAATTTATAGACAATTTCATTATATTCAAAATATATTATTATGTAACAAATTTTAATTTTCCTTATTGTAAATGAGTTATGTATGAAAATGTAAAATATATCAATAAATTACGAATGAATTAATATACTCAAATTTCAAATTCAAGTCGGCTATGGTTAACCTTAATGGATTGACTTAAAACTTTTTGTAGTTAATTTTTTTAGGCATATACACAAATTAAGTGGGTGAAACCAACAAAAATGCAAAAAAAAAATTTAAGGGACACCCATTCGGCACTTTCCGATTTAAATAGCCATTTCTGAACTAATGGTTACTATAACTGTAGTCGTAAAGAAGGGTATATTTATTATTTCAGCCTGCACTTATTTATTCATATATATATTTTTAATTATAGAGCAATATTTAAATAACATTATTATAACAATATTTAAGTAATATTAATATTGTAGGTACCTAATAAAAATAATATTTTATTTCAAATATTTAAAAAATATTTAACACATATGTTAAGTAAATATTTATGTAAATAATATTTGTATAATATAGTTATAATATTAGTCTTAAAATATTTTGTTACTGTTACTGTTAAAATATTATAAAAATATTAATATTAATTAATATTATTAAGAACTTGCTGACTGGGTAGGTATATCTTATAAATTAATGATTTATGCGGTATCATAACCATACATAATTATTATATTATTGCTTGTATTTAATATTAAAAGATAAATCATATGATAAAAAATGTACATGTATGCGTGTAAAGGAATAGTACCTACGTACTTAGTTCATTATATAGTACCTATACTACTTAAACTAACTGCATTAATTACCAGCAGTAAATTGTATATTTTATCTGTTTGATAATAATTATAAAAAAAAAATCATTAGGTTTATCAAAATAGGTAGAGGTAAATTATCAAAATGTACCGGTTGCAGTATGAATTATTGGAAAACCTATTTGTTCATCTTGAATCGTCAAGACCATGTATTTACATTCTATTTCATCAATACTCCAACACTCATGATTTGCGGACAGGTTATCTAATACAGTGTTTCCCAACCAGGGCCGGCGTTAGGGGTGGGCGACCTGGGCCTACGCCCGGGGCGCTTGTTGAACGGGGGGCGTCTCAATGATAAAATGTTATAACTTATAGGAATATAATTCTAAATTCTAATATTCTATCCATTATATTGGTTATTATATTTTAGTACAGGTAGGTAATAGGTACATAATAATTTAGTCTATAGATGATAAATGATTTTTTTTGTCAGTCGCCGTTCGTTATCGCTATTTTCGTAGAATTTAGATATTAATAGCATCAGATAATGACTGACGGGACAAGATTCAGTGCGATTAAAAATATCGATTATTTCTTACAATATGTTATATAATAACATCTTATTTGATTGTATAGTTGTATACAGTCTGTAGTACTGCGTATACCTAGTATCTACTAATGTCATGCGATTTGCTAAGACACTGTCTTGTAAAATATTGTTTTACGTTTAACACGTGTGATTGTTTCACTATTTTTCTGCCTCAAATACATTTCTACGATTAGGATTTAAAAGGTACGTACAAGATTAAATTTGGTTTCATTCTTTCGTTGGTATCTCAACATATTATGCCGTTAAATATTGCAAAACGTAAACATGAGTTATTGTATGATCGCTGGAATTGATGGACAGTAGGAATAGGAAAACATTTTAAAATTAAATTATATTAATTTATTATGTAGTATTAGTTATTATGTACGAAGTTATTTTGTTATTGAATAAAATATTTTTGCAGTACAAAGTACAATTATTATAATTTAATTTCAATCTATCATAATTTACATAATATTTTAGTATTTATTTATTCGGCATTAATCAATTACATTATTACATACCTACCTACATTACCTATATTAAAATGTTTAAGCCAAAGCTGATACATTTATCTAAGCTCGTATCTGGTATACGAAAATAATAGTGCCTATTACAGTATAAATACTACAATAGTACCAATGTCTTACTATGATGTGATAGAAATGTTTTTTTTTTTGTTATAATTTGAAAAGGAATAGTTATTGTAGGGACCTAAGAAAATTAAGTTAATTATTAGTAATTAAATTAAGTTTTTTCAAATAATATCGATAACAGTTTTTTTTTTATTATTATTTCAATATTGAACTGAACTTAATATTCATTATAATTCACTTCGATTTACCCCTCTCTAATATATATTTTTACTGTAAACTTTCCATATAATATTACAGAATATTTAATTAAAATGGGGAAAAAGCTTTCGGGAGCACAAAATAGAAAACGAAAAGCAGAGAAAATCGTTGCTGAAAAAAAAGAACAAAATAGTATGAAAAAATTCATTATAGCCATTGATAACAAACCAAAAGAATCGTTTGAAAAGTCTAAAGAAAATTTTGATTCTGAATTAATTGATAGCGGTACCTACAAACAAAAACCTAATGTAGACATAGAAAAAACAGAAATTCAAACACATGATAAACTTTTATTTGACGACGACTCAGATGTTCTTAATGAAAGTACTGTTTGTGATGTCAGTTATTTGGAAAATCCAGCCGAGTGGCCATTAGCAATAAATATGAAACGTCATATTATTGATAGAATAGTGATGATTGGTCCAAAAATAATATTTGAAAATATATCTTATCCGCTAGATGAGCATAAAAGGCATTTTTCTAATTTTCATGCATATCGTAATTGTGAAAATGGCGAAAAAATTAAAAGACGATGGTTAGTTTATTCAAAAACTTCTGACAAAGTATATTGTTTTTGCTGTAAATTATTCAAGCCAGATTGCGGATCATCGTTAGGAAATAGTGGTTGTAACGATTGGAAGCACATAGGGTCTATATTAAGTGCTATGAAAAATCCGCACATCATTTTATCGCTACTAGTATATGGATTGAATCTGAAATCCGTCTAAAAAAAATTATTTGTGTAGATGCTCAAAATCAACGTACAATCGACCAGGAAAGTCTTCGCTGGACAAAAGTTTTTGACCGGTTAATCAGTATAATCTTGTACCTCACTCAACACAATATGTCGTTTAGAGGTACATCTGATAAATTATTTCAACCAAATAATGGGAATTTTTTAGGCTTAGTTCAGCTTCTTGGTAAGTACGATGATATTATGGCAGAACATTTATGTCACATATCCAAGAAATCGAGCAAAAAGCATTACTGCAGTCATGAAATTCAAGATCAATTGATAAACTTAATGGCTAATAACGTACGTGATACTATTATAGCTAATCTTCGTGAGGCAAAATATTATTCTATTATTACAGATTGTACACCAGATATAAGTAAATCAGAAAAAATGTCATTCACTGTTCGTTTTGTCGAAAAAGTTGGAAATAATATAATTATAAAAGAACACTTCATTGGTTTTAAAACTGCAACTGATTCTACCGGGTTAGGTCTTTCAGAGCTCATGTTGCAAACACTCAAAGATAATAATATTGAATTTATCAACTGCAGGGGACAAGGGTATGATAATGGGGCTAATATGAAAGGACAAAAACAAGGAGTTCAGGCAAGATTATTAAATATAAACCCAAGAGCATTTTATATTCCCTGCAGTTGTCACTCTTTGAATTTAGTTGTTGCCGATGCTGCATCGTCTTCTAAAGGATCAATTTCTTTATTTGGATTAATTCAACGTGTATACGTATTATTTTCAGCTTCTGTGAACCGTTGGGAGATTCTAAAAAGGCATATATCTGGATTTACTGTTAAACAAGTATGTACAACTCGTTGGGAAAGCCGCATAAGTGCCGTTAAGGCAATGCGTTATGAAATAAATAACATAGTTAATGCGCTAATAGAAATTTCTGATTTACCAAATGCTGAAGCTGGTCTTCGTCACGAAGCGCAATGTTTAGCCGATAACCTATGTGAATTTGAATTTCTTATATCGCTTATTGTTTGGCACGATTTACTATTTCAAATTAATGTAGCCAGTAAAGCAATGCAAGGAATCACTATGGACATAGTAACAGCAACTTCAGTTGTTAAAGGTTGTTTAGATTATATTATTTCTTATAGGAATACTGGATATATTTCAGCTGTTTTATCTGCTAAAGAAATTGCTGAAACTCTAAATGTGGAAACGAGTTTTAAATCCAAAAGGCATAGGCTAACTAAAAAACAATTTCAATATGAAAGCTTAGACAAATATGAACCTACTCCAGAAGAGGAATTTAAAAGAGATTTTTTCTATTGTCTGATCGATACAAGTATAACTTCAATACAGTCACGTTTTGAACAGTTGGAAACTCATAAAAATACATGGGGATTCTTATATAATATTTCTTATTTACCTGAACATGATACTTTGGTAAAACATTGTATGGATTTACATAATACACTTAAACACGAAGATCAAAATGATATCAACGGAATAGATTTATGCGTAGAGTTAGAACATATTAAAACTTTATTACCAAAAGATGTAACTTCTCCAAAAGCAGTTTTGGAATACATGTTACAATCTAATACATCCGATCTAATCCCAAACATCTGGATATCCTTAAGAATTTTATTAACAATTCCTGTTACTGTTGCCAGTGGCGAAAGAAGTTTTTCTAAATTAAAACTTATAAAAACTTATTTGCGTTCAACATTGGGAGACGAAAAGCTGACATCTCTAGCAATTCTTTCTATTGAAAATGAAATAGCTCAAAGTATGGATTTCTCAAAAATTATTCAAAATTTTGCAAAATCAAAAGCAAGAAAAGTCTTTATCAAGGTTTAGAATGTTCTTTTTTTATGTTTAAATTAATATAAATAAATGATTAATGAATAATTATATTATGTAATATGATGTGAATTTCTTTGTTTGTTTGTTTTTTAGACAATAATACAATTAATATATAGTACATTAAGCATAAGGGATGTTTTTAAATATGGTTTGTTGACGTAATAAAGAAAACATCGAATGATGGCATTTTTATTTAATTTTATTTAAAATAAAACGACTACTATTCATATTTTGTTTTCTTTGTTTTGTTATTTCGAATTTATACGTATTATGTTTTATTATTTTGTTATTTTAAGTTTTATTACTAGATATTATTACATAATTAGCACCAATATGTATACCTGGACCATACCCGTAAATTTTCATTAAATAAAATAAATAAATAAAATATTTGGAGGGGCGCAAATTTGTTTATTCGCCCAGGGCGCCAATGACTCTTCCACCGGCACTGTTCCCAACTGGTGTTCCGCGGAACCTAAGGGTTCCGTGAGCCGGTGCCAAGGGTTCCGTGAAAACCTTGTGCCGGAAGTATCCGACAACCCACTCATTTAAGTGTACAAAATATATGTCAGCATTACTATTGTAGAAAAATATGGGGTTCCACGAAAGTTCAAGCTCCTGAAAAGGTTCCGCGAGTAAAAGAAGTTGGGAAACACTGATCTAATACATAAACACCTATTTTCGAGCTGTCGAGGGGTTTCTTATAAAACGGTTTTTTATTTAGAAACGATTTACCCACAATGACTACACCTCCAAACTTGCCATGACAAATGTTTTTAACTTTAACAATTTGTTTAAATTTAGTAATCACATAATTATCTGCAGACAAGGTATTTATTTGAAAAGTTTTTAAAACCATAACATTATACTCTGGGTCAACTAAATCTTCTAACAAGGGGCCATTTTTATGAGGTTTTTTCAAAATAGGAACAGATATATTTGTACTGTAGGTAGGTTTTTGAAATTCAAATTTTTCTTCGTACCTTTTTACTGCTTGCTGTAAAGGTTGGACGGATTTTCTCGTGGTTTTTTTTAGTGTCCTCATGTGGTTCTCAAAAGGGAAAGCACTAGCATTGTCTAAAGGTCTAAAATTATTATAATCATCAATAAGATGCTGAAGGGCATGAATGTTGTGCGAAGCATGTTCTGAACCATAAATTAAACAAAATTCATTTTTAAAATATTTTAAAAGTTTCTCACAAAAGTTTAGCATTTTAGATAAATTTGGAGACAGTTAAATTGTCATATAAACATGTAAACAAAGAAAATTGAAATAACATTTATCGTTGAGAACATGTTTTAGTACAACAAGCCCAATATAGAGAACAAATTGCCTAAACTCAGTAGCCTTAAAGTTTGATAAATCATCTAAGCTCCTAGGCTTCCTGGGAAAATCAGAAGTGACACAATGCTTCAAATTAAGAATATAAGAATTTAACTCATTTAGTTTTGTTGAAGAAATTCGAACATTTTTAGGCCCTTTAGTTTTTGAGAACAACCACAGTTTCAACAATTTTTTTGTAACGCCCAAGCAACATAAGTGCATATAGTCTAAACTAAATACGTTAATTATATTAATATTTGGTAAGTTTATTAAAATTGACATTTCGGTGCTAGCTAAGTGATGGTTTTCTTGTATTTTACTTATAAAAGACTCATGAGTTCGTTTTGACTCGTCAACAGCTGGAAAGCAAAGGCGATTGTATTTATAAATACCTTGCGTTTCACACCTGGTACAGGAAAAAAAACCTGCGTGCCCTTTAATCTTTAAAATGAACGATTTAGCAGGCGCATCACAAACAATAGTGTCTAAAACTACCTGCTTGACGATGAGTCCTTTGTCTTTGGTGTTAAAACTTATGCAATATTATTGATAACCATGTCCTTATCAACTATAAAATCTCTTTCTATATTGATGAGTAATATAGTTTCCATAATATCTTGTGAATTTAGAGATCTTAGTTTAGTTTTAATATTTTTTAATTTGGAGAATGAGCATTCACATGTCACTTGAGTACAATGGCAATGTTAACACAAATTTATAACCATAGAAAATATAATTGAAACTACATGATTGTTGAACCATGTCATATAAAATGTTAAAAGCACATCTTAAACAATTATATTATATTATACGTTTATACTATTATTATAAATTCAATGCTGATCGTGCATCGCAGCTTGTAGAGGCAAACCGATAACAAATTTATTTATAATACTGTCTAATGGAAAAGCCGAAATTGTACTGGTTTTGTATTTTTTTACTCTTTTACCAATCCCTTGTTAATTGTATTATGTTAATTGTATATTGTTACAATTTGTTCTCTACTTATAGATATTATGTGATATTTACAATTTAAAAAAGTTAAAATATTTCTTGTATATTTTGCGTTTGCATTTTGTCAATTATTATAATGAGATCTAAAACAAAAATGAAATAAGCTAATAAATCGACTAGCTTAGGGCCCCAACTTGTGGCGGGCCCCGTCCGCAATCGTGGACTAGCGGTCCGGGCCAGTCCGAGCCTGCCCATATTATAGGTAAACCACTTAAGATAGATTTTGTAGGTACAAATATAATGTACCTAGGTACCTACCTACATATATTTTTATTCATAATTTAGTATTCCTATTCCAGTACCTAGGTAAAGCTACTTCTCCTTTAACTTTTATTTTTTTTTTTAGAATCTTTTTCTGAAGCTAATAGAAAATGCCAAACTGCATTAATTACTTCTGATTTATCCTCTGCTGAAGTTGAAGAAGGTGTTCAGAATACAAAGATAAAAAAGTTGAAGGAAATCAAACAACACACTTCAATGAAATTAAATGAACCCAAAATAATTAAAAATACTGGATATGATGTGGATAACTCAGGTACCTTATAATTATAAATTTATTGAAATATTTAAATAAGTACCTGTCCTACCTATTGTAACACAAAGTTTTTCGATTACCTATTTTTTATTTTTTATTTTTATTACCTGATTGAAAAGTATGCAATTTTTACATTTTTTTTTAAGTAATAAAGAAATTAATCAAACTAAATTAATAAAATTTTGTTTTAGATATTGATACAGACGATGCTAATGAAGACAAAACTCTACAAATCCCAATCTATGAGTCTGGTAAAATACCAAAGTTTTGTTTTATTAGCTATAATTTGTAAATAGGTAATTTAAAATGTTGTCTAATTTATATCTACCACTATAGATGATGATATCAACATTGCAAAGATAACTACTAAGGCATCTTACAATGCAAACAAACTGTCATCTTCTCTGCCTTATAAATTTGGTATGTAACATTTTCGTTTGATGTAATTATGCTCGACAATTAATTTTAATTTTATATTCGTTTTATTATTATTTATTATGTATTTTGTATGTTTACAATATAGTATTAAATAGGTTTATAACTAATGTATATAATATTTGTTATATTATGTTACAGCTAAAACCGGATCAAAAATTAAATCACCTAGCAGAAAAACTGATTTAAAATCTCCAGCTAAAAAATCATTTTACTTATGTATGTATTATTTCTTATGGCAGTAGGTACTTATAAAATCTGGTATAGTTAACTATAATTTAAAACTATCCATATACTTAACATGTTCTAGCTAAAACTCAAAGTTCAAAAACTGAATCGCCAAGAAAAATAACTGACACAAAATCTCCTGTTAAGAAATCCTTTCATTTGTGTATGTATCATTTCTGATTTTGTATACATGTATAGTTTTTAATATGGAGCTTACTTTTGATATATATTCTAGCTACATCTCAAAATTCAAGAACTGAATCGCCCAAAAAGAAAACTGATTCAAAATCTCCTGTTAAGAAATCATTTTATTTGTGTAAGTATTATTTTTTTGTTCTGTACCTTTATAGTCTCAATAGGTTACCTTACTAATTTTAAAATGATACATTGTTTAGCTCCAATTGGACATTCAAAAATTGAATCACCCAACAAAAAAAAAAAAAAAATTAAATCACCAATCAAAATGTCATCACAATTGTGTATGTTTTGTATATTTGTATTATAAAATCTAATGTATTCTTATGTTTTGATGCATAGTATTTGTTACAGTTTTGAATCAATGTGTATTTGAAGAATCTGAACACAATAATTTGCAGTCTTTGTTCCATGACAGTTGCATGTCTCCTGAACTGTGTATGTAATTTAATATAAATGTTAAATTGAGAAATATTGCACAAGTTTAATTTTAATTTTAATTTTGTTAGTTTCAAAAAGCCCAAGTTCAGTATCACCATCAAATGCAGATAACAGAAGTCCTTTAGAATCTCCCATTGAAAAGAATGTATCTGTAAAAAACGGCTATTTGTAAACTCTGGTAGGTACATAATAGATGAATTAACATGTAGGTATATTATTTAAATTGAGATTAATTTGTGTGTGTATTTTTACTTGTTATAGCTCAAAAATCACCAAAGAAAAATGTATTGCATTCTATTATGTCTAGTGGCTCTAGTCAAGGCTTCAAGTCAGGTAAATAAATAATGCCATTTTTTAAAATTTATAATTTTAGGAAGTCGTGTCAAACATTCTTCTGGGACTAAGTCTAATAAATGTTTATCAGGTACCTAGCAATTTTAGAATTATATTTATTTCTCAGTATAGTGTATTTATTTAGCTAGACTTATGCTAACCATAACCCGCCGTTAGTCGCATTATGGTCAAATCGACCACACTCAAATAATACCCTTCATAGATAATTTATTCTTAAACCTAAGTATTTAATATTTATTATACCTTATGAAAAACTTATTAGCTTTAACTATTTACTAAAATATATTAATTTGAACAATTACTTACAGAAATAAATAACATTTAACATTAAAATGTTAAATTGCCGTCATATTGACCAATACTCGCCTAATCACGTTCCGTTTATAATTTATTGATAAAAATATATATATAAAATTTAAACTTAATAACTAACAAATTTCATAAAATTGTATTCCATATTGATTTTAATTAATAAAACTAATATATTGTTTAAAAAATGTTATTGGTACTTAAAAACAATAGTGCTTTCTAAAAGACTGCAGCACAACTGTTGGTGTAAAACACGCAAGCACGACTAACGTCGGGTTTTAATAATTTAATGAATAATTCTATATTTTCAATATGCATTTCATATAATTATTGTAGATGAACAGTTCAAAGAATTTATGCAGCATAATATGATTATTTTAAAACATAATATGAGAAACATAGATGAAAAGCTTACTTCTTTGATTGAAAAAACTGATAATAAACTTAATTTCAACGACCATAATGATGATAAAGATGTTATTGATTACTCATATTTGGACTGTTTATAACCAATAAATGAAGAAAATGTGTTGAATGATATTGAAGAACAATTGTCTGCTGACAAAAAATATAAATCGGCATTGGTAAAATTAAAAAGTTTTAATACTTCAAAATAAATAATTATCAATATTATATTATAATAATTGTTTATATTGTTCTAGTTAAATAAGTTGGTTGGACTCGGCGGAAAATCAATCAAAATATTTGTGAGAAGAATTATGCAATTTTTGTTTACCAATGAGATATTAAAGCTCTTTTCTTTTCGTGGTAGAGCAAATAAAAAGAAGTGCTTTGCAAACCTCATGTTATCTCAAGTTATATTTAGTAAGTATTTTAGTATCTAAAATTAATTAAATCATCTTTCATACTTAATCTGTATAATATCTACTGCAATAGGACAAAATGTCAATTATTATACAATATAACTATTTTCTTTAAATTATTTATTTAGGATTGATTTTAATTTTACCGATTGTAAATTTGCACATTTTATATTTTAATTAGCACAATATCAATTTATAATCACTATATTAACCCCCATGCAGTAACTAAATAATTCCTTTCTAGGGATTACATTATATTAGATAGGGATTTCTCCCCCTCCCATTTTGAAACTCTGATACCTCTTAGAAAACAATTAAATAATTGGCTTACATTTCATTAAAAATTCTTTATAATAACTATATACTTATTAAATGTCTGTATTTATGGTTATTACAGTATTTAATGTAGTTCTGTAAAATCTACTCATTTATGCTTATGTTGTATTAATTATTGTGACATCACTGACATCTATTGTTTTATTCTTGATCTATATGTATAAATGGCATACAAATGGTAACTTTGAAATTAAACTTCTTTAGTAAGTGATAAAATAAAATTTAAACTTGCTTGATCACAAAAATAAATTTAAAATGATTCAAATTTTGTATGTACACTTAATTAAACCTATTAAGAAAATTACTTATTTTTTCTTTGTATTCATATTAATACTTGCAATTCTATTCAAACGTTTTCATTATTTCCTATTCATGATTACAAATGATTGAGTTTTCAGTGATATTTTTTTCTTCCTCAAATTTGTTGATAAAATGTTATCTCAATAAATGTTGTAGGTCACCTATAATAATACTTATTAGCTCTCACCTTACCTATTTGATTATTAATTTAAATTCAAAAATTTAACTTGATTAAATTATAAGTTTGTTCCTACATCATAGATCAATACTAGTGTTGCTTAGTGCTAGAATGGTTTTAAACCGTTTGTAACTCATGCTTGGCCATATTTGATTTAGAAAAAATTACAAATTGTGTTGGAATAAGTTCAGTGATGCAATTACTGTTGGTAAAGTGTACCCAAAAATAGTCCCTCATTCATATTTACTATTTAGGGTCACCCGTTTAGACAATAAAAAATGTTGACAATTTTAATTTTTAAGTTATAAGACATATTATAATATTATATTTATTTTTGTTCATTAAACAATTTTGTTTTTGTAATAATATATTGTAAATTTTTAATTGTGTTATAATAAAAAGTTCTGCCATCTGTGTTTAGATTAATTCATATGATTCATTCTTCATCAATGTCACTAGGTATTATTATTGGTTATTATAGTTATTATTATTTTTAAATGGAAATTTCTCAAATGTATTAACATAATTTAATACCATTGCTTAAGCTGACAAATGACAATCGGTATACTATTAAATACCGACACTGATTTTCAACTTTATTGGAGTCCAAGTAATCCGTATCGTCATGTTGCTTTAATGTCCGCTTTTTTTTTGTACAAGAAGTTTTTAGTTCTTTTTCCGTTTGTTGAACTTTAGAGTTTGTAGGTTGATTTAAATCTAAATAATTCTGTTCGATAAATTCTTCGCTAATACTGATGTCCGAATCTTCATTCAAACTTTCGTCAGAGATCAAACTGTCGATATTAACATCAACTTCATCAAGGTTTTTTCCTCTATATTCTTCTATATTGCCTTTCTCCATCATTAGTAAAAATTTTCTGACTTTTGCCACTTGAAATGCACTTTGTGGTAGACGATAAAAGGTTTTGTGTATATCTTTGGAGTGACCCATGAAGTTCGCCAACTACTCAACATCCCCTTCACTGAAGTTGAGTAACTGCGCAACTGTTGCCACCTGCTTCCTTAATTTTGTAGATGTAAGAGCATTTGGATTTTTTGCACCACTTGCAATCGCTAATTTTCTAATAACTTTCGATGCTCGAAGGCAGCTATTTTTTGTATTTGAAATTCCGAAGAGGTATTCATTTTTTCGCTATTATAGGATGTTTGTCGTATCGAAATTAAAACTGATATAGCCTTTTTAAGTTTAGGGGTAATTAAAATTGGAACTCCCCTACCTCTTTTGCCTCTTATAACAATTCTTTTGAATTTCTTTGTTAATTCAAGTTCCACTGGTGACAATGAGGATAGTATTTCTTCTTGAGGTATATCAGTAGACTTGTTTAAATAAGTTGATAAAAAAATTCGTTGGACTTCACTGGCTCGTTTTCGATTCAAAAGTATTAATTGTGCAAGTATAGTTTCTTGCAGTGCTTTGTATGAATTTAAATCTGTTGGATTATTTTTTAGTGCTGTTAATGCATTTTTTTGAATAGAGATTAAATAATCTCTAAATATTTTTATGTCAGAAGTCAAAGGTAAAAAAGCAGGCTTGTTCCACTTCTTCTGGTACAACTCTTTGGATGCGTTCGTCGACAATTCATAAGACCATTGTTTTTCAATTAATTTGTTCACAGTTTTAATTTTGGAAATTACCATTTCTTTGTCCTCAGTTAAACGCAGTAATGTAGATTTTTTAAGCAAAAGATTTTGCGCGATATTACAACATTGCTTTAATGACGTACCTATCTTTAATACCAAACTCGGTGCAGTAAATGTATCATTTTTATCATTATAACCAGCTATAGTTTTAGTACTTTCAACAATGCTGTCAAAGTTTTCAGGCACTAAACAGTCTTGCAGAGTTTCAATTTTACTGTTTTTTTGTCGCATAGCAATCAAAAATCGACTTAGTTCCCTCATTTTGTTTGACACGACCGTCACCAAATGTTTATCTTTATGGCACTTCAAATAACGACTTCCAAAAGCACGGATCAGTGGATCACCTTTTGCAACCAAACATACATTATCAGGTGCCATTTTTGGAAATACTTCTTCTGCCAACTTAGTATCTTCACTGGTAAATGTGACTAATAGAGATTGGGCTTCTGATTGAATATTTTTACGCTTTTCACCTACTTCACTTTTATTTAAAGAACAAATTTTCACATGCCGACTTAGATTTTTTTTTTTAAAGAGACCAAAACAAAATTTACATGGTAAATAATCTGAAGCTTCAGGTTGTTCAATAATTTGATTTGGTCTTCGCACTGGCTTTATAGTTGATACATCACCTATGTTATTGAAAAAATGTCCTCGTTTACGTAATTGATCAATTATATTAGATCGTTCCTTAGATCCTTTTTTGAGTGCCATAAACTTCGCAACTTCTACATCCTCACTGTGCTTTCTTATTAAATGATTGGTAAAGTTTGTTACGCTCGTTTCACAAAAAATGCATACATCCTTTTTATCCCAAATTCGTTTTTTTGTGATTTGAGACTTCTTAGAATTTTCTACTACCGCAGAAACATTAAACTTCTTAGATTTTGATAACGTATCAATTTTATTCTTACTTAACACTTTATCTTCTATAAATATCAAATTAAAATCTATTGAATTTGATTTAACACTTTCATCAACATTTAAATTCTCAGCAAACTCAACTATTGAAAATTTCATTTCGCTTTCGATCTCGTCATCAGATTGAATATCATTAAATGGCCTATATGATGAGCCTGAATCATCATAGTCTATGACATGGTACTATCAGTTTTAGGAAAAGATATTGTATTTAAATCGGCATACGTTTTTATATTTGATCTGAGGCTTTCAGGTGTGTAGGACAAAGCAATTGTATTCAAATCGGAACATGTGTTTGTATCTGTATCTATGAGAGATAACATAAGACGTAATTTTTAATTTAATGAAAGTGTAATTTATATAAGCTATAGATACGTATGTATTAAAATATTCTTTTTTTAAATTCAGTGTAGAAAAATGTATAAATGTATAATACCTAGACCTAGTTTTAATTATCATATGCGCTCGGAAAAATGGGGTTACTATGGGCCATTTGCCCTCTCTCTAGTTTTTAAAAATCAGACTTGAGATATCTATAATAGCAATATATTAAATTTAACTTTATAATATTATAAAAATAAAAAAAATAAAAAAATTGTCAATTGCTTTTTCTTCATAATATTCAAAACTGTTTACGCGTTCATAAATCAAAAATGTTATTATAAATTGTATTGAAACATATTTTCCTCGCTGTTGTACTTATTTAGCTAAAGGTTCCCAAACTACAAAAAAAAACGTTGAGTTTTGACATACATACATTTTAGTTTATCCCTCACATAAAATAGATATTTATAATACATCTTTTTTTATTAAATAAATAATTACAGTAAAGAAAATCCTTTGATAATAATTTAAATATAAATACTATTAATTATACCTGTATCTTTTCTTTATTTTCATCGTGGCAAACGAGCAAAGGATCAAAAAAAAAAGTCATTAGTTATTATGGATCGCCAAAATTTAAAACATTTATTAAATGGGTCTTAACATAAAATAATTGGGAACCTATGTTCTAAGCAATTGGATTTTTGAGCATTTAGACCAATAAGCGTAAGAAAAATAACATAATTCTAATGGTTCAATTTTAATTTCGTAAAATAAAATTAACTAGTAAGAATTCTTTTATATTGTGAGCGAAAAAATTTGTCATTTAAATGTACTAGTTAATTTTGAGAAATTTTTTCATTTAGTTAGATACTATATAACAAAAACTATTAAAAATATAAGAACCACCTTAATTAACTTTTATACCTTATTAAATACTATGATTATGGTGTGACTATATTGACGAGATTGAATTTGTTGGTCTACTTATTTTAAATATTTAATCTACATGGTGTTCATTTATTGTAACAACTTATATCATAAAATACTAAAAACAAATATAAATGAAATCTCCAAATAAAAACAATTTGTATTCGTATCGAATTGTATATGGAATAATAACATGATTATATGTTTTTTATACCTTCTGGGTTTTTTATATTAAAGAAATAATGAATAGGTATTTTTTTCATATATTATTAATGCACATATAAGTATGATGTATATAATATTGTCTACCTAGAACAATTTTTGCGGATGCCTAAGATCAGTGATGGGCAAAATGTTATCTGGATAATTGGACGGAGTTCATGTAAAGGGGGACAAGTCAAAAACAGCTACTTTTCAGGATATAAAAAAAACAACATAAAATGTTTTAAAATGCTTTAAATTTAGTTCAATTTTAAGAGTAAGATTTTTTATAATATTTTATATATTTTAAAATATTTTTAAAGAACTTAAATAATTTTTATAAATTGTTTTAATGACTTATGCCTTTCAGCATTTGAAATTAATACTAAAATGACTTATCTCCTTTCTCATATTCTGACTTGTTACCACTGTCATCAATAAATTTTCTATTTTATGCCTTATCCCCTTCTCCTATTATGACTTGTTACCATAATCATCAATAATATTTCAGTAAATGGACTTGTAGCTACTATTTTTACGAATGAATAGTGTATTGATCACAATCAAGTTTAGGTTTTTAAAATATAAGTATTAATAACTTGTATTTTTTTTCTTATAGATAGGTTATGAATAAAAATACAGTTTATCAAAACCAATGAAATCAGGTTTATTTTATAATATTAAATAATATGATATTCCTTTATTCATAATATTTTAAACAATGTTAACAGTAAAAACAATAAAAACAAACGTTAACAAAATCACAACAAAAAATATAAAAGTATAGAAATTAAGCCATTATCATAAACTATTTACCAACTTGCGTTTAGTTTTCTTTATAGATAGTAATATTATCTCGAACCTTTAAGAATATTAATATAACTAGAATATAAACATTTTAAAATAAAATTTATATTACCGGTAAAGGCTATAGAATTTAGGTAAACAATTGCACAACATTTACTTAGGTACTTACATAAAAATTAGTTATTTAAAGTATTATATTATGCCTAAATGTCTTCTTCTTCAGAAATGATAGGATCAGTACCCTTTTTTGTTTTTAAATTAATATAGTACTGATTAATATAGTACTTCAGGTATTAGGAGTAATAAACTAATAAGATCCTTTTTTTTTTTTTTTTGTTAGTTATTGGTAACTCCTCGTTGTAGGCCATAAGCAGGTTATTAACTAGGTAATACTTTTTTACGAGACAGATCTAATTTCAAAAACACATCATTTTCGTTAAGTGATGTTTTGTAAGAAACAATATTATTTTCTTGTTTTACGTATCGAAGCCATTTTACCTGTCTAAACACAAATTTTTCTCCGAACGTATTAGTTTTGGCCATTTTATATTTGGTTTTAAATAAATTGTTAGTCATAAAAATTATGTTGGTTCATGTCTTTTACATTCAATTTATTTTTTCCTGCCCAACGAATCATTTCCGTCCAGTTATTAGGATGATTTATTTAAAAAAATAATAATTTGACTCATGACAAAATAGATATTGTGTTTATGCCACGATGATAATATGACTTGTCTCCTTCTGCATAACAGTATTTTGACTTGTCACCAAACGCATTCAGAAATAACTTGATAACAAATGATCACATCTTAACTACAGTGCCACCATCAGATCCGGCGTGAAATTTCTTACAAATTTAACACATAAACCGAAAATGTCAAAAATTGACTTGTCGTCCTTGACATGAACTCCGTCCAATTATTCGAATAAATATGTATTCGAATAAAAAACTTATTCGAATGATTTTTTTACAACTATTCGAATATAAATGTATTCGAATAATTTTCAACTATGATTACTCGAATAAAAAATTATCCGAATGATTTTCGATTATGATTATTCGAATAAAAAATGATTCGACTAAATTTCAAAGGCTGTTATACGAATAATTTTTGGTCATGCTATTTGATTAAACATAGTTGATAATCAATAACCCTATGTCAACCAAACTAAAATAAAAGAAAATTAATCGAATTTCTTTGTTTGAAATTTAGTAAAATAATTTTTTATTCGAATAATCATAATTGGAAATTATTCAAATAAATTTTTATTCGAATAATTGTAAAAAAAAAAATATTCGAATAAAATGTTATCTAAGTAATCATCTAGATAAAATTTCATTCGAATAACGCCCAATTTTGCCTATGATAATAATAGTGAAATAATAATAATAATAATAGTAAATGAAATATTAGTTTTGTTTAATTTGGAGTATTCAGTTACTTGGATTAAATAGCTGTATTTTATAAATTAATAATACATTTTTAGATAAATAGTTTTATAACGCCAGGAATAATATAAATACTTATATGCATAATAAAGCAATTACGAAAAATAGATACATTTTTGGTTTTATTATAAACGGCATTACAGTAGACAATATCACAAAATATCAAGAATTTAAAATACAGGGTGTCCCACCGAGATTTATACAGAGCGATATCTCCCGTGTTAATAGAGATAATCAACTTTTTTTTTTTTTTTAAAGACTCACAGAGCTAAAAACATTTATTTCACATTAGTTTGGTAAATACAAATGTTGTATTGAAAAATTAAAAAAATAACTTTTTATTTTATAATTTTTGTAAAATTCGAAGATAGCCATTTTATAGGGCTTGTTTTTCTGAAACTTTGACGGTTCAACTTTCAATTTTCATCAACTTCATGATTTTTAATAATTTTTTTAGTTTATAAGAAAATAGTACTATTTACCCACGTTAAAATTTTAAATCGCCTCATCAGCTCGTTCCGATACCTAACAATTATTTTATTATTACCATAAACAATAAAAGATAATAATTATTTTACTACCCATGATTAGATTTTTGTTATCATTTGTAGCTATTATTATATTATCATTAATTATTAATTGCTATATTTTATTATTATCGGCACAAATTTCGGGTAGAACACGATTCCGTACGGTCCTTATCAGCGTACGGAATCGTACACATTTTAAAGCATCCGATTCCGTACGTTTTATACCTAAGATTTTAGTGTAACGTTGTCAGATTTCTAAATAAGTAAAAAAATTATGTAATTATCAATGTAATCTATTAATTTTCATAACACATACGTATTATACGTCGTAGATATTATACAGTATCGGTCGACATCGACATCGTCTCAAAGTAAATCGCAATAACACTATTAGATTTGACATGGTTATTACTAAGGAAAACCACTGGTATTATTTAATTTCCATAAATATTGGCTTACGAACACGAAAAGATGGTTTAAAAAATGGTTATGTATACAAAAATTGTGTTATCCTAGCAATGTGACAAATGGAAATTTAATTCATCAAACATCAAATGAACATAATCACTGTGAAAATTCAGCCCAAAGTGTTGACATGTACTGAGAGAAAACTGTAAACACAAGGCAAGTGGATCTATTTCTATCCGATCTATTAAAATAATTCGAACAGAACTCTTAAAAAGCGTAAATTCAGAAGAAATCGAATATAGCGATATACGGTCAATCAGAAAAGCCATATATGACAAACAACGACAAATATACCCGGCTTTTCCAAAATCTTTAATTTGAATGTTTATATATACATATTTTTTTTTTTAATGACAAAAATTAATTGATAATAATTAATAATAAATGGCAACGTTGCATGGAAAATCGTACGGAATCGTATTGTTTTTGGGATCATTTTATAATCCATTGTTTGTTAAAAATCGTACGGAATCGTATTCCCAAAAAGGTAAAACGTACGGAATCGTGCTTTACCGCAAATTTCGTAATTGATATACCGGCGTAATTGTACAGTTAACCTTACAAATTTCCTTTAACGAATGCAGTAATAACGAATATATTAAGAAATACATGGTCGAAATAAAATACAATTGTTGTGTGATTTTTACTTTTTAAGTATTTATAATATCACTTAAAAGTTAAATAATAGACCACAATTTTTTTATGTATTACTCCACGTTTTTTCTTGTATGAAATCGGAGAGCCAAGTGACATTTAAATAGTGTAATGTGCATTTTAAAGAAAATTGTTCTTCCAAATTGGTATATTATGTTAAATGTTTATCATTTTACCGTTTTACTGTTTAACATCAGACCAATAATCAAATTGGCATGTCTTTTTCATTATTTATTGAAAAAATGCAAAACATAAGAATTGACAAATTGCCTAAAACCAACTGTAGACTATTATCAAAGGGACCTACTAAATAACTGCCAATCAAGTATCAAAAATACAGCAACGTAACAAGTCATTATGGAAGTTTCATTCAATTACATGAATTAATGTAAATAAAACAATTCATTATCAATAACTTATTTAAAGGTACAAGTACAATAATTAGTGAACTATTAATAATATTTCAGAAATGTCTGTCGTATGTGTTTGGTGTATGCCGTATGGTCAACAGATCTTAGATAGGCATCTATGTATCAAAAATAAAAAATAAGAAGAGATAGAATAATGTATACAAACAAGTATCTATTTTTATTCTTCATACTGAAATTTAAATTAAAATTGTTAACAAATATTACCTACCAAAATATATCTATTATTCGATGTACTTTTTAAATGTGATTGGTATGTAAAACATGTTAAAATATGGTTTATTTTTGAACAGATGAAAGTTGGTAATTTAATATTAAGTAGTTAGATGATTTCCTAATTAATATTTTGCAATGTATTACCAATTAATTAATCTTATAATATAAAATCGGAAGGTAAACATAACCTCAATTTTACTACTATTTTATAAAGGCCGTTTTTTCCTTTTTCTCATACTATAAAATTCCGTTCTCATTTGAAATATTCTGTCCCCGTCCCCGGACGTCGTTTTACGCGTTCGCGCGCCCAAAAAAGGTCGATTTTTCATTTTTCTATTGAAAAAAAACGTGCCCCGTGATCGTTTCCCGCCAATTCGCACTACTCTCTGTCTTTTATTGATAACGCGGCCCCGTGTTATCTGTTATTCTCCGTGCTTTTGTCTTATATCGTATATTCGTATTACTTTTTTTAATATATATTAAAAACTAATAATTCACTCTACTACTCGAGTTTTTATCGTGTATTCGTGTTTTATTATACGTTTACGCAAATTTACGCGAAAAAATTTACGCGTTTTTGTAGTTTTTTGTTATTATTTATTTTGTTATATTATATCTGTACTACTCGAGTTTTATCGTGTTTTGTACGTTTTTGCTATGTTTTCTTAATTAAAATGTTTTAAACTACTATTTAGTTTGTAATCCCATATTGTTAGTATCCTATATAATAATATATTATATGATTTAAACGCATTACGTTTGACCGTGTATCTTTTATCCAAAGTGTACTCATATAAGTGTTTTGTGATTTTTTGTACCTCTAGAGTACTCGAGAAATAATAGTAAATTATATATTAATAATTTAATATCGTATATTCGTATTACTTTTGTCGTATATTATATATTAAAAACTAATAATTCACTCTACTACTCGAGTTTTTATCGTGTATTCGTGTTTTATTATACGTTTTACGCTAATTTACGCGTAATATATTTTTTTTTTGTAGTTTTTTGTTCGTTATACCATGTCATATATATATATATTGATCGTTTTGTAGTTTCTTGCTGTCCACCGGTTATTATTACTCATAATGAATGATTTACTAAGTAAGTATTGAATAAGTTACTTTGTTACTAATGACAGAATTGGTCATGAGAGTGTTAGGCTTTTGCAAAAAATAAATACAAATACTTTCTAGGTTCTGTTAATATTCGTGTTCGGTAGGTAGTTCCTATCTGTGTATTATTAACGCCGACTTTTACAACACTGTATTCAATTTATTTATTCAATTATCGATTATTTACAGTTTGTGTTAGAGATGATCCAGGAAATACTAAGTATTATGAAAACATATTATTATTTGACTCTTTCTATTTCTTTTATATAATTTATATATTAAATCAGATATCGTCTTAATTATTTTCTTCTGTATATAAACCATTTAGTTCAAAATAATAATTTATAGGTCGGCTTTTGTCTTTTGGCGTGAAGATTTGACTAATGATATCGGGTACCTACATTTCTGCTGGACCTATTATATGCTACAAACACACTGTGTATGAGTAACTAAAGGAAATTGAATATTTATACTGTTTTATTATTAAATAGAAAAAAATTTAATTCGACTCTGTAGGTACCTATAATTCGAGTGGTACAGATTATATCAAAACAAAATGTATGTAACAGTACCTAATTCTAGGATAAAATTGTAATTGCATGAATTATGACTGTTGAATTTCTCTTAAAACACACTCTTACATATTATCATGGTAGTAAATATGCAAATAGTTAATTATCCGTGTTTGTCGATTTTAAACTAATCAAAATACTTTTACAATGGTAAGTGAAAATTTAAAAAATATACCTACTATAACCGTCTACGAATCATCAAAGCGTTATAATAAATAATTATATTATTTTAGCTCAACTAACCACTGATTTTGATTGTGGTGAAATAAATTTACAAATAGTCCAACGCCATTATATTATTTCTTAAATACCAGTCATATATTAATTAACATTTTAATTTGGTTATTTGATGATAAGTTGAAAATGTGAAATACATTTGCAATTTTTGGTGTCATAAACAATACCTACTTACTATTAAATTGTATACTTTTATCTTCTCCTAATATAAAATAATAATTAATATAAAACAATTTCCTCTCGGTTTGTGTTTTTTGATAGTATTATTATTTTTGATGAATACTTACTCACTAATAACATGTCTGATTCGACAAAAAGTAAAAGTATACCTATATTATTTAATTATATTATACAATTATATATGTTATACAAAATAGTTTTTATTTTTTTCAATGGATAAAAAGTTTTTAAGAAAAACGTTTCTGCTGTACCTATTATATTATGTAAAATTGAATATTTACACTGTTTTATTAAATAGAATACTTTTAGGTACCATAGAATTATAAACTACTTACCATTAAAGAATCTACTTACCATTACATTGGATACTTTATCCCATTAATATAATTTGCCCTCAGTTTGTGTCACCAAAAATGTTCATACACATAATATGTTTTTTGATAGTATTATTATTTTTTTAATACTCAATAATAACATGTCATACGTCGTGTCTTATTCAACACAAAAAAAGTATACGGTATACCTATATTGTTGAATTATTTATACAAAATGTTTTTTTTTTTTTTTTTATGGTATATCCGAATGCATTTTTCAGATTGTTGGTTCTGTGCTAGAACTGTATTAGAATACTTTCAATAAATTACCTTTTCAGCAATTATCACACTTTTTATAGCTGGCTATGTTAATGAACAAATTAAATTCCATTCGACATAGTTAGGATGTATATCATATATTTTGCCCAGACTTATGTAGCTATTCAAAAAATGTATGAAATGTTAGTTCATAATTTTGATTCAATCTATAGTAATTTATTAGTAAAAAAAATGTTCATTATATGTTCACCTTCATTTTTAAAACACTGTTTTATTAACAGTTTCTGTATGAACCTTTTGTTTCATTTTATTTTATTATAAAAATATATAAAGTTGATATTTTTTCAACTATAATAATGTTTAAACAATAGTTCACTAACTTATTGCATTATTAGTGTCTTAAAGTTTTTTTTAAGTAAGCTTGGTTTAGTTGTAGAATTTTCATAACAATTATTATTCATTATTCGACTACATATAATTATTATGTTAAATACAAAATATTAAGAGATTTTTAGTGCATATTTTTTTTTTTTAGATTTTGTTAAATTTTTTCAAGTTAAATACTTATTTTTCATTTTTTCGTGCCATTTATAGCGCATATTTTGGAATTTTTAAGTGCATAACTTCAGAGCCCTGAATTATGATTCTTTATAAAACACTAATTGTAAATTGTAGTTAGAACTATTATGTGAAAATGCTATAGTAAATACTCAATTGACCCGTACCTTATCGGCTTTTGTCTATGGTAATATACATTTACAATAAAAATGATTTTCTCTTAGCAAAATTGGGTATAATATATTTTGACCAGACCTAAGTAGCTGTTCAAAAAATGGTTAACATGTTAGTTCATAATTTTGATTCAACTTGCATCTCTTTGCTTGATTTTATATAAAAATAATATATAAGAATAATTAAGTTGATAGTTACTTCCATTGCCCTTATCCAACTCACATGAATAAATCTAATCAAATCTGTTTGCATTTACTGTTTGGTACTGTAATTACGGTCAATTTATACAAATTTATTTATATATGTTTATTGTGGAGCACTCAAATTTTCTTACGGTGAGTAAAAATAATGTTCATTACATCAACTGAGCTTTACAAAGAATTTTATTAATTTAGGCACATTCATCATTTTTAAAACACTGTTTTATTTACACTTTCTATTTGAACATTTCTTTGCATTTTATTTTATTATTATCATAAAAATATAAAGATGATCTTTTTCAACTATAATAATGTTTAAACAAAATTTTTTGCAGGAATTGTGTTCACTAACTTATTGCAGTATTAGTGTCTTAAAGTTTAGTCGTAGAAATTTTCATAACAATTATCCGCCCATGTAGAATATAAACCATTTTTGATAGTGGTGAAATACATTGGCTATGATGTGTAAGACCTTTAGATATTTAGTATTTATAAGTAAGTTTTCAATATTCGATATTAACTTCTAGACATAACCCATATACGTGAAATCCAGACGTTAAACCTAACCTGTATGCTACTTTCGACGATGTCTTGGCCGAATAAATAACTAAATAGCATTTGTTTCCGAACCGACTGACCAGAATTATTCTATACGTCACTCCAATACACCAACCTCTAGACTTATCCTACACGCATTCGATCTAGACGTTAAAAAAACTGTATTCTACTTACGGCGGCGTTCTCAATAACTAAAATATACAAAAGATAAAAAATATCTCAAAATAGTTTTTTTCCCGTCCCGACTGAACAGAATTACTCTTTACATCACTCTAATAACCGACCTCTAGATTTATCCTCTATACGTTCATTGTATAAATGTGTGTTTTCAAAGAAAAACCGTATCCTACTTTCGTCGGTGTCCTGGCCGAGGAGCGGAAATCCTCGAGCCGAACGCTTGGTATATATAATGTAAATACATTGATAATGTATCATTTTTGATACCGATAGTAGTTTTACAACGGCTCCTATTTTCCTCACTCTAATAAACCGACTTCTAGACACAACCCATATACGTTAAATCGAGTAGTTAAACCTAACGCTTTCGGTGGTGTCCGTGTAAATAAAATTTATCATGTTTACACTTTTGATCCCGAAAGGCGTTTCACACCGGCCATCTAGACGTTAAAAAACTGTATCCTACTTACGGCGGCGTTCTCAATAACTAAAATATAAAAAATATCTCAAAATAGTTTTTTTCCCGTCCCGACTGACCAGAATTACTCTTTTCATCACTCTAATAACCGATCTCTAGATTTATCCTCTATACGTTCATTGTATAAATGTGTGTTTTCAAAGAAAAACCGTATCCTACTTTCGTCGGTGTCCTGGCCGAGGAGCGGAGCTCCTCGAGCCGAACGCTTGGTATATATAATGTAAATACATTGATAATGTATCATTTTTGATACCGATAGTAGTTTTACAACGGCTCCTATTTTCGTCACTCTAATAAACCGACTTCTAGACACAACCCATATACGTTAAATCGAGTAGTTAAACCTAACGCTTTCGGCGGTGTCCGTGTAAATAAAATGTATCATGTTTATACTTTTGATCCCGAAAGGCGTTTCACACCGGCCACTGAGGTTCTGTAATTATTCTATACGTCACTCCAATACACCAACCTCTAGACTTATCCTACACGCGTTCGATCTAACCACAATACATACAATGTTAGGGTTATTGTTATAAAAAAAACCGTGTATGTAAATGTATACTTTTTTTTTTTTGTATAAACCTTTTAATAAATACTGATTGCTATTTTCAATTGTAAATTGTAGTTAGAACTATTATGTGAAAATGCTATAGTAAATACTCAATTGACCCGTGCCTTATAGGCTTTTGTCTATGGTAATATATACATTTACAATAAAAAGATTTTCTCTTGGGAAAATGGGTATCATAGATTTTGACCAGACTTATGTAGCTATTCAAAAAATGTATGAAATGTTAGTTCATAATTTTGATTCAATCTATAGTAATTTATTTGTAAAAAAAATGTTCACCATCATTTTTAAAACACTGTTTTATTAACACTTTCTGTATGAACCTTTTGTTTCATTTTATTTTATTATCAAAATATATAAAGTTGATATTTTTTCAACTATAATAATGTTTAAACAATAGTTCACTAACTTATTGCATTATTAGTGTCTTAAAGTTTTTTTTAAGTAAGCTTGGTTTAGTTGTAGAAATTTTCATAACAATTATTATTCATTACTCGACTACATATAATTATTATGTTAAATACAAAATATTAAGAGATTTTTAGTGCATATTTTTTTTTTTAGATTTTGTTAAATTTTTTCAAGTTAAATTCTTATTTTTCATTTTTTCGTGCCATATATAGCACATTTTTTGGAATTTTTAAGTTAATAAAAATAATATAATAATAATTAAGTTGATAGTTACTTCCATTGCCCTTATCCAACTCACATGAATAAATCTAATCAAATCTGTTTGCATTTACTGTTTGGTACTGTAATTACAGTCAATTTATACAAATTTATTTATTTATGTTTATTGTGGAGCACTCAAATTTTCTTACGGTGAGTAAAAATAATGTTCATTATATCAACTGAGCTTTACAAAGAATTTTATTAATTTAGGCACATTCATCATTTTTAAAACACTGTTTTATTTACACTTTCTATTTGAACATTTCTTTGCATTTTATTTTATTATTATCATAAAAATATAAAGTTGATCTTTTCAACTATAATAATGTTTAAACAAAATTTTTTGCAGGAATTGTGTTCACTAACTTATTGCAGTATTAGTGTCTTAAAGTTTAGTCGTCGAAATTTTCATAACAATTATCCACCCATGTAGAATATAAACCATTTTTGATAGTGGTGAAATACATTGGCTATGATGTGTAAGACCTTTAGGTATTTAGTATTTATAAGTAAGTTTTCAATATTCAATATTAACTTCTAGACATAACCCATATACGTGAAATCGAGACGTTAAACCTAACCTGTATGCTACTTTCGACGATGTCTTGGCCGAATAAATAACTAAATAGCTTTTGTTTCCGAACCGACTGACCACAAGTATTCTATACGTTACTCCAACGTATACCAAGGGGTTACTTACCAACCTCTAGACTTATCCTACACGCGTTCGATCTAGACGTTAAAAAAACTGTATCCTACTTACGGCGGCGTTCTCAATAACTAAAATATAAAAAAGATAGAAAATATCTCAAAATAGTTTTTTTTCCGTCCCGACTGACCAGAATTACTCTTTACATCACTCTAATAACCGACCTCTAGATTTATCCTCTATACGTTCATTGTATAAATGTGTGTTTTCAAAGAAAAACCGTATCCTACTTTCGTCGGTGTCCTGGCCGAGGAGCGGAGCTCCTCGAGCCGAACGCTTGGTATATATAATGTAAATACATTGATAATGTATCATTTTTGATACCGATAGTAGTTTTACAACGGCTCCTATTTTCCTCACTCTAATAAACCGACTTCTAGACACAACCCATATACGTTAAACCTAACGCTTTTCGCGGCGTCCCGGTAAAAATTGATAATAAAGCGGAGCTCCTCGAGCCAAACATTTGGAATGACTCTCCCGCTTTTCGCAGTGTCCTGGTAAAAAAAAAAATTGATAGTAGTTTTACAACGGCTCCTATTTTCGTCACTCTAATGAGCCGACTTCTAGACACAACCCATATACGTTAAATCGAGTAGTTAAACCTAACGCTTTCGGCGGTGTCCGTGTAAATGGTATATACGAATGCATTTATCAGATTGTAGATTGTAGTTAGAACTATTATGTGAAAATGCTATAGTAAATACTCAATTGACCCGTGCCTTATTGGCTTTTGTCTATGATAATATATACATTTACAATAAAAATGATTTTCTCTTGGGAAAATGGGTATCATATATTTTGCCCAGACTTATGTAGCTATTCAAAAAATGTATGAAATGTTAGTTCATAATTTTGATTCAATCTATAGTAATTTATTAGTAAAAAAAATGTTCATTATATGTTCACCTTCATTTTTAAAACACTGTTTTATTAACAGTTTCTGTATGAACCTTTTGTTTCATTTTATTTTATTATAAAAATATATAAAGTTAATATTTTTTCAACTATAATAATGTTTAAACAATAGTTCACTAACTTATTGCATTATTAGTGTCTTAAAGTTTTTTTTAAGTAAGCTTGGTTAAGTTGTAGAAATTTTCATAACAATTATTATTCATTACTCGACTACATATAATTATTATGTTAAATACAAAATATTAAGAGATTTTTAGTGCATATTTTTTTTTTAGATTTTGTTAAATTTTTTCAAGTTAAATTCTTATTTTTCATTTTTTCGTGCCATTTATAGCACATTTTTTGGAATTTTTAAGTGCATAACTTCAGAGCCCTGAATTATGATTCTTTAGAAAACACTAATTGTAAATTGTAGTTAGAACTATTATGTGAAAATGCTATAGTAAATACTCAATTGAGACCCGTACCTTATCGGCTTTTGTCTATGGTAATATACATTTACAATAAAAATGATTTTCTCTTAGCAAAATTGGGTATAATATATTTTGACCAGACCTAAGTAGCTGTTCAAAAAATGGTTAACATGTTAGTTCATAATTTTGATTCAACTTGCATCTCTTTGTTTGATTATATATAAAAATAATATAATAATAATTAAGTTGATAGTTACTTCCATTGCCCTTATCCAACTCACATGAATAAATCTAATCAAATCTGTTTGCATTTACTGTTTGGTACTGTAATTACAGTCAATTTATACAAATTTATTTATTTATGTTTATTGTGGAGCACTCAAATTTTCTTACGGTGAGTAAAAATAATGTTCATTATATCAACTGAGCTTTACAAAGAATTTTATTAATTTAGGCACATTCATCATTTTTAAAACACTGTTTTATTTACACTTTCTATTTGAACATTTCTTTGCATTTTATTTTATTATTATCATAAAAATATAAAGTTGATCTTTTCAACTATAATAATGTTTAAACAAAATTTTTTGCAGGAATTGTGTTCACTAACTTATTGCAGTATTAGTGTCTTAAAGTTTAGTCGTCGAAATTTTCATAACAATTATCCACCCATGTAGAATATAAACCATTTTTGATAGTGGTGAAATACATTGGCTATGATGTGTAAGACCTTTAGGTATTTAGTATTTATAAGTAAGTTTTCAATATTCAATATTAACTTCTAGACATAACCCATATACGTGAAATCGAGACGTTAAACCTAACCTGTATGCTACTTTCGACGATGTCTTGGCCGAATAAATAACTAAATAGCTTTTGTTTCCGAACCGACTGACCACAATTATTCTATACGTTACTCCAACGTATACCAAGAGGTTACTTACCAACCTCTAGACTTATCCTACACGCGTTCGATCTAGACGTTAAAAAAACTGTATCCTACTTACGGCGGCGTTCTCAATAACTAAAATATAAAAAAGATAAAAAATATCTCAAAATAGTTTTTTTTCCGTCCCGACTGGCCAGAATTACTCTTTACATCACTCTAATAACCGACCTCTAGATTTATCCTCTATACGTTCATTGTATAAATGTGTGTTTTCAAAGAAAAACCGTATCCTACTTTCGTCGGTGTCCTGGCCGAGGAGCGGAGCTCCTCGAGCCGAACGCTTGGTATATATAATGTAAATACATTGTTAATATATCATTTTTGATACCGATAGTAGTTTTACAACGGCTCCTATTTTCCTCACTCTAATAAACCGACTTCTAGACACAACCCATATACGTTAAACCTAACGCTTTTCGCGGCGTCATGATGTGTAAGACCTTTAGGTATTTAGTATTTATAAGTAAGTTTTCAATATTCAATATTAACTTCTAGACATAACCCATATACGTGAAATCGAGACGTTAAACCTAACCTGTATGCTACTTTCGACGATGTCTTGGCCGAATAAACAACTAAATAGCTTTTGTTTCCGAACCGTCTGACCAGAATTATTCTATACGTCACTCCAATACACCAACCTCTAGAATTATCCTACACGCGTTCGATCTAGACGTTAAAAAAACTGTATCCTACTTACGGCGGCGTTCTCAATACCTAAAATATAAAAAAGATAAAAAATATCTCAAAATAGTTTTTTTTCCGTCCCGACTGGCCAGAATTACTCTTTACATCACTCTAATAACCGACCTCTAGATTTATCCTCTATACGTTCATTGTATAAATGTGTGTTTTCAAAGAAAAACCGTATCCTACTTTCGTCGGTGTCCTGGCCGAGGAGCGGAGCTCCTCGAGCCGAACGCTTGGTATATATAATGTAAATACATTGATAATGTATCATTTTTGATACCGATGGTAGTTTTACAACGGCTCCTATTTTCCTCACACTAATAAACCGACTTCTAGACACAACCCATATACGTTAAACCTAACGCTTTCGGCGGTGTCCGTGTAAATAAAATTTATCATGTTTATACTTTTGATCCCGAAAGGCGTTTCACCGGCAGCTAGTCTTATATAATAAAACGGTAAGGTAAACATAACCTCACTTTCCCACTATTTTTTAAACGCCGTTTTTTCCTTTTTCTCATACTATAAAATTCCGTTCTCTTTTGAAATATTCTGTCCCCGTCCACGGACGTCGTTTTACGCGTTCGCGCGCCCAAAAAAGGTCGATTTTTCATTTTTCCTTTTGAAAAAGAAATTGCCCCGTGATCGTTTCCCGCCAATTCGCACTACTCTATGTCGTCTGATGATAACGCGGCCCCGTGTTATCTGTTATTCTCCGTGCTTTTGTCTTATATCGTATATTCGTATAACTTTTGTCGTAATAATTATATATTAAAAACTAATAATTCACTCTACTACTCGAGTTTTTATCGTGTATTCGTGTTTTATTATATGTTTACGCAAATTTACGCGAAAAAAATTTACGCGTTTTTGTAGTTTTTTGTTCGTACCACTATGTCATCAAATATATATATTGTTATTATATTATATGTGTACTACTCGAGTTTTATCGTGTTTTGTACGTTGTTTTCTTAATAAAAATGTTTTAAACTACTATTTAGTTTGTAATCCTATATAGTTAGTATCCTATATAATAATAATATATTATATGATTTAAACGCATTACGTTTGACCGTGTATCTTTTATACAAAGTGTACTCATATAAGTGTTTTGTGATTTTTTGTACCTCTAGAGTACTCGAGAAATAATAGGTACTCATTTGTATTAATATATGTAGTTTCATGCTGCCCACCGGTTATCATATTCATGATAATAAATGATTTAGGTAAGTACTGAAAACTTAAATGTACTTTGACAGAATCGGTCTTGAAAGTACTAGGCCGGTGCAAAAAATAAATACAAATACTTTCTTAATAAAACAGATATTCTATGTTCTATTGATATTTGTTGAACTGATTTCGGTAGATAGGTAGTTATTATAGATAGGTATTAACACCGTGTTCCCGGATTATTGACTTTTACAATTTATTATATTATAAATATTCGATTATTACACTTTTGATCCAGAAAATACTATAAAAAAATTACAAATACTGTCACATAATTATATTATGAAATTATTGTATTATTATTTTCAAAACATTTTCCATACTACGAAATTTATTTGACAGTACCCCTAATTGTACAATTGTATTTGCATGTATTATGACTGTTGAAATTCTCTTAAAAACAAATGAATATATATTTTAAAATGATAGTAAATATGCAAATAGTTAATTGTCTGTGTTTGTCGATTTTAAACTAATACTTTTACAATGGTAAAAGGCAAATTTTAAATATTTTAAATATATGCCTACCATAACCGTCTGCTAATCAAAAGCGTTACAATAAATAATTACATTATTTTAACCAAACTAACCACTGATTTTGACTGTGGTGAAATGCATTTACAAATGGTTCAATGCCATCATATTATTTAAAAATACCAGTCATATATTATCACATTTATGTACACATAATATTGTTGAAATACTCTCATTTCTCCAACATTTCTAGATACTTATTGTTTGACTTCAGTATAATACTCATTCCTTTTTTCTATTTTCATAAAATAGAATTACAATGAATGATGTTACAAAAAAAATAGAAAGATATGTTTAAAAAGTTAAATACATTTGCAATGTTATGTGTCATAAACAATACCTACTTACTTTTGAATTGGATACTTTAATCTCAATATAATATATAAAATAATTTCCTCTCTGTTTGTGTTCATACATATTATGTCTTTTGATAGTATTAATATTATTCAACTATATGTTATACAAAATAGTTGTTTTTCTTTTATGATATTTTAAAAGTTAAAAAGTTAATTTATTAAGTCTTCTTATGGAACACCGACCACTTTTTCCAGATTGTTGGTTCTTTATTATTATACACTTACCGTCCATAGCTGCCTACATCAGATTACCTTCAATAAATTACCTATTCGCCTTTTCAACAATTTTCACACATAGTCAGTAAACCTTTTAACTACTACAATCCGACCAGCAATTACTACAGCCTTCATTTGATTTTATTTTTTAAAGTATATAATGTTAATGAACATATTTAGGATGTAAGGAGAAATAAAATGATTATATTATTTTTTTGTTGAACGAAATAAAAACAAATTAAATATATTTTAAATATTTTTATTTCAAAAAAAAAAACTCAATGGTTCATCTGTAAAAAATTTATAAATGTATGCATAAGAAAATTGAAATTGATTATCATTACTCACTACTTACAAATCTATTTTGTCTTCAAAATCAGCTGAAACAAAAAAATAAATGGGCATAAATACTTAAAAGTTAGAACAGTTTCTTAGAACAGTCTCTGTGGTAGTTAAAATAATTATATATTACATTTTGTACATACTTATTAGCATGTCCTCTGTATCATTTTTTTTTTCTTTTGGTGCAGGTGGTGGTGGTGGTGGTGGTGGTGGCGGCGGACTTTTACGGTGTTTTTCTGGTTGGATTAAATAAAACTATATATATATATATATGTTTTAAAATAATAATAATGCTTAAAGATGAAAAAACATTGAAACTTACGGGGACACATTCGGGCCACGTGGCCAGTTTTTTTGCATATGAAGCATTCTGAAAAAAGTCAATTTAGAAAAGATTAGATACACCTTATACTGTTGTATATCGGGTGGCTACATTTTTTTACATAAGAATAGTTGCATACAATAATACAAAAAATGCATTCGATTTATTTTTTCATTTAAAAAACTTACTTCTTAATCGCCGGCGGCGATTTTTATGGGGGTGGTTTTGCCCACCCCCATAAAAGTTTTGCACTTTATTAATTACAATTTTCATTCTGCATTTTAGAAAACAAAAAAAATAAATAAATTACGTCTAAAAAAAATGGTAAAATAATTAATAATAATTTTACTCACGTGTTCGGTGAAAACCTCATTAATAAAAAAAAAAAATTATTCGTTAGACGATTTTTCTTTGGTCTAAATGTATGGTTTCCAGTGTTGCCAAACAATATTGTTATTCACTTTATGAAAAATAATACATTTTGTTTATATTTGTATTAAAATACAAAAATAATGAAACGTGTAAAGAATAATGGAATTTAATTATTTTATCATACTAAAAAATTATTAAGTAATTTTTATAATATAAATTGAAATTAAAAAGCTAAAAAATATGTACGTTTGATTCCTCCCACAAACGTGTCTGCACTGTTGCTTTTTAATAACAAGACGTACTATTTCTGTTAAACGCGCTGAGCTCTATGGTTCAAAGTTCAGATGGTGATTTATTTTCCTGCTGTTTTTACATGTAAATTGTAATTTCGTAGATGCGGGTTTTGACTTTTGTTGGTTAGTGATCAGATTTCCGTGGTACTGACAACTGATCGCTTTTTTTAATTTTTTCGTTTTACACTTTTATTTTCTATATATCCGTTACAATTATGCCACAATTTTGTTTGATTTGTAGACAGGTTGATGGTGGTTACTCGCTACACCGGTATGTTAACAGTAATCGCGCGATTACAACTCTTTTTTATACATTTCTTATGATACGGTATTTTTCAGATTTCCACGTGCGAACCCCGAGCGTCATGAACTTTGGCTGAGGTACGTGGAGAGATTTGGCGTTCTCCGTGAATCCGTGCAACCCTCTTCAACAATATGCTCTCGACATTTTGCGAATGCCGATTTTTCAATTACGGCTAACAGGCATCGTTTACGTCGTCATGCGGTCCCGACGATAGGAATTGTAAGTTCACAAATTTAATTTATTACATTGTGTATATTTTTTCTTATTATTGTTTTCTGCAATATTTTCACTTTAAATATTTTTATCAATTAATATACTATTACGTGAATTATTTCATTTTGTTTATAATATACAATTTTTTCAAAGCCGTCGGAAATTAAATATTTATTTTAATTTAATTTTCAGCCAGCTATTGATGCCCACGAGAACGACATAGTCGTCGAACTTCCGGAGGTCATTGAAGAAGAAGTGAATGTGGACAACGTCGAAATGGAAGTCGTCGAAATAGGACTTGAGGACTTGGTAATGCCAACTGAGGAGCCTCGAGTTGTTGCTGAGGAGGTCGCAGATGTCAACGACGATGACATCGAGGTCGTAGACGTTCGATTGGCAGATGTCCCACCCCAGGTAATTTATGGTACAAAATATTTATCTCCAGCATGTAGTCAATTCAGTCACTGTTTTATAAAGTTTTATTATTACAATGTTTAGGTTCATATATATATATATATATATATATTTTTTTTTTAGAATGCAAACAATATTATTATGATAATAATATTGATTACACAATACATAATATATATCATGCATAATGATAGCACTGTAGGTATTGTTAGGTTTTTAATCCAATTTCAAATGTCACAGGGTATTTAAATTTTGAAACAAACTAAGTATATATATTTGAATTTTTTTTATTTGTGCCACTTGGTATACAGAAAAAAAACAACGCCAAGTACTAAAGTATAAGTACCTATTTCATATTATACCGATTGTTTTGGTACTTCATTGTATTTTAAAATGTCAAATCTAAACACAAACATACAATTTTTTTTTTCTTACAATGTTCCAGACACTGTTGGGTTTATCTGTGTATTTATATTATCTGAACACGTTATGTTTAACGGTGTAAAACTATTTTTTTTATACAAGTACGCTTTACAAATGTCAGTTTTTTTAATTTTAATTTCTAGAGTACTCAATATAAAATAGGTACCTATGTGTATTTGATCATTTTGTAGTTTCATCCTACAATTATTTTTTACCAATTTTAATGTATTAACACAATATTCTCAAATTATTTAAAATTGAATTATTAAAATTGAAGTACATTGAAAAAAATGTAATAATTAATTATTAAATTATCGATTATTTACAGATTTGTTAAAGATGATCCCGAAAACATACAAATAATCTCTTTAAAAAATTATATATTATGAAAAAATTGTTTTATTTTACACTTTCTGTTTCTTTTATGGTTTAACAGATTTATATTTTTCCTCTGGAATCAGATAGCATTTTTATCTTGGTAGATTTCCTATCAGCTATATTTTTAATGGAAAACTTTAAGTCAATTTTTTATTTTCTTCTATATAAACCTTTCAGTTCGGATTAATAATTTTTAAGTAAGTATTTGATTGTTAAGGTAACTGATGTAAAAGTCAATATTTACATTGTTTTATTATTATATAGATACTCTTATTTTCATATTAACTCAATAGGTATTTCAAAAATGACGTTATTTATATATCGTATTGGTACTTCATTGTATTTTAAAATTACCATTTTAAATTCTTTTTTTTTTTTACACTGTTGGGTTTATCTGTGTATTTATGTTGTTTACATAATTACTCTCTTTTTTAATTGCTTAGCAATTATAGATTTATGTTTTTTTCCGATAATTCATTACTTGCCTATGTTATACTATCTAGGTACCTTTATATATTATTATATACTTGCAATTTCGAATGTTACAAGGTACCTATTTAAAATTTGAAACAGACTAAGTATTTTCTATCATGCCGCTTATAAAGCATAAAATGTAATAAAGTATTATTAAGTCTTTTTACATTATCAAATTGTTCACATTTTTTGATGTCCATATAGACAAAAAACAAGTAAACATTTTAACACTGTATTTTTATTTCACTGTACATACAGGTAGAAAAAAATTTTTCCCAAATTTTGTTTCCTATACTTTATGTAGGTACATGAATTCTGTCCCAAACACCGATTGCATAGGTACCTAATTGTTATACCTAACAATAATAAATAAAAATAACATTATACGCTATTTTCCTAACATTAAAGGGTATAAGGCTACAATCTATATTGGTTTTACAATTTTCATACAGGTTTTCAGATAGAATATGATACAGAATCTGGATCTGGATGTAAAATATACAAAATATACCAGGCTTTGTTTTATTTCTTTTAATTTTTTTTGGCACATTTTAATATTATCTCTTCAAAAAAACTGCAACCATATCTGAGTTTATGGTATATTTGTAATAAAAAAAAAACATAGTTTTATTCAATTTTTCCAATATGAAAGGGCAATTTTAAATTTGTGCCTATAAATAAGTGACTTTGAATTACAATATTTCATGTTTTTTTTTAAAAACTTTTTCATGGGATATCTAAACTAACCGCAATTTTTATTAAAACTTCAAACAACTATAGAAATCATGATTTTTATTTATTATTTAGGGTGAAATAGATGGGGACATGATAGAAGTATTGTCAGAAGTGGACGACGAGGTCAGTTGACGTGAAAACTAAAACAAATGAAAAATAAAAAAAAAGCTTATTTAAATATGATTTTTAATTAAATTAAATTATAGTTTGATATTGACGGTCCGCCTGCAGCACGTGAGGTGTTGATTGTAGATCGACCAGCTGGCGTGCAACACGAGTTACCACGACGATACGACGTAGGCGCGTTGGATCATGTATGCTCGCACTGCAGCGCGCGTCACTTCATGTGTGAGCGCACCACCGCTACAGACAGACACTTCGCTACGTGTTGTAATAACGGTTTAATGACCGTTACCGGTAATCGAGTTTTGCAACCTGCACCAGAGTTATTAATGGGTTTGTTGATAGATGATTCACAGGATGGCAGGAATTTCCGGAACGAATTCCGTCGGTACAACAATTCTCTGGCGTTCGCTGCGTTTTCCACCGATCTAAACCAACGACGGTTGACCGGCGCGGGTCCAAGGGTGTTCTCCGTACACGGACAGGTGTATCACAGGATCACCAACGATGTTGTCGGAAACGATGACAGGCAGCCGAAATACTGTGAACTGTATTTCGTCGAATCGGAGACGGCGAACCGTATTCGAATGGAACAACAGACGAATCAGCACAGAGTGTCGGAAAACTTGATGGCTTCACTGGACGCCATGTTACGTGAAATCAATCCTTACGCACAGGCTTTTCGGTAATTAAATACAATAAATATTAAATATATTAAACAAAATATATAACACGAGAGCATTGTTGTTATTACGTTGTAGTAACATGCGTCAGGTGTGGACGGCGGAACGAGAATCCGCCGCAGCCGACCCTGAGAGGGAACCAAGAAGAGTGGCCATGCATTTCGTCAGCGATCCAAGCAGAGACCGGCGTAGGTATAACGCACCGGCTGCAAACGAAGTAGCAGTGGTGTTTGTCGGTGATGACGGTCGACCGCCAAGAAACGTCGATCTGGTTATCTACGACACGAATCCGAATCGACCGGGTTATCAAAGGCAAAACATACCGTCCGGATCGTGCCACGCGGACCCAATGTTGTACCCGCTGTTTTTCCCATACGGAGAGATAGGTTGGACATTCCACTTGCAGCAAGAGGGCGTCCGTCGAAACCGAGTGCGCACGCGGAACAGCATCCGAGAGTTCGCGTGTTACCGTATAGCAATTAGATATCGTGGAAACAACGATATTAGACACCCAGAATTTAGTCTTTTACACGGCGGTGGTTTTCTGTTTCAGCAATACGTGTGCGACCAGTACGTTCGCATGGAAGCGAATAACTTGAGGTACGTGGACAGAAACCAGGCCCAGCTGTTCGCGGACGCGTATCAAGGTCTTATGGACCACGTTAACCAACAGCACGATTTGAACGCGCCGGAGCTCGAGGCCGCCGGTCGTAGAGTTGTTTTGCCGTCTACGTTTGTCGGCAGTCCCCGTTACATGAAACAATGTTATCACGACGCGATGGCTATAGTGCGTAAGTACGGTAAACCCGACCTGTTCATAACGTTTACGTGCAATCCCAGGTGGCCGGAAATCCAACAAAACCTCGCTCACGGGGCGACGGCGAACGACCGACCCGATCTGTTGGTGGCCAGGGTGTTTCACGCTAAACTCGCGGAGCTCATGCGGGACATAACGAAGAACAGGATATTCGGTAATGTAGACGCGTATGTTTATACCGTTGAGTTTCAGAAACGCGGTCTGCCGCACGCACACATAGTGGTAGTCTTACGGGAAGACTGTAAGTTTCAAACTGCGGACGACATCGACAACGTTGTTCGTGCCTATTTACCAGATCCTGCAACCGAGAGGCGGTTACACACGGCCGTATCGTCACACATGATTCACGGCCCGTGCGGACCATTGAACCCGAACAGCCCGTGTATGGTGGACGGCAGTTGTTCCAAGAAGTTTCCGAAAGAGTACAGCGAAGAGACTCTGTTCAGATCGGATGGCGGTTATCCCACGTACCTGAGACCCGACAACGGATCCGCTAACGTTGTACGAAACGAACGAGGCGAACCTGATGAAAGATTTCGTCGAACGTTTCCGAGACGCTGATCGCGCCCGGGCGGCGTGTCTGGACGCCATCGGAGATCTATTACAGGCTCGCGGAAAAACGTTAACCGATTTCGGCCTGCCGCTGCCGGACGTCACGCTGCTCGAAGCCGAACCGGACCGAGGCGTGTTCGACGGTGTGGACGCTGCAGTACGTTGGGTTCGACAGTTGGACTCGCTCAACGGAGAACAGCGAACGGTGTTCGATCGCGTAATGTCGGCCGTCGAAGACCGCCGGGACGTCGCGAAACTGTTCTACGTAGACGGACCCGGTGGGACGGGAAAAACGACTCTGTACGGTTGTCTGATATGGTCTCTTCGCAACAGAGGTATGTCGGTGTTGTCCGTGGCTTTTACAGGAATCGCGGCGATGCTCATGGACGGCGGAATGACGGTGCACTCGACTTTCGGATTGCCGTTCGGGACGCTGACCGACGATTCGGCGTCGTCCATCACCATGCAGTCTAACCGCGCGCAGAGAATACGGGACGCGGCACTCATAGTCTGGGACGAAGCGCCAATGTCGCCGGGAATGCAACTCTCCGTAGTCGATCGGTTGCTACGAGACGTTATGGGATCGGACTTACCGTTCGGCGGTAAACCCTTTTTGTTCGCAGGCGATTTCCGGCAGATATTGCCGGTCGTCCGCCGAGGAACGAGAAGCGACGTTGTCAGATCGTCGATCAAGTACACCCATACGTGGCGGCTCATGGAGCGATTCAGTCTCACGCGAAACATGCGGGCCGACGGCGACGCGGACTTTGCCACCTGGCTACTCAAACTCGGTAACGGCGAACTGCCACAGGTCGACGGTGTTCCGGACACCGTATCCATTCCTCCGGGAATGGTTTGTGACGTACCGGATCTGGTGAATTTCGTTTATCCGCGGCGAATGTCGTTGGCTAACGTCGACGACTTTGCTCGGAGAATCATTCTTTGTCCTAGGAACGAACATTGCAGACAGGTCAATCGCGACGTGCTGAACGCGCGGGTCGTAGGTGACGCCAGGGTCTACACCGCCATTGATACCGTGGTGGTCGACGATCCTGACGAAGTGGCCAATTATCCGACAGAGTTTCTCAACAGTCTGGAACCGGACGGTCTTCCACCGTACAAATTGGTCTTAAAAGTCGGCGCCGTCGTAATGTTACTCCGGAACCTCGATCCCAAGAGGCGACTCTGTAACGGTACGAGGTTGGTGGTCACCCAGTTGCGGCGACACAACTTCAAAGCGAGGTTGTTGTCTGGTAAAGGCGATGCGCAAGACGAGGTAATCGTTCCGGCCATACCGCTCACGTCCAGCGAGGAAGACGATCTACCTTTTGTCATGCGGCGCGTTCAATTTCCCGTGCGGTTATCGTTCGCCATGACGATCAACAAGTCCCAGGGCCAAACGTTTGATCGAGTCGGTTTGTTGCTACCGTGTCCGGTATTCACACACGGTCAGCTGTACGTGGCTTTTTCACGAGTCAGAAACTCGGGTTCCATCAAAGTCGGCCTGTGTGCAGACGACAAAGGCAGGTTTGTCACCAAGAACGTCGTATACCGAGAAGTGCTTTAGACATATGGATTTAGCCATTTATTTTAAATCAGTTTATGGTGTCAGTCGAATGACTGGAACCAATTTGCTAGATCAGTGGTGGCCAAACTTTTTTTACCGCGGGCCATAAAAAAAAAACTTATTTTACCACGGGCCATAAAGTGAAATTTTACTTTAAGGTCATCAGAATTTCAGGTGTAGGTATGTAATTATACATTCAACGACGTTTTTATTGTACTCACTCAGTTCAATGGCTTTAGTTAACACTTAACTTAATAATTATTACTAAAAATGAAAAAAAAAATCATGACGGTTTACACTTCCGAAAAATATATTAAAACGTACTGATTTGTTAATGGGAATTACGAGCTTGTTTCTGTTGACAGATGGCATTAATTTTAGGTTCTGATTTGGTATAATTTACACGGCGAACGGCATGGATATGTTCATTCGTAATGTGAGCTGATCGAGTTTTACTTTTATTGATTTTCATCGTCGAGAATACTTGCTCACAAATATATTACGTTGAACATTCATCGTATCGTACAAAAATAAGACAAAATACGATAAAGCGATTTATATATGAATATTATTAAATGACATTGTAACAACAACAACGGTACGGTATGACGATATGGAATTAAATATTATGAAAGATGTATACAGACAGTATTTTTTAATTTTTAGATTTTTTTTTTTTTTTTTGTCAACGTAAGTATTAAATATTATATATTACACAAACAAGTGTTGTAATGTAGAATATTTTCGCGGGCCAGATTTTAAATGACGGCGGGCCGGATTTGGCTCGCGGGCCGTAGTTTGGCCACCACTGTGCTAGATGACCATTATGGTCATCGGGGCATGGTGTCAGTCTTCCTATTGGAATAGTGACCCAAGGTGTCAGTCTTCCTAATGGAATAGTGACCCACGGTGTCAGACTGCTCTGCAAAATAGTCTGAAATGCAATTCTACCTGGTTATAATGTCCCTGATGTATATAGATATACATGCACACACACACACACACACACACACACACACACACACACACACACACACACACACATATGTATATTTGTATACATTATACAGTAGTAGTATTCACTGGTAAAAATTGTAAAAGTTTGATAATAAATCTCAACGCAATCCATTTTTGATTTTTATTAATTTTATAAAACTTTAGGACATATTATGAAAATAGCTAATGAAGTATGTAATAAAATAATATATAAGATAATAGACATATTATTAGATTTATTTTGTATTAATAAACTAAATGTATGTCTCTTAGATAGAATTGATAATTTCAGACCATTATGCACTGAGTAGACGGGAGCCATTCAGACCGGCCTGCTGATGATAACAGTAGACAGGATCTACCATAGACAATATAATATGTATTTTTATCTATAATTTATTTAAATTAGTTTAAACAAAGTACATAAGCCTATAAATCAAACACATATATCACAAAAAAAAAAAAAAAAGAAGAAAACAATACCTTATGATTCTTTAGAATATGTATAATATATACTTAATTTACATTACACGATATTGAATGGCATAAATAATTTTAAATTATCTCTATACATACATACATACATAATTCTATTGTCTCATGGCATATTTCTGATTGGAGAATGGCTAAATGGACACATATGGTAGCATCTACTTCCGTATATTGGAAGGAGGGTGCGGAGAGAATGTTTGACAACCTCCACGTGGTTCTCTCTGGATGCGAATTCGCTTTTATGCGAATTCGTAACTAATGTCAAACATATTATAATTGTTTTAATAATAGCAGTAGTTATGATGCAATAACATACAGAATTTTATTTATTTTACATTTCCACACACAATGACTGTATCACATCTATGATATTTGAAATACCTTATTATCCCTTCGTTTAACTTAAAGCGTTTCATTATTATAGGTACCTGTTTGTTGTGATTTCAACTCATTAATACTATGGTCGCCTTACAAAAATTATACCCACAAAACGTTAAAAAATTATATTAATTGTACATACATAATTTTTTTTCAGAATCTGATTGTACTTATTAACTGCAGTATTCAACTAAAATACGTTATCGAGTTGTCACAATAAGAGCTTTCCACGTCTAAAAAAACTAATTGCCACAATACTATCAATGTTAGGGTTATTGTCATAAAAAAAAACTGTATATGTACATGTATAATTTTTTTTCTGTAAAAACCTTTCAATAAATACTGATTGATATTCCCAATTGTAAATTGTAGTTAGAACTATTATGTGAAAATGCTATAGTAAATACTCAATTGACCCGTACCTTATCGGCTTTTGTCTATGGTAATATACATTTACAATAAAAATGATTTTCTCTTAGCGAAATTGGGTATAAAAATGTTCAACAAAATGGTTAACATGTTAGTTCATAAGTTTGATTCAACTTGCATCTCTTTGCTTGATTTTATATAAAAATAATATATATTAATAATTAAGTTGATAGTTACTTCCATTGCCCTTATCCAAATCACATGAATAAATTTAATCAAATCTGTTTGCATTTACTGTTTGGTACTGTAATTACAGTCAATTTATACAAATTTATTTATTTATGTTTATTGTGGAGCACTCAAATTTTCTTACGGTGAGTAAAAATAATGTTTTTTGCAGGAATTGTGTTCACTAACTTATTGCAGTATTAGTGTCTTAAAGTTTAGTCGTAGAAATTTTCATAACAATTATCCACCCATGTAGAATATAAACCATTTTTGATAGTGGTGAAATACATTGGCTATGATGTGTAAGACCTTTAGGTATTTAGTATTTATATAAGTAAGTTTTCCGTCCCGACTGACTAGAATTACTCTTTACATCACTCTAATAACCGACCTCTAGATTTATCCTCTATACGTTCATTGTATAAATGTGTGTTTTCAAAGAAAAACCGTATCCTACTTTCGTCGGTGTCCTGGCCGAGGAGCGGAGCTCCTCGAGCCGAACGCTTGGTATATATAATGTAAATACATTGATAATGTATCATTTTTGATACCGATAGTAGTTTTACAACGGCTCCTATTTTCCTCACTTTAATAAACCGACTTCTAGACACAACCCATATACGTTAAACCTAACGCTTTTCGCGGCGTCCCGGTAACAAAAAATTGATAATAAAGCGGAGCTCCTCGAGCGAAACATTTGGAATGACTCTCCCGCTTTTCCCAGTGTCCTGGTAAAAAAAAAATTGATAGTAGTTTTACAACGGCTCCTATTTTCGTCACTCTAATGAGCCGACTTCTAGACACAACCCATATACGTTAAATCGAGTAGTTAAACCTAACGCTTTCGGCGTTGTCCGTGTAAATAAAATTTATCATGTTTATACTTTTGATCCCGAAAGGCGTTTCACACCGGCCACTGAGGTTCTGTAATTATTCTATACGTCACTCAAATACACCAACCTCTAGACTTATCCTACACGCGTTCGATCTAGACGTTAAAAAAACTGTATCCTAATTACGGCGGCGTTCTCAATAACTAAAATATAAAAAAGATAAAAAATGTCTCAAAATAGTTTTTTTTCCGTCCCGACTGACCAGAATTACTCTTTACATCACTCTAATAACCGACCTCTAGATTTATCCTCTATACGTTCATTGTATAAATGTGTGTTTTCAAAGAAAAACCGTATCCTACTTTCGTCGGTGTCCTTGGTCGCTTGGTATATATAATGTAAATACATTGATAATGTATCATTTTTGATACCGATAGTAGTTTTACAACGGCTCCTATTTTCCTCACTCTAATAAACCGACTTCTAGACACAACCCATATACGTTAAACCTAACGCTTTTCGCGGCGTCCCGGTAAAAAAAATTGATAATAAAGCGGAGCTCCTCGAGCCAAACATTTGGAATGACTCTCCCGCTTTTCCCAGTGTCCTGGTAAAAAAAAAATTGATAGTAGTTTTACAACGGCTCCTATTTTCGTCACTCTAATGAGCCGACTTCTAGACACAACACATATACGTTAAATCGAGTAGTTAAACCTAACGCTTTCGGCGGTGTCCGTGTAAATAAAATTTATCATGTTTATACTTTTGTTCCCGAAAGGCGTTTCACCGGCAGCTAGACGTTAAAAAAACTGTATCCTACTTACGGCGGCGTTCTCAATAACTAAAATATAAAAAAGATAAAAAATATCTCAAAATAGTTTTTTTTCCGTCCCGACTGACCAGAATTATTCTATACGTCACTCCAATACACCAACCTCTAGACTTATCCTACACGCGTTCGATCTAGACGTTAAAAAAACTGTATCCTACTTACGGCGGCGTTCTCAATAACTAAAATATAAAAAAGATAAAAAATATCTCAAAATAGTTTTTTTTCCGTCCCGACTGACCAGAATTACTCTTTACATCACTCTAATAACCGACCTCTAGATTTATCCTCTATACGTTCATGGTATAAATGTGTACTTTCAAAGAAAAACCGTATCCTACTTTCGTCGGTGTCCTGGCCGAGGAGCGGAGCTCCTCGAGCCGAACGCTTGGTATATATAATGTAAATACATTGATAATGTATCATTTTTGATACCGATAGTAGTTTTACAACGGCTCCTATTTTCCTCACTCTAATAAACCGACTTCTAGACACAACCCATATACGTTAAACCTAACGCTTTCGGCGGTGTCCGTGTAAATAAAATTTATCATGTTTATACTTTTGATCCCGAAAGGCGTTTCACCGGCAGCTAGTCTTATAATATAAAATCGGAAGGTAAACATAACCTCAAATTTACTACTATTTTATAAACGCCGTTTTTTCCTTTTTCTCATACTATAAAATTCCGTTCTCATTTGAAATATTCTGTCCCCGTCCCCGGACGTCGTTTTACGCGTTCGCGCGCCCAAAAAAGGTCGATTTTTCATTTTTCCTTTTGAAAAAAAAACGTGCCCCGTGATCGTTTCCCGCCAATTCGCACTACTCTCTGTCTTTTATTGATAACGCGGCCCCGTGTATCGTGATAACGTTGCTTTTGTCTTATATCGTATATTCGTATTACTTTTTTTAATATATAAACTAATAATTCACTCTACTACTCGAGTTTTTATCGTGTATTCGTGTTTTATTATATGTTTACGCAAATTTACGCGAAAAAATTTACGCGTTTTTGTATTTTTTTGTTCGTTATTGTTATTATATTATATGTGTACTACTCGAGTTTTATCGTGTTTTGTACGTTTTTGCTATGTTTTCTTAATAAAAATGTTTTATATTGCTACGTTTTACCTACCGACTACTACTGATTGACTACTATTTAGTTTGTAATCCTATATAGTTATATTATATGATTTAAACGCATTAGGTTTGACCGTGTATCTTTTATACAAAGTGTACTCATATAAGTGTTTTGTGATTTTTTGTACCTCTAGAGTACTCGAGAAATAATAGTAAATAATATATTTATAATTTAATATCGTATATTCGTATTACTTTTGTCGTATATTATATATTAAAAACTAATAATTCACTCTACTACTCGAGTTTTTATCGTGTATTCGTGTTTTATTATACGTTTTACGCTAATTTACGCGTAATATATTTTTTTTTTGTAGTTTTTTGTTCGTTATACCATGTCATATATATATATATATATTGATCGTTTTGTAGTTTCTTGCTGTCCACCGGTTATTATTACTCATAATGAATGATTTACTAAGTAAGTATTGAATAAGTTACTATGTTACTAATGACAGAATTGGTCATGAGAGTGTTAGGCTTTTGCAAAAAATAAATACAAATACTTTCTAGGTTCTGTTAATATTCGTGTTCGGTAGGTAGTTCCTATCTGTGTATTAATAACGCCGACTTTTAAAACACTGTATTCAATTTATTTATTCGATTATCGATTATTTACAGTTTGTGTTAGAGATGATCCAGGAAATACTAAATATTATGAAAACATATTATTATTTGACTCTTTCTATTTCTTTTATATAATAATTTATATATTAAATCAGATATCGTCTTAATTATTTTCTTCTGTATATATAAACCATTTAGTTCAAAATAATAATTTATAGGTCGGCTTTTGTCTTTTGGTGTGAAGACCATTGACCAATGATATCGGGTACCTACACATCGGACATTTCTGCTGGACCTATTATATGCTACAAACACACTGTGTATGAGTAACTAAAGGATATTGAATATTTAGACTGTTTTATTAAATAGAAAATACTCTAATTCGACTCCGTAGGTACCTATAATTCGAGTGGTACAGATTATATCAAAACACAAAATGTATGTAACAGTACCTAATTCTAGGATAAAATTGTAATTGCATGAATTATGACTGTTGAATTTCTCTTAAAACACACTCTTACATATTATCATGGTAGTAAATATGCAAATAGTTAATTATCCGTGTTTGTCGATTTTAAACTAATCAAAATACTTTTACAATGGTAAGTGAAAATTTAAAAAATATACCTACTATAACCGTCTACGAATCATCAAAGCGTTATAATAAATAATTATATTATATTAGCTCAACTAACCACTGATTTTGATTGTGGTGAAATAAATTAACAAATAGTCCAACGCCATTATATTATTTCTTAAATACCAGTCATATATTAATTAACATTTTAATTTGGTTATTTGATGATAAGTTGAAAATGTGAAATACATTTGCAATTTTGGGTGTCATAAACAATACCTACTTACTATTAAATTGTATACTTTTATCTTCTCTTAATATAAAATAATAATTAATATAAAACAATTTCCTCTCAGTTTGTGTTTTTTGATAGTATTATTACTTTTGATGAATCCTTACTCACTAATAACATGTCTGATTCGACACAAAGTAAAAGTATACCTATATCATTTAATTAATATTATACAAAATAGTTTTTATTTTTTTCAATGGATAAAATGTTTTTAAGAAAAACGTTTCTGCTGTACCTATTATATTATGTAAAATTGAATATTTACACTGTTTTATTAAATAGAATACTTTTAGGTACCATAGAATTATAAACTACTTACCATTAAATAATCTACTTACCATTACATTGGATACTTTATCTCATTAATATAATTTGCCCTCAGTTTGTGTCACCAAAAATGTTCATACACATAATATGTTTTTCGATAGTATTATTATTTTTTTAATACTCAATAATAACATGTCATACGTCGTGTCTTATTCAACACAAAAAAAGTATACGGTATACCTATATTGTTGAATTATTTATACAAAATGTTTTTTTATTTATTGTATATGTTTTTTATTTATTATAGGTACCTGTTTGTTGTGATTTCAACTCATTAATACTATGGTCGCCTTACAAAAATTATACCCACAAAACGTTAAAAAATTATATTAATTGTACATACATAATTTTTTTTCAGAATCTGATTGTATATATTAACTGCTGTATTCAACTACAATACGTTATCGAGTAGTCACAATAAGAGCTTTCCACGTCTAAAAAAACTAATTTCCACAATACTAACAATGTTAGGGTTATTGTTATAAAAAAAACCGTATATGTAAATGTATATTTTTTTTTTTTGTATAAACCTTTTAATAAATACTGATTGCTATTTTCAATTGTAAATTGTAGTTAGAACTATTATGTGAAAATGCTATAGTAAATACTCAATTGACCCGTGCCTTATTGGCTTTTGTCTATGGTAATATATACCGACTAGTTCTACACCGTTTAAGACAAAAAACAATGGTGATTATCAACATAACTGTACTTTCATGCTTAATGTGTAACATGTCTTATATGTATGTGTTTTAGATGGTAATGATTATAATGAACAAGTAGAGGACCTATTGAATATTAGTGAAATAATTTTTTCTCAACCACCAACACAAATGAGTATATGTACACCTACAAAAAATAAAAGTAAGTTCAATAATGTTTATTATGATCAGGTATGAATAAATATATGAAACTGGTACCAAATCTCATTAAGAGGACGTCACATCCGCATGTGTTGTCTCCGTCTTAAAAACGTACAACATAGAAAAAACTTTAATTATGAAAGATAATTGGATAGTGCAATCAAAAAAAAAAAAAATGACACTGTTGCACAGATAAAGTTCTTCCCTATGCGTTATCAAATTTTGGTAATTCTACTAAAAATACAGAAAGAGAAAAGTTGTCCCGCGCAACATAGGTTTTGCTATGTTGTACGTTTGTAAGACTGAGAAAATGCATGTGGGTGTGACGTCCTCTTAATTTTATCACTGTACATTATAGACAATTATTCCTAAACTAATACATCTATGGAAGCTTTGAATCCCTCACTAAGAAATTTTATTTTGCTTAGTACAACGCAGTTCATTTCTACAGGATCAGACAGTAAAACCAAATAAAATGACATCTAATTGCAAACAATTGTATAAAGCAAGCATCAATCTGAAAAATCAACTTTCAAGTAATAGATCTAAAATAAACATCTTCAAGCATAGAGTAAAACTAGCCGATAAGTTTATGAAAGAAGACAATTTCAGTCAAATAGTTGACAAAGTCAACTCAAGTATTTATAATTTCATCCTTTCTCAATTGAAGGATCAGAAAAAAAAACTTCATGGCCGTCGGTATTCGAAGGATGATAAAATCCTTGCTTTATCTATTTACAAACAAAGCCCGAAGGGATACAAATATTTATCTTCCTTATTTGAATTACCTTCAGTAAAAACAATAATGATTTTGCTACGGAAAGTTCCTCTTGGACCAAGTATAAACGGACATATCTTTGAACACCTTAAAAAAATTGTTGAAAAGTTAAGTCCTATGGATCGTTATTGTACTATCATGTTTGATGAGATGGCATTAGAAGCAGGATTACAGTATGATAAACACAAGGACTGTGTTTTTGGGTTGGAAGATTTTGGGAATTATAGACGAAAACCAATTTTTACAGATCATGTCTTGACATTTATGATTCGTGGAATCCATAAGAAATATAAACAACCAATATGTTTCTATTTTATAAAAGGAACAACAAAATCACAGGAGCTTGTTAGATGTATTAAAGAAGTCGTTCTAAATGTACTTAATACTGGTTTAAATATTGTGGCTACTGTATCGGACCAAGGAATGACTAATATTGCAGCAATTAACTTTTTAATGGAAGAAACCCGCCAACATTGTCTAAAGGAAAATATAGATAATATTTCATATGAAGGATATTTAATTAATGGACATGAAATAATTCATATATATGATCCACCTCACTTGCTGAAATCAATTCGTAATAATTTATTAACTAAAAATGCTAATTTCACTTGGAGGGGTAAAAGACAAACCGCGACATGGGACCATTTGGTAAATTTATATGAAATCGACAAAAAGTATGAACACTTGGAGATGCGCTGTTTACCCAAAATTACAGAAGCTCATATTTATAAAGAAAAAATAAAGAAGATGAAAGTCTCTTACGCATCACAGGTATTTAGCCATAAAGTGGCATCCATTATGAGACTAATTAGCGACATGGGTAAGCATATGACAACACATAAATAATTTAGTACCTACTTATTAGTCTGTTTTTGTTTTATGTTACAGCTCCTGACAACAAACAACTAGGTCAAAAAGCCATCAGCACAGCAGATTTTTGTTTGTTTATGGATAATGTATTCGATTCAGTAAATGCTAATTCCGTTCGCCAATCACATGGAAAATATCTACGCTCAGCAGTAACATTTAATTCGAAGCATGTCTCATTTTGGAATGAAGCAATTAATGTGTTTAAATCAATGGAATTTATAGATAACAATGGTAAAATTACTAAACCTTCCTGTGTAAAAAACTGGATTGTAACATTAAAAGGAATGAAATATTTATGGCAAAAATTAAGTAAAAATAACTTCAAATTTCTGTTAACCCGTAACATTAATCAGGATCCTCTTGAATGTTTGTTTAGCCAATTCAGACAGCTTTCTGGCAGAAACATAAATCCAGATTGTTATCATTTCTTAAATTCTTTTAAAACTTTGCAACTTAATAATTTTTGTTCAATTACATCAAATCAAACAAATTGCCAACAAAATAAAATTGATCCCTTAATTAATTTAAAATCATTTCTCACAGATACAGTTAATGATGAAGAAATTCCTATCGATATTAATTTTATTGATATAAATGCTAACGTATATAATAATAAACTCAATAATATAAATGATATGACAGTCAGCTATATAGCTGGATTTATAATCAGAAAGAAATTAGTGGATATCCTTAAATGTAATATTTGTAAATCAGAGTTGAGAAGTGAAAAAGTTACCAATCCCCTCATAAAAGCTCGTCAGTATCAAAGAGTTAAATATGGATTATGTAATCCAACGACAAAACTGTTTCAATTTGTAAAGGATATAGGTACTTACGATTTCTTCAAAATGCATAAATGATATTTTTTATAAACAAAATGTTGCAAGACAGTTAATAATAATTAACGAAATTAATCTTGAACATAGTTTTACCTGTCCAGACCACGATGTTAAAAATTTTCTGATTCAAAAAACAGTTCATATGTTCCTTTTTACCTATTTTAAAAATATTAACCGTATTTTACGAGGATTGGATACAAAACAAAGTAATTGTGCGCGCCCATATGCGCGAGATATGATTATTAATTATATTTATTAATTTTATTATTATAATGAGCACGGCGACGACTTTCCTTATCTGTTTCCCTTCCGTTGTATTGTGAATTTTAATTACCGTTCAATTGATTGTCTTTATGTGTTATGTAAATTATTATCGTCTTTATATTTCAATTATTCGTACTATCACCACAGAATAAATTAAATCAGAAGCGTCACCTTGGCCGCCCGAAAAATCGTCCGACATATTGGAAAATGAATCAGTGTGACCACACATCGAATATTAATGTTTTTCATATTTATGTTGCGTTTAAAAACACTGTTCGTAACGGTTTTTTCTCGGCGAGACCATAGAAATCATAGAACACAAAGGTTCTCTGCTTTCGACGCTTGTACGAGTTGGACGTGGATTTTACGCTATTCGTACATTTTTTGAATTTATACTTACCTACCACATTTTTATTCTGCATTAATTATTTATGTATATATTTATATAGTTTGTTATTAAATAATATAATATATATATATATATATATATATATATATATATATATATATATATATATATATATATATTTATATATATATATATATATGTATATATTTCTTCAATGTTTGTTTTATTTACGAGACGCCGTGAACCATTTCATTTTTCTTATTATTTTGTTTTTTTGTTTGCGTCAGCAAAATGGAAGAGTTTTATATTCATAAACGTCCTAAACAATACGCAAAATGTTATATAACTAACTGTAAAAGCCACTTAATGGTAGATAAGGAAAGTCTTAGTTTTTTTTTATTTCCTAAAGATCCGGTCAGATCAGCAATGTGGATCAAGAACAGCAAATGTGATGAACTTAAATCAATCTCCAATTTGGGTTCCAACCAGAAGTATCGTTTATGTTCTTTACATTTTGAAAGTAAAATGTTTTCTAATTTTCAGAGAAATCAACTTTATAAAGATGCAATTCCAACATTGTTTGATGTTGATAGTATGCAGTGTGTAAATGAACCAGTAACGAATATCGAAGTACACGAAAGTCATTCATCATGTTCTACACCTGGTACGTCTCATATAATATTAACAAATTGTTTGATATATTTAAATTTAATTCATCAAAAACTCCCAATCTTAAAGAATACAATAGACCATTTAAATATACCCATTCACAAATTAATCATTTAGATAAAATGGCTGATAATTAATGTTCATGTTTATTTAATGTTTATTGTATAATACAATTTATTTGTATTACATGTACTTAAAGTTTAGTATGTATGCATGCATTTTCCTTTTATTTTATTTATTAATGTATATTTATAATTATTAATTATTTTAATAAATGAATTTATTATACTAGTAAAATCTATTTGTATTTGTTTTTCTTTATTTATATTAATTTCCATTCCTATAATGGTAACATACAATTAACCATCAAATATTTCTTTTATGGTATTTCATAAAAAAAAGAACAAGATTATTCAAATGATTTTATTTTATTAAAAAGAAGAAAAAAAATATATCAACAACAGACATACTACAATTGAAGGGCTCTGTGCAAGAACTAGACAGCTCCACTTTTTAAAAATTTTCAGGAAACTGAAGATTTGATAAAGATGATAGATCAAAAAAATATCATACAAATTACTTTAAAACTGGTTTAAATATTTTGGAAACAAAATAAGTTTGTTTAATGGTTTCCATTCCTAACTTCCTAATTGTTTATAAAACCTTTTAAAACTCAAACTAAAACATTAATTTAGGAAAATAAAAATGAAATCTGAGTGAACTTTCAAATACTTTATTAAATATCAATAAATATTAAAACAAAACAAATTAGAATTAAAAACAAAAATTTATAATAAAAAACACAGATTTATAGACATTATTTTTCTGTACTAGAATCTAAAATAAAAACAGTTTTCAACAAATATGGAGCTGTCTGGTTCTTGCACAGAGCCCTTCAATTATTTGTTAATTTTTGGATGTCATTGAATACTTGACTGTTATTAATGTTTGATTATGAGAGTATGAACACTTTATAACAGATTTAAAAATAAAGGCTACTTCCGAAGGAACGTCGTTTTTGTAAAAAAATATTGCTCAACAGACAAAATTACTGCCTTTTGAAAAATCTAGAACTCCTAACATTATAACTTCAATCTTCGACAAATGCATAGACAAAAAATAAATGCTGGTTGTACGTTCTCTTTAAATTAATTTAAACAACTTTATTAATGAATCATCACAATATAAAATCTAAATTATACAATGAATTTCACAAAGTAGAAATTATTATTTAATGTATCTTAATTTAATAATTGATTAGAGTGATATCACATTTCGGCTTGTAAATATGTTCGGAAACGTAAATAACTTAAAGATATTTAAGATTTTTTTTTCATGGTCACACTGATTCACTTTCCAATATGTCGGACCGTTTTTTCATTTTCCCAAAAGACACGGCTGTAGATAAGATGGTTGCACATCGAGACGTGAAAATGTGTAAAACAAATGTTCTTATCAAAATTATTGAAAAACCTACGACTGGTTACAGCGCTATCTAGTATCTCTTCAATAGTTAAACCAAAAATAGTAATTATTTTTATTTTAAGACTTGATATTTTGTACAATCATAAGATGATATATTCTATACAGTCAATAATTCAATATAGATTATAGTATTTATTATTTAAGTATTTTGCGTCATTTGCAAATATTTACGGTTGCCAATATTAATTTTTTTTCTTTATTATTTGAAAAATAGGTAATACATAAAATGCCTTATAAATGTTGTGTACGTGACTGTTCGTCTTAAAATACAGTTTTTAAAGTTCCTAAGGATGATTTAATTAAAAATCAATGGGAAAAAGCTCTAGGAATTTCATTTAAAAAAAGTCACCATGTTTGTGCTGCTCATTTTAATCATAATGATATAATCTCCGCCTGGAAGTCTGGAGACAATGAAGACCCCAATTTTAAGTATAGAGTAAGACTTACTTTTAGGTTACATTCATTTTATGTAGTTAAATATATTTTTAATTATTATTACTTATAAGGTATGTCGTAAACTACTAAGTTTGAGAAAAGGAGCAATTCCTATTCCATACAGAAATAATTCTCAAAATTTAATCAAAAATGTAGGTTATTTATATTTTTTTAAATCAGTAATAATTTTTGTTTTAATAATTTATAATAAAAAAGTATTTATAAAATATTTCACTATAGGTTTTTGAACCAACACATTTTGATGTGGAATCAAATATGGACAATTCCTTGACAGTTCAAAGTGTATCTAAATCAAAAAGGAGAAAAGTATAAACATTTATTTTATAGCACATACTAATAGGATATTTCTGTTTACCAACTAAAATGTATTTTCCATGCTAACAGGTTGAACCTATTACTGAACAGCTATCTATCAATACATCAATATATAACATTATTTACCAACATTTAAATTCAATTAGTGTGCCCAGCAACTGGTATAGTAACTATAATGATGCTATAATGTGTTAGGTTAGGTTATGTGCTATAATGTGTAATAATAAACTATAATGTGCTTACCAAAGTAACTTCTATAGGTATGTTGAAAAACAGTTGATCATAACAGAAGGTAAATTAAATTTATTATTTACATTTGAATTGTACTTAATGTGTATTACAGTACTATTACCATTAATATGTTTGTATGTGTAGATTCAAATGTTATTATTTATTTAAATAATATGGTGATTTCTTCGTCAGAAATTGGACTTCAAAAAATTGAAACTTTTAATGATTTACAGTCACATTTATTTGAATTAGACAAAATTAAGTGTTGCCAAGATGCTGTATCATGTACTAGATACCCTGAGGTTAAAAATTCGTTTGGAATTCAATATATTGAATCAAATGGTCAATGGAGACATGCTAAATGCTCAAATATTGTCAATGATAATAGGTAGGTTAATAATGTAATAATATTATAATTATACTATTGAAATTGTTCTAATAATTAATATTATATTATAGTAACATGTGCTTATGGTGTAAAAGATTGCTATACTCTATCCATAAAAAACGAGCCAGACTCAATACTGGAAAACACACAAGAATATATTTTTCACCTAATAAAAAAAAGAAGCTAAACATTTTGAAAAGGTTCATACTTCCGATTTTATTTTTTTTTTTTTTTTTTAATGGCTGTAGAATGTAATGCGTATATTAATTATATTATACATATGTATTACATTCTAATAAATGATATTAATTATTGGCAGTATTTAATTTCAGACTTAAACTAAATGTAGCAAAACAGAATTCTTGGGCTCGAAAAACTATTTTGAAATTATGTAACAACTTAAATAATGTAAAAAATGAAATGAAGAAGGTAACTGAAGACAACTTAAATAATTTATTGGAAAACTCAAAAATTCCAACTTATCAAACTGAATTAATTAAATAAATGTTTGCTTCTGCTAAATGTAAAAATTCTAAAAACAGAAGGTATAATGAAAACTGGATGCTATCCTGTTTGTTGTTTCAAATAAGGTTATATAACACACTATTTTCACGAATAAATGAAACTATTAAACAATTTTTCCCAGGTCTCCAGGAGGTTATAAGTACTTAAAAGAACAAAACATAATGCCATTACCATGCATAACCACAATACGGAAACACTTGTTAGCTATAAAAATAGGTTGTGGATTTGATAAAGATTTTTTTAAGCTATTAAAAAAGAAATTTAATTTAAAAACTGAATATCAAAAGAAAGTAATTCTAGTGTTTGATGAAATATTTTTGAGGGAAAGTATTTCTGTAAACACTGGAACCTTAACATATAGTGGTCTTGAAGATTTTGGAGATGGATTTGAAACGAGATCATCTGAAAAAGCAAACCATGGTTTGGTTTTAATGATGCAAAGTTTAGCCGATAACTTGAACCGCTAGCAAAGGACCTGTCAAAGGCAAATTATTATCAAACACTTTGATTACTTATTTAAGCATTTTAATATTTTATTATTATTCTTAAATATTTACAATTTTATTTTAAACAAAATATAGGTGTAGATTTATCAAAAATTTTGATAAAAGCAATATTACTACTTGAAAATGCAGGCATACAGGTATTGGGAATAACTGGAGATGGCGCATAATGTGGACTTCATTAGGAGTGAGTGGGAAAATGGACATTTTAAATAATTGTTTTAACAACCCATTTGATGGAAGTCGCCAAGTATTTGTATTTTCAGATACTCCACATTTAATAAAAACAATAAGGAATCGATTGTACACCAAAAAAACTTTACAAGTAAATAATCATAAATATTTAATATGATTTATTTAATGTTAAATTCCAATGCTTTTAACTTTAAACATTTAGATAGATCCAGTTGTAAGTTCTGTTAAGTGGACATTGTATGAAAATGTGTATAAATATGATTCCAAAGAATTAATGAAAGTTTGTCCAAAAATTAATAATAATCATTTTCAGCTAAATAATTTAACGAAAATGAAAGTAAAATATGCATGTCAAGTGTGTATAAGTTATACAACAAAAATATTTTGAAACTAAAATAGAATATCAAACCAAATAAAATTAATGAATTTCACAGATTTTCAGTAATTCGATGGTAGTTGCAATTGATTTTTATAATAAAAAAAACTATCCAGGATTTGAAGATTGTGAAGAGACAATTAAATTTACTATCTTAATAAATAATTTATTTGATTCTTTGAATAGAAAATTTCCAGCTGAAGGAATCAGAGAAAATAGCCATGATTTGGAGGTTTTTAGATGTTGCATGATGCATTGCATGTTTATATATGTTCTTGTGTTTTTATAATGGAAGTATCGTTTAAAATAATTATTATATTTGTTGTATATATTAGTTAGAAATTGTTTCTAGATTTTCCTATATGTTTTCTTTAGTTTATAATTTACATTCGATGCTAATTTCATTAATTTAATTTTAAGGTACTTAGAAATGCATTGAAATGGCTAAATAATTGGGAATTGAATTTGAAAAATAATCTTATTAAGGAAGAGGAATTTTTAACTCCTTACACAGCCGAAGGTCTCAGGATGACTATAGTTTCCACATTAGACATAATTGAATATTTACATAAGTGCTGTGATTTCAAATATGTCCTCACATCAAAAATGAACCAAGATTGTCTAGAAGTAACATATAAAGATAATTTATTTTTTAATATTAAAACTGAATTTAATATCTATAAAATTATGATTTCAGAATTTTTTTGGAATTATACGGCAAGTAGCAGGTCCTAATGACCACCCTTCTACGCCCACATTTTTACAACTGTACAGAATGCTATCCGTGTACAGTATAATAAAACCACCAAAATCTGGAAACTGCACCATATTAGAAGGTACATTGATTCAATATCTGAAACTTATAACCTTAATTTATTTAATTTTGTAGATAATGTTCCTGTTATTAGCATATGTGATCTTAGAAACATAGTTAGTGAACAAAATATAAACTCTGAGAGATCTATTAAAATTAACTTATTAAAAAATAAAATTGATAGCATTGTTGAAGATGGCCAATGGGATTTGGATGATGTGTTCCAAGACCACAATTATTGTAAAACTACAGATTCAACTGTTTTTGAATGTGTGGTTTATTTTTTAGCAGGGTAAATATTATATTATAAAAACTTTCTGGTTCATACTTTCATTTTACAATGGAATCTTCACTATAATTTACATATTTACTTAATATGCAACAACAATAAAATGTATTATATTAAGTAGATTAATAAAGTGAATATTGTTTTATATTTATATTTTTATGTATTAATATTAATAGATACATAGTCAAAAGATTAAAATCTCAAACATCATGTGAGAAATGTTTGAACGCAATGCAAATTGCTTATGGTCATTCATCACATCCAGCTGTTGATCTAACTAATATGAAGACAAGAGGTTATTTGATTCAACCAAATCATCAAATTTACTTATTAATTAAGTCGTTGGAATCATATTTTGAGAAATATGCTGATAATATAAATGTTTTTGAAGAAACCCAAGAAGAATTTTTCAAAAACCATAGCATGCATCTCAAATGGGAATGTTCTTTGCATAAAACAGATATATTTACTAACATCTTTGTTATGTTCATTACTATGCGAATGCGACAGTATAGTTTCACAAAAAATATAGAAAGTAAGAAATTAAATAGGACCAAGAAGAAATTATCAAAATTAGTGACTTCTTAAACATAATATTACAAGCGAGTAAATATAATCCTAATATTATTAATATTAATATAGTTGGTATATTAATCATAGCTACTGCAAAATTATGTTAAATAATAAATATGAATTAATTTTTATTGTTTGTGATTTGTCCTTATGAAATTGTTTTATGATTCAAAAATAAAATGTTATGTTTAAGTATTAGGATAAGTTAATATAATTAATTAACTATAACAATTTTGATTTTATTATGAATATCAAACTCTCTATAATAGCTTTTTAATATTTTGTAATAATACCTATAAAATAAATTGTATAAAAAAAATTATAAATATATTTATTATTTATTATGAATACCTATATGATTTGTATGTAATATTTGTACAATAAAAAATAATACTAGATAGCGTCAGTAAGCAGTTGTAGGTTTTCAACATATTTGATAAGAACTACCAAGTCCGTAGGCAGCCTACGATTTAACATAGTCGATGTGCAACCATACTATCTACAGCCGTGCCATAAGAGCAATGTAACGTTATCAAAGGTGACGCTTCTGATTTAATTTATTCTGTGCTATCACGATTATAACATTACGGCCACTTATTATTATTTTTATTAATATTTTTTTTGTCGTTCGTTGTTAGCCATTAAGGCAACATTATTATATTAGTCTGTCGTTCGATTTTCGCCATTAAGGCAACATTAATATATTTTTGTTGTTGTTCGTCGTTCTCCATTGAGGCAACACATTTTTCTTTTCTTTTTTTGTATTGAAGCACCAATATTAGTCTTTTTTTATTATATTATTTGAATTTTATTTTATATTCTATGTGTGTTAGCGATCATTTTAATTATTATAGCATTGGGTATAGCAGCTGGCCAGCCGAGCTCCACACAAATTGTGAGTTTTTTTTTTTGTTATTTATTTATTTATTATTAGTTGTATTATTATTGGGCTAAACAGACCTTCGTAAATTTTTATATTATAGCATCTATTTATTTCAATTATTATTATTTGTCATTTATTTGAGCCAAGTGGCTACTCGGTACTATATTTTTATTCTTTTATATTGCTGTGATTTTTTCTTATTTGTATATTTTTATTTATTATTGTACCAATACAGCAACATAGTTACCATTTATACCGTTACCATTTTGTTTATTTTGTTACTCCTTTTTCCCGTGTTAATTTTAAGCTTTAATATCCCGTCCTGGTCGTCGTCGTTGGTAGATATATATTTGGTTGCTTACACGGCGACTTAAGGACGCCTATGCCTGTCGTCTCAATGTGAGTGGTCCCACGAAGTGTATTACATATATTATTTGAGCATTGCGCTCAATCATTTTTTGGTCCCTCGAACCGGATTTAAAAGAAAAACTACGTTATTTTATCACAGTTCATTCGTTTTGTGTCGTCTTCGTCTAATATTTCTTCGCTTGATTCAAATATTATTGATATAAGTATTTTCTACTTCGGTATACTGTAGTTCTCAAAGTATTCGTTTCCCGAATATTTACAAACATTACGTTTTCCTTTCGTCGACCTACAGTATCACTTCTGAACTTTATCAATATGAATCCTCCACCATCTATTACATACTCCAATGCAAAAGCACGGATTGTCCGTGCCATTGCCAAAGTCACTTCGTTTGTTGCTGCCGTTGGTGAATACACAGCTGATCGTAATAGTGCTGCTAAACGTGCTAAAATTTCAAAGATGTTGTCAGATCTCAATAATATTCGTAATACGATTGAAGAAGACGATTCAAGTAATGGAAAAGGCAGTCAATCAAAGTCTCGCTCCTGCAGAAATTACTAATACCAAAGAATGTTTTATACTTTCGGCTGACTTGGACAATTTGTATTACGAACTGGCCGCGTTTGCTGATGTCTATCATTTTTCACTTTCCCATGGCATGGACACATTAAGTGCTCAATCAGTCAATAATCATAGTTTAGGGTCAAATAATCTGTCAAACTATCAATTGCCTAAAAGGAAGTTTCCCGCATTTTCCGGAGCTATCACTGAATGGCAAGGATTCGAAGACTTGTTTAAATCGATATTATCGCATGCCCCAGATCTTACCGATGTCGAACGGTTTGAATACCTTAAGACGTTTTTAGAAGGTGAAGCTTTGTCCTTGGTAGCACATCTCCCTCTCACATCGTTGAATTATAGTAAAGCGTGGGACGTCTTACGCGCTCGGTATGGAAATACACGTGACTTAGCTCGTATTCATTTAGATGCTCTCTTAGCTCCACATTCTGTAAAGTCCGATGACGCGTCGTCGATCAAAAAGCTACATACCTCGATTTTAGAGCATACAGCTGCGTTAGATAATTTGGATTTTGTTACCCGGCAGTGGAGTCCGATACTCGTTCACATCTTTGAAAACCATCTAGATTATGATCTTCGCGCCCGATGGGAAATCATTGTTGGAAACCGTCATCAGCCGTCTATTTCCGATTTTATTGAATTCTTATCAAGTCATGTTCATTCTGCAGAGGCAAGATCTGGTCATTACACCACTACTGCAAAATTGACCGCACTTCAACAAAAATATCCACCAAAATCGAGTTTTGTAAAATCACGTTCAACGATGGGACATAAGGTTATGACCACTGCTACTACATCGTTCACTGAATTAGGGCATCAGTCATCTACGCCTAGTAACTGTCCTCTATGTAAAAAACCTCACTCGATCCGTAAATGTCAATTGTTTCTTAGCAATGGTCCTAGTGAGCGTTTTCAAATCGCAAAAACACATCGTCTTGGTATTAATTGTCTTGGTTTTGGACACACTTCCGTGTCTTGTGGTTCAAAATTTAAGTGTCAATCGTGCAATCGGTCGCATAATACACTATTACACTTTGAACCAAATTCCACCTTGACAAAACCAAGTACTTCGTTGGTTATTCAGTCAAGTGATCCTCAAAGCTCCACATCATTGATCGTTCGTGGTCAACCTCATAAAGTAGTACTACTGTCAACGGTTCTTCTTGAAATGTGCGCTACCGATGGTCGTCGTCATTCATTTCGAGCGTTTTTAGACAGCGGCTCTCAAGCTAGTTTTATCACTGAGAAGTCAGCTAATATACTTATGCTAAATCGGATTCGATCGCAGATTAATGTAACTACATTCGCTAACAGTACGGCTTCTCCAGTATGTGGAAGGTCTACTGTGACTGTCTTGCCATGTGGTAAACAAACGCCATCATTTTGTTTGGATACTTTGATCGTGCCACATATTACCAGCAAAACCCCACAAGTTCCAGTAACCCCCAAACACTGGAAACATATTCAAGATCTCAAACTAGCTCACCCGACCTACCACCTCCCTGGTTCCATAGATGTGTTATTAGGTGCAGATATTATACCATCTCTTTTCCTCAACGGTCAACGGAGTGGGCGGACGGGTGAACCAATGGCTATGGAAACTGTTTTTGGTTGGGTGTTATTAGGACCAACAACTGAAAATCAAGTTTCGCTCCAGTCGTGTAATGTGTCGGTCTTGGAAACTCTGGATAACACTGAAGCAGTTTTGGGAACATGAAGAACTGCCAAACGTCCGTCATGTAAGTCCAGATGACATGATGGCTGAAGACATATACAACACTACGACGACTCGTCTAAGTTCAGGAAGATTTATGGTTGCTCTCCCCTTCAAAAATCCATTTCCATTACTTGGTGATTCCAAGAGGTCTGCTCTCCTACAATTCAAATCCCTTGAAACTAGATTGACTCGACATGATGATCTTCGTAATCTTTATCATGACTTTATGAGAGATTATTTAAATGCCGGACACATGGAACTCGTTCCCCCGTCAGAGAGAGACACTCCGTTTAATTATTATATTCCTCATCACAGCATACTCAAACACAGCAATGGTTCCACAATATTACGAGTGGTGTTCAACGCTTCTGCGCGTACATCTGTGGGATTGTCTCTTAACGAAGGCATGTATACGGGTCCTAAGTTACAACCATCTATCCAAATCGTCCTACTTCGTTCCCGAATATGGAAGTATGTATTTGTGGCTGATATTCGCCAAATTTATCGGCAGATATTAGTCCGTCCAGCTGACCGTAACTACTTGCGAATATTTTGGCGTTTTTCTACCGATTCGCCAATTGAAGAATATCGGCTTTGTACGGTCACGTATGGAACCTCCGCAGCGCCTTTTCAGGCTATTCGTACTTTACAACAGTTGGCCAATACCGACGGTAAGTCATATCCAATAGCTGCTGCCGTCCTATTAAATGACACTTACGTGGATGACATATTTACTGGTGCAAATTCAGAGGAGGAAGCCCTTATGTGTCAAACTGAACTGATCAAGTTATGCGCTGCTGGTCAATTAGAATTACGGAAGTGGGCTAGTAATAATAAGCTAATATTAAACAACGTTCCGGAAGATTATCGAGCTGTGTCGTCATCAATTATGCTTGACGATAATGAACAATCTGAATTGAAAGTCCTTGGATTAAAGTGGAACTTGAGTACTGATACCTTTTCATTCAAGACCTGTTCATCAAATACACATTCAACAAAACGATCTGTACTGTCAGATATAGCTCGCATATTCGACCTCCTGGGATTGCTATCACCCGTCACATTTTGGACCAAACATTTCATGCAGCTATTGTAGACTGCTGGATTGGACTGGGATAGCCCAATACCTGCACACCTTGATGATCTATGGAAACGACATCAAACTGAACTTAAATTCATCGAGACGATTTCAATTCCTAGGCGGATTACTCAGGATTGTGCTACATCGACTCAACTTCATGCGTTCTTGGATAGCTCCGAAAAGGGCTACGCCGCTGCTGTGTATCTTCGTATAGAAACCCCCACCTCCGTTCATTGTCAACTAATCACTGGGAAATCTAAAGTTGCCCCGTTAAAACGCTCGACTATTCCTCGACTCGAGTTGTGCGGTGCATTGTTAGCGGCAAAATTACTTCGTTTTGTAGTTGACGCCTTCCAGGAACGTCTTAAAATTGATCAATCCTATGCCTGGACAGATTCCACTACGGCATTGGTTTGGATCCGGTCATCCCCTCATCGGTGGGCAACGTTCATTGCGAACCGGACCAGCCAGATTCACGAACTTCTCCATCTATATGGAATCATGTACCCACGTAGTTTAATCCTGTCGATTGTGCGTCAAGGGGATTATTTCCATCCGAAATAATCAATCATCCATTGTGGTGGACTGGACCACCATTTCTCCTTGAGCCTGTAGAAAACTGGCCAAAACTACCTGAACTACAGTCCCAAAACATTGATACTCTGCCGTATTTTGAACCGAGAAAAACCGCTGTGCTTCTCGTGCAGTTAGGCTCGTCAATAATGGATCTACTCGAACGATTTTCGTCACTCAACAAAATCTTGCGTATACTTTCATACTGTTTTCGGTTGTGCACACCTCGATCAACTACGCCACCATCTACGTCCGTCACAGCAAAAGAATTGTCTCACTCTTTAAATGCACTCATTTATTGTACTCAACAGATTTCATTTTCCAAGGATATTGCTCGATTAAAAAAGGGACTTAGTTGTGAAAAGGAACTTCGTCGCTTAGACCCATTTCTCGATCCCGCGGGTCTTATTAGAGTGGGTGGAAGACTCACAAACTCTGATCTACCATACGCTCAGAAACATCCATTGTTGTTACCGTCGTCTCATCGATTAACCACCCTTATTATTAATCACCATCATCTTCGCCTAAAACCCCTGGAGCTTATGTCCTCCAAACTCATTTACAACAACACTACTGGATCCCATCGGCTCGCCGAATTATTCGTTCTCGTATTCGATTGTGTATACCGTGTTTTCGAACCAGACCAAAAAGTGTTGAACTTTAAATGGCACCTTTGCCCAAATTCCGGGTTCAACAAATTAAACCATTCTCGATAAGTGGAGTGGATTATGCCGGTCCCATAACTATCAAACGATCGCGAGGACGATCATCTACATCTACATCTGCTTATATTTGTTTATTTGTGTGCATGGCTACAAAAGCAATACACCTAGAATTGAGCTCAGACTTAAGTACAGAAACTTTTCTCTTAGCGTTCACCCGGTTTGCATCTCGGTGTGGCCCCATAAGTGAAATGCACAGTGACTGCGGTACAAACTTTGTAGGAGCATCCCGTCTACTTACGCCCGTGGAAAACCTCATTCAATCAACAACTTTTCAAGATCGTGTTCACAATCAAGCAGCAACAACTCATATAACCTGGCATTTCAATCCACCCCCTTCACCGCACTTTGGAGGATTGTGGGAGGCACGAGTGAAGTCTACTAAAGCTCTCATTTTTCGATCGCTGGGCACACATAAATTAAATAGTGAAGAGCTGAGTACATTACTCACTCAAATTGAAGCAACTCTGAATTCAAGGCCCCTTAGTGCATTGAGCAACGACCCGTCTGATCTTTCTGCGTTAACGCCGAGCCATTTCCTGACCCTTGAACCATCTACAAATTTACCGGATCCTCTCTTAGATACGATTCCATTGTAAAAATTGTTACGCTGGCGCCTTATCACTGATCTCCACCGCCACTTTTGGATGAGATGGAAAAATGAGTATCTATCCAGCTTACAACTGCGAAACAAGTGGACTGAAAATCGCAATCAATTAAATCTAACGCCCATATGCGCGAGATACTATTATTAATTATTTTTATTATTTTTATTATTATAATGAGCACGGCGACGACTTTCCTTATCTGGTTCCCTTCCGTTGTATTGTGAATTTTAATTACCGTTCAATTGATTGTCTTTATGTGTTATGTAAATTATTATCGTATTTATATTTCAATTATTCGTACTATCACGATAATAACATTACGGCCACTTATTATTATTTTTATTAATATTTTTTTTGTCGTTCGTTGTTAGCCATTAAGGCAACATTATTATATTAGTCTGTCGTTCGATTTTCGCCATTAAGGCAACATTAATTTATTTTTGTTGTTGTTCGTCGTTCTCCATTGAGGCAACACATTTTTCTTTTCTTTTTTTGTATTGAAGCACCAATATTAGTCTTTTTTTATTATATTATTTGAATTTTATTTTATATTCTATGTGTGTTAGCGATCATTTTAATTATTATAGCATTGGGTATAGCAGCTGGCCAGCCGAGCTCCACACAAATTGTTAGTTTTTTTTTTTGTTATTTATTTATTTATTATTAGTTGTATTATTATTGGGCTAAACAGACCTTCGTAAATTTTTATATTATAGCATCTATTTATTTCAATTATTATTATTTGTCATTTATTTGAGCCAAGTGGCTACTCGGTACTATATTTTTATTCTTTTATATTGCTGTGATTTTTTCTTATTTGTATATTTTTATTTATTATTGTACCAATACAGCATCATAGTTACCATTTATACCGTTACCATTTTGTTTATTTTGTTACTCCTTTTTCCCGTGTTAATTTTAAGCTTTAATATCCCGTCCTGGTCGTCGTCGTTGGTAGATATATATTTGGTTGCTTACACGGCGACTTAAGGACGCCTATGCCTGTCGTCTCAATGTGAGTGGTCCCACGAAGTGTATTACATATATTATTTGAGCATTGTGCTCAATCAGTAATATTGATGATGAAATTAAAAAAATGGCTTCTTCTTACTATAAAACCCATTCTAAAAGATATAAATCAAAAATTAAATAAAAACTACATCAATTTTATATTAACCCGTAAACCCATGTTCCTTTTCACATATTTTAAAAATGTCGTTCTATTTATTTCTAATATTTTTTTAATAATAATATTAGGTCATATTATTTCATTTTTAAAAAATTGTTATTTTGTACCTAGTGGCTAGTTGTGAATACTAAAAAGTATTTTAATTTGTTAAGTTTTATTCAAAATGTTTATAATGTATTTTTATTAGTTAATAATTTTTTACTATTAAAATTGTTCATTATGTACCTACCTAATTTTCTATTATATAAATTAAAATGTATTTTAATTTGTAAAGTTTTATTTATAATGTTTATAATGTATTTTTATTAATTAATAATTTTTTATTATTAAAAATTGCTTGTTATGTACCTAATTTTCTATTATATAAATTAAAATGTATTTTAATTTGTAAAATTTGTATGAACAATATATTTTTTTGGTTTTTTTTTACTTCACAGCAATACATCAAATTAAATATACTGCATAAACAGTTCATACAAAAAAGTAACTAATAAGTGTTTATTTTATTATTTTTATTTTTATTATGAATGAATATGAATATCTATAAAACAATTAGAAAAAAATACGATTAGGGGTGACCAGCTGTAGTAGCTGCGGATTTTAGTTCCAAAGAATGGCACCGGGAGCGCTATTTTACATGCACGGTTTATCAGAGTAGTCACCTATCTATACTTATCTTTAATCTATGATTTTAGGTATGTAAGCTGAACGGTATTCTAATAATTTAAATAGAATACGAAAAAATACAATAATGTGACGAAGAAAACTTTTTGAAAATGGCATAAGACGAAGTAAACCAAGTGGAAATCGCTTTAATGGACCCGAAGAGGATTATGGAATGGCAGGACCAATTGAAGACGATTTGGATGATTTAAATGAAAAAAAAAACTGAATTTTTGAAAAAATTAAGCAAAGTTGATAGAAATGAGTTACAACTACTTACTGAAGAACAGAGCCATAACCAATAACGGCATAATGAAAGGAAAAAAAGACTGACGGCATCTAATTTTGGCGACATTTTCAAAATGAGAGCAAATACTAGTTGTCGGAAAAAAGTATACTCGTTATTATACAAACCAAACTTTTTATCAAAAGAAATGATGCACGGAATTGAGATGGAGTCTTTAGCAAGAAATTCATTTGAAGAATTAACTACCTAGTAAAACGGTGCAGTTATGTGAACTTTTTACAGATATGAATTTCCTTATTTAGCAGCAAGTCCTGGTAATATATTATAAATTATAATTTACTATTGATTATAATCTAGGGACCTAAATTTCTACCAAGTGTATTAATTACAATTTTTATTTTCATTTTTAGATGGTCTTGTTGGTGAAGACGGTATTTTGGAAATTAAATGTCCTTTCGTGGCTAAAGATACATTGAGCGCTACTGAAGCAGTGCAAAATAAACTTGTAAGTAACGTGATTCATTGAATTTTAATACAATTTTTAATAACTACATGACTAATCAATGATGCATTATATTTAGTTGGATTATTGTAGTATAAACGACAAAACGGGTAACATTGAATTAAAAAAAAATCATAATATTATTACCAAGTCATAGGTCAATTACGTATAACACAACGAAAAATATGCTATTTTGTAATTCACACTACAAATTGGACTAATATTCAAGAAATAAAATATGAAGAAGAGTTTTGGATTAATAATATGGTAGAAAAACTTAAACTGTAACTATCAGGCACGTAGCTAGGATTATACAATTGAGGTGGCCTTATTTTTGCCAATATTTTTCTTGAGTGGCTAGTATTTTTCTTGTGGTCAACATTTACTACCCCCTCCCCCCATCACATACCCTAAAAATAATATGATAATTAGTAAATATATAATTCATTGTTTTTTAAGATTTAATTATTAAGTCTTCTAATATATTATAAATAACATCAACTTTCTAAAGGTGTATCTGTCATTAATTATAACTTTTTAAGATGAATTCACTAAGGATACCGTTGGGAACAATATGGGTTGCTTGATTTTTTTTTTTTTTTGATTCTGTATATCTAATTGTATACATTAAAAACCTGGTTTTCTTTTGTCCCCCCGCCCACCTTCCCTTAGAATGGAAAAGTGTCTACAGACATTTTTCTGGATCCATAAATACGTCCATATTCATTTTGAATTTGAATCGATGTAAATTGTAATATTAAAAATGAACATAATATAAAGGTACTACCTACCTAAACTAAATATGTAACTATCTAAATATAAACATTATTTTTACAATTTTATTTTGCATGTTAACATGTATGAATTAATTAAATCCACAAAATGTGTACTAAAAATGCTATGTGTTTATAGTACATGATATCATGTATTTACGCGTAGCATTTTGATACATATAAATATATATATATATATATATATATATATATATATATATATATATATATATATATATATATATATATACCATATACGTATCAATCACGGACTAAGATAAAATCTTATATAATAGAATCTATTATCTATCTTAATTCTTAGTCCATGGTATCAATGTATTATAGCCTTAGATCATGATCTAAGATTATAGCCCACATTCATAGTACTAATATGCGTATTTTAAACATAATTTATATGTAATGTTGCTAACTACACCGAATATACACCTCAACTAAACTCAATATACACCTCATCTGTATACGTTATTCCCCGAAGTTTACACTAAAATACACGGATACGATATACGTATTTTAAAGAAATCATATTATGAAACCAGCCTCCAAGATAAAATTAATAATTATATTTGTGACTATCTCCGATTTGGAGTTGAGTATGGAGGAAATATTGATAGGAACATTGATGGAATTAAGGGAATTAAATAAAATAGTGCGTTTTGCTTGCAGAGAAGGGCAATCAAAGATAAGATGAGGGAGATCGTAAACACTTTCGTTGGGATGTAGAGTACAGAGTGGGGAATTATTTAGGCCTAATTTATACGAGTGCGCAGGTAGTAATGTGTGACCTGAACGTAGGCGATTGAATTGTATGATACTAGATCTTGGTAAATTGAGGTTGTTAAACCATGTTTTGTTAAGAACATCTGGTACTATGTTACCTAACCAGAATCTGGGACCGAATATACTCGTATATAAACTAAATGTACACCTAATCATAACATGTTAATCCACGAATATTATACTAAAATACACGTTTATGATATACGCATCATATCCCAAATTTATTTTAATAATCTAATATACGTAATTATACGTAGAATAAACGTTAGAATTTACGTATATTACACGCATAATATACGTTGAATATCTATCTTTTGACCCAAAAATATGATCCACGATTTCTACTTATTATCAACTAAATATATTCGTTTATTATACGTAACTAAGGTTGTTCGTATCCGTATATTATACGTTTAATATATGTATATTTGTTTACTGGGAAGTACTATGTTCCTTTTCACCAAGATAATGGAAATCTGTTCAAGTTTTCCAGGCCGCATTCTTAGGAATTATTCAGGTTTCTAGGTCACGTGTTGAAACTGTTATTCGCAATTTTATGCGAAATACTGAATCACCAAAAGAAAATCGTGGAGGGCTTCGGGAAAATAGAAAAGCAGCTTATTTTAGAAAACAAGAAGCCGTTATTAAATTTATTCAAACGTTAACAGTTCAAGAGTCCCATTACTGCCGTTCTAAAACATATGAATTATTTAGATTTGTGTCCAAATTTTGGTACCCGGTTTGAAGTTTTTTTATAGAAAAATAATTTTGCATCGTTATTTACCTTTTCATGATGAAAAACTGTAAAAATCACTAAACCTTAAACGTCAACTGATGAGGTACGAGTTGTAGGTACCTACTAGCCACTAGGATTAAAGAAAATATTATAATTTGTCAATTTATAAGTAAACAGTAACAAGTTATTAAATTAATATTATATGAAGATCCGCATCCGCACGACTCACAATACTCAAACACAGCACAGTTCACACTGTCTCAGTACTCACTACTCAGTAGTGATACTATTGAACATTTATACCATGGGCAGGGAACTTCTTACTTAAACAATTGGTTATGAAAATTAATAGATTATATTGCAAAATCGTGACACCAGTAGCGCTATATAAAAGTTTTTATCATGATTATAGATAATATCTACAACCGTCGTTTTTATCTTTATTCTTTATTTCTTTAAACTTTATTTAATTATATAATTATTATATATTATAATTATATATTTATATAATTTTATATATAATTTTAATTATATAATTTAAGTTTATACTTTATTTTGCACATTACTAAAATGCCTTCTACAAAGTGCTGTGTTTTTGGATGTACTAGCGGTGAACGTAAACACGTTTTTCCAAAATCTGAAGATGATTTTAACATTTGGTTGCAACGTTGTTGTAATGAAAAATTATTTAATTTAGACAAATGTATTGTCCGAAGTCATTATGCAGTGTGTCATATACATTTTGATCAGTCATGTGAAAGTCCGGGCACGAAAAAATTAAAAAAAGGGTCGTTACCTACTTTGTATATACCATCAAGTACTTAACATAACAATATGATTATATTATAATTTATATGTACCTATATGTTATTATTGGAAGGTAACGGAATTTTTTATACATAACCTAACCATACATTTTTAACATACATTTTTAAATTAAAATTACTCACTGTTGCAATTCCTACTAACAACTAACAAATTTAATTTTTGTATTGTTATTTTTATAACTATTTGTATAATATTTGTATAGCTTTTTTTTTAGTGATTAGACAATCAAATTTTATTGATTCTGGGTTCGAGTCCCAGCTCAGATTTTTCTGAGGTCATGGATGTTTTAGCTGTTTTAACTAATAAGTAGTTATTTTTATAACTCAAATTGGATTCCAAACAAAATTAAAGTCCATAAAAAAAATCAAAAGGTATGCATTGATTGATTTTTAAAATATTTGTTATATTTATGCTTATACAGTTATATATTATTATGTGCTATTCTTACTTCTACTCTGAATTCTGACATCGATATTATATATCACATGAATTGTTTAGGTATTTTTCTACTTTGAGTTTTATTGGCCCTACTTGTCTTTTTTAATTTACTTCAGCTTTCTTCCATAACTGTAATACTAAATAATCTGTTTTACTCATCTATTATTTAATTGAATAATATAAATGTGTTATCTATTTTAAAGATTGTAAAAGCAATGCTGTAAATTTGAATTCATTGAATAATGAATCTAATATCAATATAGATGGTATTCAAATGGATGAAATCACTGGACGATCAGCACCACTTTTAGATCAATTTACTGGTGAGGTTTTAAACAATTACATTTTCAAGTCATGTAAAAATATAACTTTAATTTAAATTTATAAATGAACCTTGTAGTGGTATAATAATGCATTTTTTTAATTACAGATGAACTTGATATTAGTGGAGTTGATGTGTTACAAAATAGTACTGTAGAAAAATCTACTCCTTTATTTGGCAACATGACTGGTAACTTCTGCTTATTATTCTTTATACCAAATGAAAATATTTTAAAAAAAAAAACATTTTATAATGTATCTGTTAACAGTCCTGATAACCGTTTTGTTGAATTTTCAATGTATATTTTCTACATTTTTTTTATTAATGATATTTTAACAACATTTAGGTACTTTTAATATTTAGTTTAATTGAATTGGTATTGTTTGTAGGTTTTCCTCGGCCAACAACTACTCTTAACACCAACAATCAAGTAGGAACCTTCAAAAGAAAAAAAAATGAAATTTTGACTAAAATAAATATATCAAGTCAGCATGATCTAACACCTAACTGTAAAAGAATATTTTATGAAGCAATGAAGCTAAAAAAGAAAAATGACAGGCTTCAAAAAAACAAAAATAATTTTAAATCTCGTGTTAAATTAGCCGAAAAATTTGCAACAGATTCAAATAATAATAAACTCATGAATAAACTAAATTCTACAACATTCAAATTTTTAAATCTCAAATTAATTCACAAACAAAAAAACCTAATGGCCGAAGATACTCACTTGACGACACAATTTTATCATTATCAATTTACAAAAATTCTCCTAAAGGTAATCGTTTTTTGGCTACAATATTTGCTTTACCTTCGAAAAAAACTTTAACCAATCTTCTAAACCGCGTGCCTTTTCAAGCTGGTATTAATGTACATATTATTAAACATTTAACCATTCAAGCAACAAAATTGAAACCTAATGATAGATTGTGTTCTTTGGTGTTTGACGAGATGGCTCTTGAACCAGCTACCGAATATAATATTAAAGAAGACTTAGTTTATGGATTTGAACATTTTGGAGTAGGAAGTGAAAGAAATCCAATATTGTGTGATCATGTTTTGGTATTTATGGTACGTGGTATTCGTCGTAAGTGGAAACAACCTATAGCATATTATTTCTGCCAAAGCGCAACTAAAACTCCACAACTTGTTAAATGTATTGAGGAAGTGGCTACTGCAGTGCAAACTACAGGACTGAAAATAATTAGTACTGTATGTGATCAGGGTACAGCAAATGTTAAAGCTATAAAAGTTTTGAAAGAAATAGCAAATGTAAACCAACATTTAGGGTTCAAAATTAATGATCAAGTGATTATTCCGATATTTGACCCTCCACATTTGCTTAAAACCATTCGTAATAATTTATTGACAAAAGATGTTGTATTTATTAAAAATGGAACAACTTATAACGCTTCTTGGGATCACATAAAAACTTTATACACGTTAGATATGAAAAATGAAATATGTGGACTTCGAACTCTACCTAAATTAACCGAGGCTCATATTAATCCTGCAAAAATTAAAAAGATGAATGTTTCTATTGCAGCCCAGACTTTAAGCCAGCGTGTGGCAGCAACATTGAGATTAATGGCAAACTATGGTAAATTTAAATAAAAAATATATGTTTCATTTAAGTAAAATGATTATTCATTTTTATTTTAGATAAAGATGGTGAACTTTCAAATTCATATGGTACAGCAACATTTGTTTTATTTATTGATATGGTGTTTGATTCGGTTAATGGCAGTACACTTCTGGCAAAAGATGGGAAACCTCTGAGATCTGCTGTCAAAGAAAAATCACCTCATATTTTATTTTGGACTGATGCTATACAAATATTCCAGTCAATGAAATTTATTAATAGAGTAACTGGTAAACAAAGTGTTCCACCGTGTATTAATAATTGGATTCAAACTCTTCGTGGATTTATTTATATATGGAATTATTTGAAAAGAGTTCATAAATTTCAATTTTTAATCCCTCGAAACATAAATCAAGACCCAATTGAGTGCTTTTTTGGAAGTATACGCAGTCACGGTGTTCGCAATACAAATCCATCATCTTCACAATTTATATCTTCTTTTAAAACATTATTAATCAATAACTTCAGTTCTGTAAAATCCATTGGTAACTGTGAAACAGATGATTGTTCAATGTTAGATAACCTAAAATCATTTTTAGAAGGGCCAAACACAAATGATAATTATTCTGAAATTGTATTAAATATCCCTTTATTTGATTTATCTAACACGTGTACAAAGTCTAAATTTAATGCATATACATTTGGATATGTTGGAGGTTATATTGCTCGATCAATACTTAAATGTATTCAAAACTGCGAATGTTGTAAAAATGACATTAGTGACAACAATGTAAGAAATAATTTAATAAAAGCAAGGTCTTACTCTAAAAATAGTCTTAGGAATCCAACTAAAAACTTTGAATTAATTCTAGAACACATTTATATAGTTTTGTCTTATTACACTCCACTTATTTGTCATTCTTCTAATATTTCACTACAACTTGATTTAGCTATAGAACTAAACGTTAAATTTAAACTTAATTGCATAGTTCATAATTTAAAAGACATTATTAAAAAAAAAGTTATTCATTTTTTTTTATTTTCTTACACTAAAAAAATTAATTTGATTTTGAAAGGTAAAATTTTAAATAACAATAAAATTGATGATAAACTTCAACAAATTGCATTTGATTATTACAAAAAACATAAAACTAAGAAAATAAGAATTGATAATTTAAAAAAAGGCAGTTAAGTTCAATAATTCTTATTGAAATATATATTTAAATAAAACACATGTTAAATAGTTTTCGTGACTTTTTCAATGTATAAAAAAAAATATGTATATTATGATTTGTATCTTTTATCTTTTAAATCTAAGATAGGTTAACCTAGTTAAGTCTAACTTAAGATGTATAGTAAAAATGTTTTAATTTATGATATCTCTAGATTTAATAATTTATTTTTGTATAATATAGGGCATATTTTAAAGAGTATATTTTATTTTATAATTATTCCAATGTATATGTATACACGTGTAATTTGTTCATAAACTTCATTTAATAGTATTGTAATAAGTATATTTTGTAATAATAATTTAGTTTTTAATTTATATTTAATAAAACAAAACAAAATTATGATACTTTTTATATTTTTTATTTAATATTATAATAATAAAATGCTATTATAGCTGTTATCATGAATTAAAAATGATAACTTATAAGTATACATCATAGAATGTTACTCTATGGTATACATCAGTATTAGTACAAAATCGTACCACAGGCTGCGCATTAATCACATATAAAATGGCTGAGTTGCCGTTCTATCTTATCTTTATTCTATGATTTATACTTATAACCTATACATAGCAATATAGCTTATGTATATTTTAGAATTATCGCTTTATATTTATAGTAGGACAATGGATATTGTATTCATATTTATAGATTATCAATAGATACATACAACAAGCAATGATGGGAAATGCCGTCGACATGCTTTACGTAAACACGACTAATACGACGAGTACCTACCAACGATAATAATTAATATTGTTATTAACCATTCTGTGTTCGAATTGCGTTTGGTGTGATAAAAATACAGCTTGTTTTGTTCGTATTCGTATTGGTAATGTTTATGTAGAACAAGGTGTTAAAAATAATTACGTAATAGTTAATAACAAAATATTAAGTAGAAGCTTATATCCATAGAAATATTAAATTATGGTTTAACCTTTTATAGTTTTATACAATTATTTAAGCCTTGAGTATTTCAACAATATAGTGGGGTGGCCTGTAAATATGTTGGGTGGCCGGGCCACCTCAGGCCACCCCTTAGCTACGTGCCTGGTAACTATTACTTTTATTATTGTTAAATCCATATTTGTAAAAGTATATCTCAAAAAACATTTTACTTATATTTTTTACAGATTTTATTTAAAGTGTATGTTACCGGAAATTGTTAATCCACTTTTCAAATTAAGACTTCTCGTAACCGATACCAGAGAACCAATACACATAATACATGCCCAAAAAAATATGAAGTTAATGGTTAAAAAAATAAATAATATTGAATGAAAATATAATTATTTAAGTAAAAGACAACAAGTTAAAAAATTGAAATGTATATTGCATACGTTATAATATAAATCATAGACTCTTTAACTATAGAAGGAGTGCCTTTTATAAATTTAATTGTAATACTAGATTCTCCTTTAGATTTACGCAAAGAAAGTTCATCACGAAGTTTTCGCATAGTCGCCCTTTGGTAATCAGTTCTATCAGTACTAATGCTGATTGTAGACGGAGGATTTAAAGTTGATAGTTTTTTCTTATTTTTAATAATATCAAACGTTTCCACTGAAGAACCAAATGAGACTTTCAATGGTCGCGGCTTTTCACCAGGTGAACGACCTAATCCAGCGTTTCTTAAACTGTGTTCCGCGGAACCCCAGGGTTCCGTGGAGATCAATTCAGGGTTCCGCGAAGCTTTAGTTATTTATTTCGAAATGTTCAAGAAAATTACTTTTAAAATATCTAACTAAAGATTAGTAGCGGCTAGTGGGGGAAAAATGTCATTAGTATTATATATGTATACAATACTACAATTATTATTATTTTTATTTTAAGATACTTTTTTGAATTAAATACATTTAACACAATTTTATTATATGATTGTAATATATTTACATTTAAAAATAATCCTAAAAAAAACTAAAAAGCTAAAAAAAATAATAGAGGTTCCGCGATAAAAGTAAATATCAAAAAGGGTTCCATGGATAAAAAAGTTTAAGAAATGCTGACCTAATCTAATTACTTTAATTGGGTTCACAATAGTGTCACCCATAATTGTTTGCAACACATCATTAACACGGTCAAAGTCACGCTTAATTCTATCTTTGACTTGGTTACCAATACTCTCAACAATATTGTAGAAAATTAGATTTGACGCTCTAAGTTGGCGTTGATTAATCTCATTTATAATGAATTCTTCTGATCCAGTATTAGTAGAAGCTGATGAACATTTTAATTGGTCAACTTCGTCTAACAATTTCTTTAATAGACGTTTTAAGTCTGGAATTTCTGTAAGGCCAAGATCACAAGCATCGCAAAAATACTTTAATCTACGGGTTTTAGCTGAAAGACATTTTATTTCTGCAGGAGAAAGTTTTGAACATTTATTGTGAACTGCAAATTGGCAACCATCACATTTTATAGGGACATCAAATTCTCCAAAAGCAAGATCACATATAGAACACTTAACAGAAATAATTAATAACTTTTTGCTATAACTAAATGTAAAACGAAAGCACTCATCGTTAATCAATAATTGTTAAAAGATAAGCGACGAACTCGTTACACGCACGTCAATACCACACGAAGGTAAACGAATAACTGAATTTTGAATAGTAATTTATTAATTTAAATTTATGCAAATACAACGCTTTCAAAAAAAAATAAAAATGTAAAAATGTATTAGAAATAGTAACGTTATCAATGTTGATACAAAAAGAAATAATAATAATAATAATAATACATTCAATTTTTATCGGTGGACGTGTCGACGGCGCGGCGGTTATAATACATGTATTTATAGCCATAACGCGACGAGTACGGCGATGACGTATGTATGAGACCGCGGCGTCGGATACTAAACGACTGTTGTTGTTTTCGGCTAGCTCTCCCTAACCTAACCTAGATTTTCTTCCACGTAAAGTGTTAGCCTGTTTAATAGAATCTTCGCAAATACTTTGTAGGCTGAGTTCAGAAGGGATATTCCTCTATAGTTTTCGCACTTTGTTTTGTCGCCTTTTTTATGTATACAGCTTCATTCCAAGTTGTTGGCAAATGTTCGTCTTTCCATATCTTCTGACATATTCTAAACATGAAATAATGCATTTCTTTTCCACCGTACTTGATGAGCTCACCTGGTATTCCATCAGATCCTGGCGATTTCCAATTCTTGAGGTTACCTATTGCTTTGTATGTTTCGTCTTCGGTCAATTAATTTATCATTGGTTCAGCTCCATAATGTGTTTCCCTAATCGTAATATTGTCTGGGCTATCTGTATTTAATAGTTCAATAAAATATTCTTTCCACCTTGCCGCTTTTTCTTTAGGATCCATGATTACATCATTGTTACGATTTCTGATGATTTTCAGGCTTGGGTTGAAAGACTTGTACTGTTTTATCGTCCTGAAAAAGTGTCTGGCCTTACCCTGTGAGTGATTTTTCTCCGCTTCTTTTAATATATATTTATATTAACTTTACTATTGAATATAAATTCTAATGGAATAAACAATGATTTGGACTTGAGGTATAATAAAGAAGATCCCTGTGTTACATAATAATATTTCATTCAAATATATTAAATAGCATTAATATAATATTTTTGAAATGGAATTGGAAACAGTGGTTTTTTGTTGTCGCTTTTTTAGAGTAAATGGAGATCGCGCTAAAATATACTTTATTATGTCTTCAACTTCATTGAGTGGAGTATTTTTGAATTTTATTTGTTTTGTAATTGTATCTGAAAACATAAATATTATTTTTTATTTAATAATAGTTATATTAATGTGTATACTTATAATTAAAATATTATGTTTTACTATAAATTGTATTCATCCACTTTGTACAATGTACTTAGATAATTATTACATCCATAAATGCAAAAAGGGAGAGAATATTTGGCATATCAAACCCTCCTTAATATGAAATAAAATGTTTGTATAGTTAATATAATGAATAAAATTAAAAAAAAGTTAATTTATGGTTAAATTTGATCATATTTCTCAACAATTAAATATTCACCCTGAAAAGATTTATCAAAAAAGTTGTCCATACACTCGGATATAATTAAAATTAACTTATAATCATACTTATTGATTTATAGTAAACATTATAAAATTATGATTAGCATATAATATCATTACATTATTTTGCATTTTTAAGTTTTTTTTAAATATTTTATTGACTATTAAGGCAGACTTAAAAAAATGTAAAAATGCAAAAATTAAAATGAAATGAAATTATTATTAAGTTTAAACCAGTATTAGGTAAGGTTAAACCTACCGTAGATTGTATTCTATTTATAGTGGTGGTATAATTTAATCAATGTTACTACTAATAATTATTGAATACTTACCAAAGATAACAGAACATATGAATAAGCTTGAAAATATTTTTTCCTTTTTTTCCAGTATACGAGAACTCTGATAATAAAGTGTCACTAAAAAGTTTAGACATAAGTCTTTTGACAACAGATTTAATATGTTTTCCTCCTATGTGAGAAACTTCAGTGATCTGAAAAATAATAAATAATTGTGCTTATATTTTAAGCGTTACTACTTTAAATGCCAAATGCCATGATTTACACTTATAATTAAAGCTATTATTATTATTTATTTATTTTCAAAACCTTCTCTTATCTGGTTCATGTACAATATAAGGTTTATAATATAACTTTATAAATGTTATCTCCTTTAATCATTAATAAATAGAATAATTAAATAAGTTTGTTAACTTACCAATTGACTTTTATAACTCTGATCGCCTGATATTTTGTCGTCCAATGTTTGTAAGTCATAAATATTATCATTTGGAAGAGGACACCACTAACTTCCATAACAGGCTTATTAAATGCATTTTGTTCAAAATAGTTTTCCACTTTATCAAGTTTATCAAGTATGACCGTTTGATTAGTTAAAATTTGTTTCAACTCGTATTTTAAGAATGTTATATGTCTCAACAATTGGTTTTGAGATTGCAATACAACTAAAAAAAAATGATTCTTAAATAATAATATTATGTATGTGATGATTGTGATGTACTCTTAAAGGAGCACACAACACAAATAAAAAAAATTCTCTAAATTTTTTTAAAATTTTAAATTATTGTAGTTATGGTTATATGAAATGATTTTGTGAAGATACGATGTAAAAAAAAATAATAAATATTACTTTAAGAGATATTAAGAGATGTAGATTAGCCGCGTGACGTCACTGGGCCGGAGTCATTGTAATTGCCTATCTTATACGTGTAAAAGTTCCTTGCTTCACACAATGATTTATAAACCTAAACATTTTCTTCTTAAAATTTAATTGACGTATAAATGTGTGGTTTTATGTGTTTAAGACGATGCAAGAATCAGAATTTCAATATGACGTTTAGTTTTTTAAGTATTAAAAATCTTAAAACAGTCATTTATTTATTTTTACGTTATATTTTTAAATTTTGGTTGAATATATGTCGTGTGATTACCAGCGTTCAGTCTGTGTTCGACAGTTGGGCAACGTATTCACTATTCACTAGTGTAATATTTTCTAAATTAAAATTCTCACCATGACAAGTGCTTATTTATTTGAACCTGAATATGAAAATGACGACGAAATTCATACTGTTTTGGAGTATCATGGTATACAATATGTGAATTACGAAAATCAAAGTGGAACTCGTAATTGGTGTAGTTGTGAAAAATGTGTAGTTATGACAACAGATCAAGAGTCTATGTGTTGTCAAGAATATGATAAAATAAAACATTTAGCCGGTAATTATGCGTGTATAACACAGAACAGTTTATTTGAAAAAATAGTTTTAGACAAAGATTTACTAACGATAACACGGCATCAATTAATTTTAAAATCTAAAAATAAAACTAAAAGACAACTGCTAAGTGTAGATGAAGCTGAAAATAAATTATGGAGGTATTTAGCTAACAAAAATTTTACATCTTGGATAAATGCATGGACCACAATTGGAAAAGGGAACCGAGTAGTGATTCCATCATGTTCAATTGCTAAGATCAGAAGTGTTTTTCCGGAAAAAAAACGGCGTTTATGTAAGATTCCGTCCAAGTGAAAAAAATCCTGATTAAGAAAGAAGAATATAATATTTATTTATTTACTAGATTTTACTGTTTATGTAGTTTGGTAAAGGTAGGTATTTAATAAAATAAAAAGGTATTTATAGATTAATTATTTTTAGCAATTATTTAAATTGAACTTACCTACGTTATTTTAAATTTTAGGTAGGTACTTGTGAAAATCGAGAAAACTTATTTTTTTTCAATTCTTCTATTGCGGGTTTTGGAATTTGTGCTATACGATCTGGCACTACAACTTCATGAGCTAGTTTTGGAATTGAATTAATATCGTTGGTATTTTTATTAGTGCAAAATTTTTCTACTTTTTGCATTATATCGTATTTCCAGATATTAGTAGATTTGGCGTATTTATTTTTCAAAACCCAACTTCCCGTTGCTTTTTAAAACTGTGCCTTATCGCCAATAAGTTCTTTATTGATGTTAGCGTTGTGGTCCATAATGGCTAATTTTGATCTCAGTACCATACCGTTGTATGGAAAATGTATTTGTTTTGGTACATACTTTAATCTCAAATTATGATATGACACTAATTTTCCAGTATGTACATAGTTACTAGCATGCTGCAAGTCGTCAAAAATCTTTTATCTAATAATATTTTTTTTAAACATTATACGATTCTGATTGTGAATGAATCCATTTTTTTTCTCAGTATTTCTTCCGGTATTTCCTCGTGTTCACAAGTCATGATGGGGTCGGGGGCACTTGTCCGAAAATGGCGGCGTCAAAATCTGAAAGAGATAAGAATCCGAATCCATTGCCAACATATATATATCCAAAATTATATGAAAACAAATTTATCTTCATATACGGTATACCCCTGATTGGTTATATGATAAAAGTTATATAATTGTGTCATAAGTGATAATTATTATATTTATTTTTTATTCATGGTTTTTGTAATTTTTTTAGTCTTTAACGTAGTTGCTTTTTTAAATTTAAATTACCTATAAATTAAATATACCTACCTAATAATTATGGATATTTATTAATTAAAAATTACCTTTCTTTGTATAATCTAAAGACTAAATTCTTACAATCTTACACTATACTAACTGACTATACAATTTTATAATTTATCAAAAAATTTAATACATATACATTATAGCCTATAGGTAAAATCATAAGTTTGATGTCTCCATCTCCATCTTATTGAGATGCCAATTCTTTGATAGGCTGCTTCAATGAATTTTTTATATATATATATATATATAATTTTTACAATATAATACAATCTATACCCAAAGGCATAATAAGAATATGTGCTACATTATATTAAGTTAAATTAATCAATGAATTTTGAATAATTTATTATTAACACTGTTTCAATCTGTATTTTAATGTATGTCCATTTTATATTGAAAAAAAAAATTAACATCTAATAATAACAATGTTTATATATTAATTACATGTAAATAAGTTAACAAATATATGTTTATGTAAAAATTATATATTATTATTATTATATTAGGTAATAAACAGTGCATATTGTTTTTTATGTTTACTACTACCATAGAATATAGATAGGTAACAATTAAAAATACACAATTGTAACAATTAAACAATAATTTATATATAAATGTATAAATATCAAAATGTTACATGATCATTTTAATTAGTTGTGTACATTGAAACTAAAAAGCATTGACAATAATAGGTTATGCCATTGCTCCTAAAGCAAAGCCGAAGAACTTACCATTAACTCCGACAAAATCCATATTAATAAAAATGTGCAGGCTAAAAATAGGCAAAGCGGTCAGGTAAGTAATATATGTAATATTAACCGTAAATTAGGTAAACGCAAACGTGTACACCAAAAAAATAATATAATTTTTATCAATTATAACAAAATATAATTTTTATAATTTCGATAATTTCGATGGCAACAGTTGGCATCAATTTTTCGATTCTTATCAACTTCGAATCCTTATTAACTTGCTGGTACTCCGCCATTTTCGGACAAGTGCTGATGTCCCGTCATGATGGTTCCTTCTTCCGTTCGCCATTGGTGCTCATTTTTAATATTATGTAAAATTGAATTAAATTTGGTGATCAATACCTTACTATCACCATTACAGGTTTGTGCTGAACACCACATATGATTGATTATACATTTTTTCCACTCGATTACTTCTGGATATTTGTTTACATCAACATTTTTAAATTTCTTTATGAGACTTTTTGACAAATGCCAAACATCAAACTCGTGTAATATGTTGGGAAATTCTTTTTTCATTATGGACCTTATGTCAACATGTCTATCAGTAAGAAACAGACGGATATTTATTTTCTTATTTTCAATTAAGTCGTTTAAAACATAATTGCATGCAGACTTTTCTAAATCACCTTTCACCATACCTTTCTGAATAATGGAAAAATCAATAATTTTCCTCGTGTTTATGTCCATGATCGAGTATGTAACAAATTTAGCGCAAAATCCGGGTGAATCAAATTGTCCATCGCCGGCTAGCCAAGTCGCATCACTAGAATTGCGTATTTTTTCTAATATTTCGTTTTGTTTTTTGTACTAGGCAAAATTAACTACAGGTGTAAAATAACGATTTATGTATCTATCATATATGGTACGCGTAAACATATTTAGATTCAGAGTAGGTACTACAAAATTCAATAAATGAATTAAAATTGATGCTCGACATCATTAAGGACGATGCTATCAATACATTACCAACAGGAAGTTTTCCATATTGCGGTTGAGAACTCCAATTTAAAGTGTGGCTCATTTCACATGTTGTAAAAACACTTAGTGATGCACCTTTACAAATAATTTTGTGTTTAATAATTGGGTACTTACAAGATCGACATTTTTTAAATAATTCACTAAGGCAGCTCCAATAAACAATACAACATTCGTTTTAGTCAAAACTACAGTTTGGTTCATTTTGTTCATTATCCTCGTCCTGTGAAACATCGTTTTCAGAAGAATAATTCAAATGTTCAAAAGGTGTTTCTCCTGAGATATTCATAACTGTATTACCATCATACAAGTTTCGGCCGTCATTGTTTTTTATAGTTTCAATGCCCAATTTACATTGAATACCAATTTCACATTTTTTATTTTCGCTTACATTTTCTATTTCTGCATGAATAATACTAGGTTCTGCAATATTATAGTTGGTCTGGATTACGCTGGTGGAGGTCATCGACGTACGAGGTTTTTTTTTATTTCGAACCAATTGTTCAACATTATTGACATTTATTGACGGAACAGTGTTATTTTTTAAAAATGGTTCTTGAGAATTTGGCATAAGTTTTTTTTTTTTTTTATTACAGATGATTCATCTAAATCTGATTCTAAAAAATGTTTATTGCAAATTCTGGCATTTTGTCCTGGACGGAATGATTTTCTTTTGCAAAAATCAGTCCAAATTGCAAATCTTTTAGGCGACTTTTGTCTATTTGGAAAACGATGACCATTCTGTTCATTGCATCCAAAAACACTACACATTGGCATTTTCGTAACGATGATCAACACTTATTTACATAAAATAAAACACAACAATTCGTCTGAACTACCGAACACGGACTGAACGTTGGTAATCACACGACATGCGTTCGACCAAAATTTAAAAATATAATGTTATAATAAATAAATGTGTGTGTGTGTAGCATATGAGTGTAGGTAATATTAAATAGTAAATATCAATTAATTGTGGTGTGTAGTGTGTAAAATACGTAGAATTAGATAAGATAGCGGTGGTCGGCGGACCCGTTGTTCGAACGCCACGCGCCGCTTGCCATGACGTGCGGTTTAACCAAAATGTCTCTTTTAAGATTTTTAATATTTAAAAAACTAAACATCGAATTGTAATTCTGATACTTCCATCGTCTTTAACACATAAAACCACATATTTAAATGTAAATTAAATTGCAAAAATAAAATGTTTAGGTTGATAAATCGTTGTGTGAAGCGAGGAACTTTTACACGTATAAGATAGGCGATTACAATGACTGAGGCCCAGTGACGTCACACGTCTTTTTTCAATTGCTAATAACTTATTGAATAATGTGAGTAGAAACGTAAAACCTATACCATTATCCTTAGAATTTAACATGCTTTCAAATAAAAAAAACTTATTTTTTGTGTTGTGTGCTCCTTTAATTTAAATTAGATACCATTTATATTATGTTCAAAGTCTATTGAATTATGCAGATTAGACGCCAAACTATTTTCCTTAGTTGTTCCATTATTAACTGGAATAATAATTTTTTTTTTTTTTTTTTTTTTATTATTATAATAAATAACAATGCAATTGAAATAATAAAACTTACTATTGTTTCGTTTGGTTTAAAGGCCAACAATGATTTGTCAGGGTTTTCAACTGAAACATGTTTATATTGACTTTCAGTGTCCGTGAACACAAAAATTAAATATTTAAATTTTTATTTAATTTGTTGATTAATAAAAATTAGCTTACCTATGTTATTTCTTGATCTAATTTCTATTAAATCTTGATCATTTGAATTATATTTAAAAGTAATATTATCTTGACTATTAAAAACTAAAAAAACACGGTATTTTTTTGAATTATTCAAACATTGTTGGTTAAGCAGTATGTTTACTTTCAGTAAAATGAAAAAAAAAAATTCATTACTTTTTTACTTAACATCAAACAGGCCATGTTCATTGTCAAACAGAATTTTTCTGGATACTGGATTCGTATAACCTATAAAAATATATATATAAATTATTATAACGTTTTTTGTTCTTATGCTAAACTATATATTAATAATACAAATTACCACTATTTTTCCTTTTAGTTCACTGTCAGATGCTTGTTCGTTCTTATCTTTATTAAATTTCAGTTTTTTATTGCTTGAATGTTTAATATCTACAAACATAGAATTTCAAATGTATTGAATTACAATAAATTTAAAATAAACATACATTTAAAATATGAACATCGTACTTTCTTGTGATGTTGATTTCATTGACAACTTAGAATTTGATGTAAACATCATAATTGGTTGACTTTTAACAGCTTAAACAGTGCACATTTGATTAAACATAAATATTAATATGTTTAATGTTGTAATAATGAGCTTTACATTTGTAATCAACTTAAAGCAGAAAAATGTCAAATGAGCATTTTATTTATAAACAAAAGTGGAATCAAAATTAATATAATATTTGAATATAAATAATAACTTTAAAATATTTAACATAAATACTCACATTTCAATTTTTGAGGAGATGGTGACCAGCCATTTTTTTTTTAAATGTACTAATTTTTCCGGTTTTAGTGATTTGAGATTGAGATTTGTCACTGTTTTCAGGATCATCTAATTTACAATGATAATAAAATAACATTATAATTGTAGAGGATCTGAAGTTAAAATTTTGTAAAATCATAGTGGTACTTTAGGCTTAAAATAAAGTTTCCTATGCACTGAAAACTGAATTATTTAATACCTTCAAATAATGGCATAGAGGAAGTTGATGATGTGGGAGAATACTGGTTATTAAAAGCTTTATTAATAAGCGATTCATTTGCAGAAAAATCTGATTTATCTGATAATTCATCAGCCAACTTTCTTGCATTTTCTAGACTTTCTATATACAGTGTGATCACGATAAGTGGAAACACTCATTAACTATGTGCAGGCTTCATATATTTCAATTCTGCTTTTTCGTCTAACTAATAAACATTATTATACACATTTTCCAATAATTAGACAATTTTTTTGACCGTTAACTTTGCGCATGCGCTCAATAACTTTTTTTTTAATGCATGATCCATTTTTGACCACAAATTATTTTTTTTGGTATTTTTTAATGAATTTTAATGGTTTAATTTCTTTTCTAAGTCAAAAAATGACCGAGTTATAGCAATTTGATTTTACGTTATTTGCACGGGTATAACAGATTATAAAATACGTAGTTAATAATAATAAAAATAAAAATAACTAATCCAATTTATGAAATACATATTTACTTATTGTGTTTATCTTTATTAAACTTATCTCAGTAATTGCATAATTAATTATATTAATTATATTAATTATATAATGTCATACGGGCACAGGTGCCAGTAACTAATAGGAAATAAAATCGATATTTTGTAGTTTTAAACCAAATTTATTACTTATCTATTAGTTATTATGAATAATAATTCAGAAAAAGTTGACATGCTTTTTACATACCTATTGGGAATGCCAAAAAAATACACGTCTTGCCAAAGAAACCTATGCTTTTCGTTATCCAAGTAACTATGATTTAACAACAAATTTAATTTTTTCTGCTTAATTTCTCATAAAATAAATACTCTTTTTTATTTATAAATTCAGATAGGCAGCATCCATCCCATACTTTTTTTTATAAACTGGAAAAAAATTTGAGAGACGCCGGTTCTTTTTCCAAACGAGTTATCAACCAACAACCAAGACGAGGAAATGCTATTGGAGACGATATTGAGGTGCAAATACTAGCTTACGTGAGAGCAAATCCTAGGACTTATATTCGTCATGTTAGTAGAGAAATAAACATTTCATTTGGAGTTGTTCAAAATTTTTTGAAAAAACATAAAATGCACGCTTATCGTGCTGATTTAGTTCAACATTTACGTGAAGGTGATGCCGAACGTAGAATTACGTTCATTGCTTGGTTTGAAACACAGTTAAACGAAAATCCTTATGTTTTAAATTACATTCTATAGACAGATGAATCTAAGTTTACAAATAATGGAGTTTTAAATAAACAGAATTATCGTTATTGGGATGACCAAAATCCTCATTGGACATTTGAGACCCACAATCAAACTGTATGGGGAACGAATGTATGGTGTGGTTTAATAAATGGTAAACTATTAGGGCCATACTTTTACGATAGCACTCTTAATGGAAGACGATATAACGATTTCTTACTAAATGAGATACCTAATATGTTAGATGACCTTCCACTAGATATAAGAACGAATTTAATATTCCAACAAGACGGAGCTCCAGCTCACAATGCAAATATTGTTCGCAATTACCTCAATGAATATTTTCCAAATCGGTGGATAGGGAATTATGGAGCAGTTCAGTGACCACCAAGGTCACCAGATCTTACACCACTAGATTACTTCCTATGGGGTCATTTGAAAATGGTAGTGTATGCCAATCCACCTACGTGTCTACTTGAATTCAAAAACAAAATAGTTGGTGCATGTAATCAAAATTATGCACAGTTTGAACAATTTGTTAGATAAATAAAACTTTTATGAATAAAAAAATTAATATGTGTAATTTTATTTTTATTATTCACGTATTTATTATTATCAACTACGTATTTTATAACCTGTTATACCCGTGCAAATAACGTAAAATCAAATTGCTATAACTCGGTCATTTTTTGACTTAGAAAAGAAATTCAACCACTAAAATTCATTAAAAAATACCAAAAAAATAATTTGTGGTCAAAAATGGATCATGCCATTTAAAAAAAAAGTTATTGTGCGCATGCGCAAAGTTAACTGTCAAAAAAATAGTCTAATTCTAATTATTTGAAAATGTGTATAATAATATTTATTAGTTAGCCGAAAAAGCAGAATCGAAATACATGAAGCCTGCACATAGTTATTGAGTGTTTCCACTTATCGTGATCACACTGTATTTAAAAACAAATTCATTGATATAAACATATTTAAATAACCCAACATAAAAAATAATAATGATTTCAACTTGCTTATGCCTTTAGAAAGTACCCTAGCTTTTAGGTATTTGAATTCATTTTCATTTACACTAATTTTTTTTTCAGTGAACTTTTTGACGAAGAGATTACTTTTAGGCCATGCACAATACTTGCCTTTTACCCAAATTGAAGGAATTGCCTCGACAGTTTCGTCATCAAAAAAATGAACAATAGAATATGACGTATCCATTTCTGTGATTAAAACAATATCATACTACCATACTAAATTTAAATACTTTTATTTAACCTAAAGAATATTAAAATTAATTTGTCATTACGTTATTATCAAAAAGTGTAAGAAACACTAAATTAATAATGACTTAATTAAAAAAATGAAAAAAAAAATGTAATTGATAGAATTATTGTGATTAATTGTAATACTCGGTCCTTCGGGGAGGCATGAGCATGCCATCGGGCGCGTCTCCAGGTTGCGGATAGGGGAAAGTCCTGTAGATATGCAAGGCAGCCGTGAAATAAGCCACACCTTCGGGATGGACGAATAAGCAGTCGCGGACAAGCTCACCACCGGGGGAATGATCGACCCCCGGTGTCCTGGAAGATCGGATCAAGACCGGAAAAGAAGACGGACGGCTGGTGCCGTCAGCGATCACCTAACCACACAAACAGAACTATGAACGGCAATTCAAAACAAACTGAGTCTCGTTGTGAGGCCCTTCTATCGGGAGAGGTCAGACCTCACGGGACGGCAACTGAGTGTGGGCTCACCCCAGGGGTTGCACTAGCAAGCCCGAACCCAATTGAGGGAGTGTCCAGAATGGCCCTCTCAGTTGGCACTGCAACTGCTGAGACAGTCGTGTCGAAACGCACGCAAAGGAAATTGGTCCCAGATGGAGAAAATGACACACATAGAAATTCGGCCAACAAAGAGGGTAATTGTGAGAAATCGGGGTCGAACAGCCAGGCCCCCACTTCATCTACGACTAAAGTCAAGACAGTCACTCAACAAGCCCCTGGCGTCCCAACTAACCAATCGAAGAACGAGTCCTCGCTAAAGGCGAAACTCCTAAGCTCGGGACACCAGAGAGGGAAAGAACCGGGCCTTATATCGGTGATTTCGAGCCTAAAAAACTCGTTAAAGCAACAAAGCAAAATTATCAACGATCTACTAGAGAGCATGGACCACTTGAACCAAGGAAAAATCTAAATCCCCCAGGTAAGGAATGCAATTGAGATGGCTGTCGAGGCAGCTGAGAAGCTCAGAACCAATCGAACATGTCTGCACGGCGCATTCTTTGAAGTGGAAAAAGCAGGAGTCCAAGAAACGACAGAATCAAAGCCTCCTGACTCTCAGCCCGAAAAGAGCGCAAAGAGCTAGGATAAACAAGGAGCTCTCCTGAAGGCTTGCGAGGCGCTGGCTGCCTCGCTCGCGAAACAATAGGAGGACATAGATCAGTTGAAGAGCCCTTACCTGCTACCAACGCCCACATACGCCTCAAAAGTAGACGGACCAGCGCCTACCTTGCGGAGCACATCACCTGACCACGAACAAATCACGCAGGATACCAGGAGCCATGCTGATTTCCCAGCCCCAAGCAGGACAAAGGTGGATCGGAAAAAGGCCAACAGATAACGGTGGTACGAACGCATGGGGAAAACTCAAGAGATCTCTTCCAGACTCCATCCAGTTAAGCCTGGACATGGAGAATGCAACCGCGACATCCTGAAGACCGTAAACTTAGAGTCCATCGGGGCCCACGTGTCTTCCATTACCGAAAGCCGTAATGGAGAGATCCTGTTCAGGCTAGGCAGCGGAGACTAAAAGAAAACCGAACTCATGGAGGAATTGAAAACGAAGCTAGGGAGTCGGGCAGCAATACGAAGCTTCGTAAAGTACGACGACATCAGCATCCTGGACCTAGACAGCGTAACAACTGAAGCCGAAGTAGCATAGAGCATAGTTGGCGCCCTAGGTCTGGCTCCAGATGACCCAACAGTCAAAGTAAAAAATATCTGGCAGTCTTTCGCTGGGACCCAGAGAGCCACAGTCAGACTCAAAATCGCAGACGCGTTAAGATCGGGTGGATCAATGCCAGAGTCAAACTAAAGCCCACAGCTCCCAGATGTTAATAATGGTCCCGATCGCTCCGACATTTGTAGTCTCTGCGCTTCGGCCGGACATAAAGCGGCAATCTGCAAGAACCCACCAAGCTGCGTTACCTGCACCGAAATGAAAGAGGAATCCAACCACTTCCCTGGAAGTGGAAAGTGCTCAGCATACTGGGCTGCAAGGGCGAAGGACACACCAACTGCGAGCACAGAGAGTAGGGATCCTACTAAGGAGCCTGACACCCTATTACAACCATCGAAATGATCAAATTCTTGCAGATTAACCTGGACCGCTGCATAGTGGCTCAGGCCCTAATGCACCAGATAGCACTAGAAAAATCTGCAGACTTTATACAAACCAGCGAGCAAAACCGAGTTGAGGGTCCCAACTGGTATGCCGACGAAACGAACAAAGCGGCCATCATCAATGTTAAAAAGTCCACACTTGAAAATGAAGGACGCGATGAACTAGGCTTCAGGTGTAATCGCGGATAAAGAATTTACTCTTGCTACTGGTCCCCCAACAGTACCCTCCAAGAATTCGAGAACTTCATTAGCAGACTCGAGGATTAGGAGCGTCGGTTTAGGCAATTTCTGGACACCAATGACGGCCTCCACGAGGGGCAATTCGGGTTCCGCAAAGGCCGGTCCACCATTGACGCTCTAGAAGCTCTGAGAACAACGGTTGCAAGCGACAAGTCAAAAGTGGGCATTCTGACTTTGGACATCAAGAATGCATTAAACTCCGCGCCGTGGAACGCTATTATGGAAGCAATTAGGGAAAAGGAAGTCCCCGGGTACCTCCAACGGATGATAAATAGCTATCTGGACAACCGGCTACTGTGCTTTGTGTCCGGAGGAATCGAGAAAGAGATGGCCATCACTTTCGGAGTGCCCCAGGGGTCGTCCTTGGCCCTACCCTATGGAACATACTCTATGACGCCCTCCTGCGCACCCGACTCCCGATTGGAGTGGAGTACCTAGCTTTTGCGGACGACGTCGCACTCGTCGTGAAGGCCCCCGACTCCAGGTGATTGCTATAATTCAATAATAATTCAATTATTATAATAAAAAAAACCATTTTTGAATAATTATCTACATAGATACTTTAATTAAAAAATTGTTTTTAAAATTAACTGTAAAATTATAATATATAAATATAAATAAATTGGTATGTTCAATCAATTTAATAGTCTTAAGCATTTTGTACATAATAATATATAATAATCAAACTTTAAGACTTCTTGTTATTTAATTAATTTATTGACAGTTATAATATCAATTTGTATAAGAATGTAAAATAGGGTTAGCAATTGATACACCTTCATTGTTGCGTAATATCATATACTTTTTAAATTTTGTTTGAACATCAACTATTTCAAAATTGTTGGATAAATTATCTACAATAGCTATTCCTAAATTTAAGCTATTAATTGGCTTATCAAAAAATATTTCAATTTGTTTAAATACTTTAATGATAAATACTACATTGTCAACATTATTGGAATTTTGGCAAATATTATAAATTGTACAAATGATTTATTTTCCTTGTTCTTCATAACCCATGTAGCAGTCAGAGTTTGATGTTGTTACTATTTTCAAGTTATTTATCAAAATACACTTAAAGTGTGACCAGCCAGTACAACGTTCAACAAAAGGTCCATCATGGTGTTCTTTTATAACTCGTATTTTATTATTTTATTTTATAAGGGTAGGTTTGCAAAATTCTGAAATTTCTTTGTATCGTTTTATAACATGTTCTAGAGGTTCTTCATGTTTTCGTATCATTTTTTTTAGAAATTTCATGTAATTTTCAAAAGGGAAGCAAGAACACCTATCGAGGGAACCAAATTTTTTATAATCATCAACTATATGTAATAAGCCATGTATATTGTGAGAATTGAACTCTTTTCCATATAATTGTTCATACTTATCAACAAAGTAAACCAATATTTTCTCACTATAATCAATTAACTCAGTGCTGATATTTGGAGTTAGCAAAATTCTGAAGCATACATGCAAACATAGAAAATGATTAAAACATTTATCTTTTAAAATACCTTTTAAGGTTATAGGTCAAGTATAGAGCAAAAAAGTCTATGTTCAGTAGCATTCCATCGAGACATGTCAGTCAAAGCTCTGGGATATCTTGAAATATCATTAGTAATGAATGGTCGAAGTGACAAATGATGAGAAGAAATAACATGAACACTTCTATATTGTAGACGTACTGATAAAGGAGCATTTTTCAAATTACCTAGCCATAGAAAAATAAGCTTTTTGACAACTCCTAAACACACTAGATGCATGTAATCTAAACTAAAGTTGTAAACCATATAAATATGTGGTACATCGGTTAATATTGAAATTAAATCTGTCATTTGATGTTCTTCATGTGTGCGATTTATGAAGTCTGTGTGAGATTTTTTAATAAATTGTGTTACTGGGAAAAATGTTCTATCTCCAATACGAACACCATCAATAAAACACAGTTTTTAGAATAAAACTTTTTGCTGGAACATTGCAACAAAAGCAATTTACAACAACAAACTTTCTACCATAAGGTGTTGACAGTGGCGTACGCAGGATTTTAGTTCGGTAAGGGTTTTCAATATATGTTGATCAGTGACTCGTGGGGGGCTTCGCCCCCTCCCCACTATATAGCTAAACTAATAAATATAACCAACATTATATAACACATTATAATTCTTTCAAAATAAATTCCTATTTATGTATTTAATCATCTAAATTCTTAAAATGATATAAAACATTAGATAAAAATTATTAATTAGTATTTATAAAATATTAAAATATTATATACTATAAACAAAATAATAAAATAAGTGAACAATATATTCATGAATTATATTTATTTATAGTAAATTATAGATTCAGTCTTAAATTTAATCTACGATTAGAATATTTAACCAAGTGATTTAGAACCTCTTCAGGTAATACACTTATATCTGTATGGATGTTTAGTAACGCTAACCCATTTAATCGCGACTCACTTATTGTATTACGAAGATATGTTTTTAAGCGACGTAATGTAGAGAAAGATCTTTCTGCAGATGATGTAGTAATGGGCAATGTTACTAATATTTTTAACAATAAGTAAATAGTTGGAAATAATATTTTATCACATGTAATAAGAGCATCTATAGGACTTTTTGGATTCATTTCATTTTGTTCCACAAATGTATACCATAATTTGAATTCTTCAGCAGTCATTAATTTACTTTTATTAATAAAAGATGAATACGTTTCATGAAGATCGATAAAACTTTTTTCTTGTTCTTTTGATGGGTTTTTTGTTTTAGGAATCAAACAGGAAAAGTTTTTTAGAATAATATTATGTGATGTGAGTCTTTCACGAAGCTGGAGCAAAAATGTGTCGAGAAATGGTATAAAAATTGACCGTAAAAAATGCTGCTCAACATTTTCAGCTGGAACATTATTCCTAGTTTTTTGGCGATTAATTTTTCTTGGAAGTGAAAAATCAGAAATACCATTTTGTTCACAAGTTTTCTTAACAGTTTCAAATAATTTCATAAATTCATTTTCACTGTTAATACGAAGTTGTTCAATTAAATTCTCAACACATGAAGCAGCATCTAATGCAGTTTTTAAATCTGAATTTTCTAGTTGAAAACTACGACTCAAACCAACACTAATAGATATGACTTTAGTTAAAATGTAAAGAGAAACTTGAAATTGTAATTTTTTAATAGCACATAATAATTGATCTGCCTGAGATGATACATTACTAGAAATCCAAGAATATTCTTCAATAGATCCAGTACTTGAATTATTAGATAATATTTCTAACGCACTGACTACAGCGAGCTGCATCTCTTCATATAAAATAACAGCATCGTGGCGCTGTACCCAACGCGTTGGACACATTTGTTTCAACCTGCTAGCTTTAGAACTAGGAAACAAATCTTTAATACATCTTTGAAGCACCTCAAGTCGTTTTGGGTATCCAAAAAAATTACAAATTGATTGTATGGTACCTATCGTATTACGAATTTCCGGGATCTTACAAGAATCAGAAATTACCAAATTCAGGCAACGAGCGCTACAATGGATGTAATAAGCTAGTGGATAAATTTCATGAATTCTAGTTTGTACACCTTTAAACTGTCCGCTCATAGCAGCAGCTGCGTCGTTACCTTGGCCAATCATAAATTTGGGGTTTATACCAAAACTTGAGATACTTTCTAAAATAGTATCAGCAAGACCTTTACCACTGACATCATTAACTTGTACAAATTGAAGAAAGTCTTCTCTTATCTTTTTTTCACCATCATCAAAATATCTTATACAAATTGAAAGTTGTTCCTTTGTAGATACATCCATTGTTTCGTCTGCTAATAAAGCAAAACATTCAGCATTATTAATTTGGTCCACTAATTTTTTTAGGATAATATTGTTACAACTTGATATTATTTCATTCTGTACTCTAGGACTAATGTAAGTAGCATTTTTTGAAGCAGTATTTAGATGGTTTTCCAAATCGCAATCACCTGCATCAATTCTAAACTTCAAAAGAGCACGAAAATTACCTTCATTTAGTGTTTAATCATCTTCATTTGAATTATCAACTTTAGTTTGTAAAGATTTAAGACCATGATCAAAATGCCCTCTCAAAGCCAGTCCTTGTCGCCCACATAATAATACAGTTTTTATAATTGGAAGTATTTTTTTACGATTTTCCAAAACTTCTTTTTTTTTGGCTTCATTTAACTGCAGATCTATAGATATGTTTTTTTTTTCTTTTATAGATAGGACATTTTTTTCTTGTAACTGATTAAACTTGTGATAGTCGGTTTTTTCATGTTTTTTAAAATCTTCTTTAGCATTTTTCCAGTGGTCATATTTATCTAAAACCAAGCGACCAGTAGCTTCATGTGATCCCTTACCTACACATATATTAGGAGAAGGAAAAAAATACATATTTTACAATAAGCACCATCTTCAATGTCAGAGTAAGCCAACCATTTGAATTCATACAACCAGCAGTGTTGAAATTTCAAATTTCTTTTACCAGATTTTGGGAAGTTGTAGCTTACATTAGGTATCCATAAATGATCCAAAATGTCAAGTTTTTCATCATTTGACATTGATACCTAGAATAAATGTCACATCTAATTTATGTATTTTATGATAACCTTTAAATTACAATTTAAGACTAAAATGTTGGTAGTTCAACTTATTATTTTTTTAAATTTAACTTTAGTGCCAATGAAGTTAATTTAATTCAACTTAATGGAAAATACTTATTGGACTAACTTATTGGAAAATATGTTTACAGTGTTCTGAACTGTTTTTGTAATTATAAATTGTAATCACCCAGATGATGAAGATGAATACAACAATAACCATAGCCATAATCAAACTATAAAATTACACTATTTACAAATAAAATGAAAATGACTGGCCATAGCAGGGATACTGGCCATAGGTGGCGACTCCACCCTAATTATTATTTAGTTTGTAAAATTACTCAGAAACATGTTTTTCAAGTATTCGTGTTTGATACTAATATGAATACACCAAATACAGCTACAAGAATTTAAATGTCAATAAGTATCAACTTACTGTTTTTCCAACATAACATGATACATCATTTCTAACACATTTACTAAGCAGTGTTTTTGAATTTTTATTTTGAATTTTTACTTCTTCAACATTTTCCTAAAAATTAGGATTAATAAGCAATTAGGAAATTAGCAATAGTAAATAACTAAGATAAAATCATTCAAATGATTCAATTAAAGTTAAGGTAATAAGAAAAACATAAGAACAGTATATTACAAAAAAACAAGCATATAAATCAATATTTTAAGACAAGCAATAGGCATTTAAATAGATTTAAGAATAGTAAAAGTTTTTAGCTTTAAGACACTTCTAAAGCCACTTTAACTGAGCTTTTTTGATAAAATTAGTAGACTTATGTCATGCAAAATTTCTGAATGAGTATCTGAACCAATAGGTTTTTACCTAACCTAACTTTGCTTATAAATATTATAATTTATAATACATTAATGTTTGTGATAACAATAATTATAACATATTTAACTACTATTATACTTCTTCAAAAGTGGTTATAAATTATAAGTATTAAAAAAAAGATATTTTTAATTTTTATCAAATATTTAAATATTTAGTTACTACAAATTCATAAAATATACTTTAGACTATAGATATCTATAATCTATGTATAATCATAAAAAATAACATTATTTAATACTTATATTTTTAACATTTTTAACACCAATATTTAAAAATGTTTAGATATAGAGAAATAAGAATTGAATCATAATATTTATTGGCAAAAAGTATATTATTTATTACTTATTAATTATTATATTACCCATTCAACCTAAACTAAAAATACTTTTTAGGTATTTTCAAAAGTTTTGAAAAGCAAGCATTAAAATAGCTATAGGTATACTTAAATTGCATTACAAAGCAGCTTATTTATTTACTTAGTTAATTTTTATTTTATAAAATATTTTAAAAACCCATGCAGCCATGCTAATCTTACCATCATAGATGATTTGGACCTTAGTCATAGTTAATGATAATTTTTAAAACATAAACTCACAAACGCCTTTTTGACAGTTGATTATTGATTAAGTTTTTATACATATTTTCTAAACAAATAACTTGAAAAGATATTTGTAATTGTAATACTTATATTTCTGAATTTACCTACGTACAATGTACCTACTAAATATTAAGTGAAAATTAGTATTTTAAAATTTGTATTCGAGTAGCCAGTAGGTACTTACCAAAATTAGGTTTTGTGACTCTATAGTCTCACTTTGTGGTAAAGGTGATGGGTCACTATTTGATTCTGAAGTATCAGCAGATGGTTTGGTTTTTTTTTGAAAAAAAACTCAATATTGAGGTATTTTTTCGTTTAGCACTCATTTTTCATAAATTGTAGCTGAATCCTGAATACCAAACTACACGAGAAAGAACACCAAGAAACCGTTGGGTGATTTGATAATTGATTATTATTCGTACTACCACTACACTACCTAGTACCTACGATAAAATTAGTGATAAGTGATAACACTATTTAGAACCGTTCTAAATAGAACGTTTCATAACGTCCCGCACTTCAGATGAAAACATCAATAACACTGCAGCTACACTTTCTCGATTTTATACTACAGTGACCATAGATAATAGATATATTATTTAAGTGTTTGACAAATAAATACATTTTAAGATGAGAAAGAAATTTCGGGGGGGGGTTAAAACCCTATAACCCTACCCCTGCGTACGCCACTGGGTGTTGATATCCCTATGTGTGACAATTCTTTTAATTCGTTTACCAAATCATTCAAATATATATTACTATCCATAGGTTTTTCCAATCCCCAGTAAAGCCCAATTAAAAAAACATAAGATGACATTGACACAATTTCAATACTACCAAGGATTGGCCAAAATGGGCTTCCTGAACTTTTGGTTATAGGCAAATCATCAATTCCTATATTTATATTTATTGTGTCTTCAAAAAGATTTAAAATGTTGCTTATTTTTTTAAGTTCATCAGAAATACCAAAATGATAATAAATCACAGGTTGAACTGATTGAATATTCATAGAATGATTGCTTGAACTGGTTTTCAAAATTGTACAAGCATCTACTGGAAATTTATTGAAACATTTATGCGACTTTAGGCATCTTAAGCAGATAAAGCAACATTTGTAATATTGTGGCTAACTGCCCACTGTGCTAAACCTTTTAATATTGATTCTGTATCATTATCATAAAAGTTAAAACCTGAGTATTGTTCATCTAAGACTTCAAGTATCAACATCACTATCAGATGGACTATCCACGTTAGGTTCAAATTCATTAGAATTATTTAAAATGTCAGTATCACTTATAGTACTAGGTTGAGGTATTATTAACTGAGAATATTCATTTTCGTTTGATGTATTTATGAGATGAGGTAGATGCTATTAATTCTGAAGATTGTATAGGACTTTCTCTAAAAAGCTCAACTACATCAACCTCTTCAATAAATCTTCTACGTTTTGTAGATTTACTAAAATGTTGTTTACTAGCCATGTTTATAAAAACTAATTAAATATTTTAAAACTTAAAATAGGTAGGAATCCAAAACAATTTAAATGGATAATATATAAAATAATAATAAAACTAGATAGGTATACCTAATTCTAAATCCAAATCTATAATTATCAGTGCAAAGAATAAATATGTATAACAATAACTTATTCTAAGGGAACTTGAATATAAACTGAAGTTTAAGACTATACGACTATATTATAATAATTAACAAGCAATATACCTATAATATATTCTAAGAAAAATAAATTACTGGATAATGATAAAATTTTAGAAATATTTATATTAAAAAATAACTATAATATGATGTATGATTAGTCTGAAAATAAATTAATGATTATTATATCTAATAACTTATACCTAAAAAATAGAACAGGTACCTAGGTACCTACCTATTATCTACAAATAAAATAAAAATAACCAACAGTTAGATTGCCAAAAGATTTATGAAAAATAAACAAAATTATGCAATAAAGTATGAGGTAGTAATATTAATTAAGTGAAGGGTTCAAAGAAATTCAATATCACAAGTTACGTACATAGGAATACTTACCCTGTACCCGTGTATGTCGTCTATCCACTCCTGTATGTCGTACACTAGTTAGTTGTTACTAAATATATCGTAAATCGTAATATTATGTAAGTATACTTACCAGCGCGTACGTGGTGGTAATTAACTATAAGTAATAACCAAAAACGGGTTAGTGGATGCTGAAATACTGGACTGACTGTACAAACTAAAAATGTACAAATTATATAGCGCGTGTTAATATGTGTATAAAAATGAGTCTATTTTTTTTTTTATACAACTGTAATCTGTATAACTGCAGTCAACTGACACTGTGCTATGTGCAAAAGAAAAAATAGAATGAATCGCTCGCGATTGTGCGAGTGCTTGCAATCTTCCATTAGTGTAAAGTGTTGGTGTTTACTGTTTATCATTAAAGTCCACGCATACTGCCTCGGTGGCGGTGGCGGTAAGAATATCGAAGCGCGGTGAACACAAATTTCGCGGCCGGACGCATATTAACAAAACACACATTGATTCGGCAATGATTCGGAATTCGGCATTTTGATTGGTCCATTTTGAATTGCTGCCAACAATACGTTTTCATTACCGTGATAACGTATAATCATTGATTATAAATACTATTAATAGAATAGTCACAGTACGTGTCTAACAGCCGACCGTGAAGCACGTGTGTTTCCATTCGCGAGTGCGCATTAATAGCTCTCGATAGCACAACACCGTCGGATCACATAATACGGCTAATATAATATCACTATTATGTAATTCCCACCTAATCGCGCAATGAATAACGACAATAAGACGGCTGGTCCGTCTAAACCGTCGGTCATTAACAAACCGATAACGTCCAAATTACCTAACAAAATGAAATCACCATCAATAATCAAGCGTCATCATACAACTCCTATACAATCCACTACTACTCGCTCAACCAATACATCTACAAAAACCACCGCTACCTCTGCCCTCTGCACAAATACTCTCTTCACACCTTCTCCGTCACCTCCGGTGACTTCCGCGACTCCGTCAAATATTACCATCAGTCCAGGAACACAGTATATCATACCCTCTCATAACACACGCTTAAACTATGCATCGGTGGCAGCCAATGAGAATACCCCCAGCAGAGAACAGGCTCTTGTCTTCAACTCAATCGAGGGTATATCTCAGAGAGACTAAATCATTGCTATAGGTAAAATAATCTCCCCAAAGAACATCGTCTTCGTATCCCGCATATCCAATAATCGGTTTTGCATTTTTCTCGCCAGTAAACAAATACTCGACTCACTATTAGAATCTACTCAAACCATAATGATCAACGAGCAAGTCATCCAAATCCGCAGACTCATAAACCCATTCAAGAGGATTGTCATATCCAATGTCTGTCCCTCCATTCCCAACCAGGTTATACTCGAAGCACTTAAAAATATCAATATCACCCCTACATCTCAAATTGTTTACCTCAAAGCCGGGCTCAACATCAAAGGTTATGAACACATACTGAGCTTCCGTCGACAATTCTATATTAAACATGAAGATGGCCCGAAGCTCCCCGGCTCACTGGCCTTACAACATAACCAAACAGATTTCAGAGTATTCTTCACAGATGACAGGATCACATGCTTCCTATGTAAATCAACTGGCCACACCTCAAATACATGCAAAACAAATAACTCAGCCCCCCGTATCCATGGTACAGTTCAAAAACATCTTAGATAACTACACAAACAAAAACATTAATATCTATAATCTCTGTAAAGAGATTGACTCGGACATTCCATCACTCATGAAACTCATTGAAGAAATCCGTCCCAAAATCACAAAAACCTATATCAAAACCCACCTCACTAAACTTGGTAATCTACTGTTCCAAGCATCTACACCTCAAGACTATTGAAGTACCCTACGTCCACAAACACATTTTCAGATCCTTTACATTACACATCAACCATCTCAAACTGCCAGTCTAAACCTCCTATACAATTCAGATGAAAACAAAAATAATACAATGGAACATCAACGGGTTCTTCAGTAGACTAGAAGAACTCCAGATACTTACCAAAGCACTGAACCCAACAATAGTATGTATCCAAGAAACCAATTTTAACGAGAAAAGCAACCCTTCATTCACGCACTATGACATATATAGTTGTTGTCTAACTTTCGTTGTGTGCACACGTACAATACTTATCGTTACCGTTCGCTCTCTTATCGCTTCTTATCGATTCGTTTTAAAATGGTTTCGTGTGTAATATGTTCGAGTAGTTTAAAACGTGGACATGACGATTCTATTACATGCGTAACGTGTAATAATCTATTCCACTTAAAATGCATTCCATTAAAACAAGAAGATGTCACTCATTCAAGTAATATAAAAAAAAATCTGGTCATGTAAAGATTGTCTAAAAAAATCTAAGACTGTTATGTCGGCTAGCTCTAAATTAGTCTCACCAACTTTACCTTCCGTAAACCAAACAGATTTCAAATTAATCTTAAAACAACTTGATTCCCTAAAATCCGATCAAGCCAAACTTATTGACCTTGTCAATAAACAAAATGGAAAACTAGATTCATTTGAACAAAAACTTTCTGAAGTTTCTTTAAAATTGTTCTCTATCAAAGAAGAAAATAACCAACTCCGTAATAATTTAAATACGCTAACAAAACGAATCGAATCTCTTGAGACCAATCAATCCACTCCAAATGAAGATACTTTTTCCGATTTCATTGATCGTCAAGCCCGTGCTAAAAATATTATTCTATTTAATATCCCGGAAGTTATCGATGATAACTCAGATGCCTCAACAGTAAATCTTATCTTTCAAAAGCTCCAGGTTAATATACAACCAGTTACAGCACACAGATTGGGAAAACCAAATGAAAAAATTCGACCTTTAAAAGTCACATTAAATTCAACTTCTGACGTCTTCAAGATTTTAGGCTCATCCCGTCACTTAAAGTCTGATCAAATCTTCAACGAAGTAAGAATTACAAGTGATAAAACACCTAAACAACGTGAACATTTCCAAAATCTTCGCAAAGAATTAAATAATCGGCGCTCTAACGGTGAGTCTAACTTGACAATAAAATACATCAAAGGCGTTCCGTCAATAAGCTCTTCTAATGTTCAAAAAAACTAATAAAAAACCAATGTCTACATTTGTACTATCAAAATGTTAGAAGCTTAGTATCAAAAATAAATATTCTTACTCCTTCCTTGAACACGTCATTCTTTGATATTATTGCTCTATCAGAAACCTGGCTCTCTCCCTCTATATCAAATTCTGAATTAAATTTCAATAATTATATAATTTACCGCTGTGATAGATCTCCCCATAATAGTGTCTACAGTCGAGGTGGCGGTGTTCTAATAGCGATAAATTGTCAATTAAATAGTAAAATACTAAATGTTAATATTAATTGTGTCGAACATGTCTTTGTTCAACTAAACTTAGGTTCTAATATGTTTATTCTTAGTTGTGTTTATATCCCACCCAATTCACCTATTACATTATACGAGAATTATTTTTCTGCGCTAAATGAACTGTGTCTATCTTATCCTAATTCTAATTTAATTATCTTAGGTGATTTTAACTTACCCTCTCTAGATTGGTCTCTGTACTCTCTTCCACTTAATTGTAATACTCAAATAGATTCTTATTTTGTGAGTATGTTATCTTATTTTAATTTATATCAATTCAACTTAGTACGCAATCACAATAATGTTATCTTAGACTTGGCATTATCTAATATACACATTACTGTTTCTAATGACCCAGACCCGTTATTACCTATTGATAAACATCATCCAGCATTAAATTTTTCACTTAACTGTAGTCAATTTAATATATTACCCACTCATAATTTAATTAAAGATTTTATTAACTGTGATTACCGAAAAATTGTAAAATGTATAGGTAACTCTCTTTCTGATACTAAATTTAATACTTGCAATGTAAATGAATATGTAGATCAATTTTATTCTATTTTATACGACGTGATAAATAATTTTGTTAGTCAAAAACAAATCTACAATAATCGTTATCCCATCTGGTTTTCTAATGAATTAAAGAAGCTATTAAAAGAGAAAAAAATTGCTCATAAAACTTATAAAAATTATAATAATATCTCTGACTATTTACACTTTTCTCTTCTAAGATCTAAATGCAAACAACTTGCTAAATCTAATTACAAAAATTATATAACTAAAATACAATCCTCTATAAAACAAAATCCTAAATATTTTTGGAAATTTATAAATGATCGTAAAAATAAGAATGCTTTGCCTAGCCTTCTTACCTTAGATTCAACTGTCGTCGACAATGGTAGTGATATAGTTAATCTTTTTGCAAAATATTTTTTTGAAGCCTTCAGCAATACACAGCAGCCACTGAATTGTCCACCAATTAATATTGATAATATTGAAAGCAATAATATGAATTCGGCACTACATATAAATTCTCTCACTCTCACTGAACTTGAAGTCTTAAATATGATCTCTACCCTAAATAAAAATTCTAGTATAGGCCCAGACGGAATATCGATTATCTTTATATATAACTGTAGATTCATTCTTACACCCATTTTAACAAGGATATTTAATATTTCTCTCGAGAAAGGTATTTTTCCGACACGTTGGAAAACATCATTTATTTCCCCGATTTTTAAAAATGGCGACCCTTCATTAATCTCTAATTATCGCCCCATTTCTAAAATATCTATCATTCCAAAACTTTTTTCTAAATTAATCTCGTCAAAATTATCAAAATATTGTTCTTCATTCCTTACAAATAACCAATATGGTTTTATTCCTAAACGATCAGCATGTAATAATTTATCGGTTGTCAAAAATATAATACTTCATTCTTTCGAATTAAATGCACAAACAGACATAATATACACAGATTTCTCTAAAGCATTTGATGAAGTAAACCATTCAATTCTTTTTGAAAAATTAAAATCATTTGGATTCTCTGGTTCTCTACTTCTTTGGTTTCAATCATTTCTTTCTAAACGTATACAAATTGTTAAACATCTTAATTTTATATCTACTCAATTTCAAGTTCCTTCTGGTGTCCCCCAAGGAGACCACTTATCCACTTTACTTTTTAATATATTTATCAATGACCTTCCTAATGCTATTTTTCACTCCCAAATTTTTCTCTTTGCCGACGACGCAAAACTAGTAAAGATTATAAAAACAGAGCAAGATGCTATCAACTTACAAAGCGATATCGACAACTTAAAAATTTGGTGTAATTTAAATCAATTATTTTTAAATATTAATAAATGTAACTTTATGCACTATTATCTAATAAAAAATCCAATTAATTTTGAATACCGTATATCTGATTTTAAAATCAAACTAGTTTCTGATTTTAAAGATCTAGGAATAATTTTTGATAGTAAATTAAATTTTTCCCTTCATTCAGAGATGATAAAAAATAAGTCTATGCGCAACTTAGGTTTCATCAAGCGTACTTGTGGTTCATTTGCAGATCCTGTCCCTCTAAAAATCTTATACTGTTCTCTCGTCTGCTCCAATCTGGAGTACTGCTCACTAATTTGGATAAATAATACAGTAAAACAAAAAAATATGTTAGAATCAGTACAAAATAATTTCTTGCGATTTATCTCATCTAAATTTAACATCCATAGACCTTCTCATGGCACTTACAATAATATTTTAAAATTTCTAAACCTTACATCACTTAATGAACGTCACTCACTCTTACTCTCAAAATATTTACATAAATTAATATCCGGTGATATTGACTGTCCCGAAATTTTATCTTTGATTCGTTTTAACCCTTTCGGTACTGGCGGGACGTTTAAGTCCCGGACACTTTAAATGTAAATAGAAAATATATTCTTCTATGAATTGGTATGTTATGACCTGGCTTTGAGTCCCGTTTCAAATAGGAAAAAAATATATACATACATAAATGTCGGTATAGAATATTATTATTAGCTCAAAACAGATAGCTTTTTTCCTTGAATCCTTATCTATCAAATCATGATATTGTTTTCATTATTATTATGATTGTTACTAAATATAACTGTTACGTGTTATTACAAAATTATACAAATCATTATAGTACTTCTAAATAGTGATACCGAATTTCGTTTGTGTCAATATTATCGATATTTACGAAAATAATCAACATTTTTGTCGCGGGACTCTTATATCCCGTCAGTATTCTTGAGACGTATTTCGTAAAACAGCCAGACATGTGTTCGGCGTTCGCAATATAATATTATGTAATATAGCCTTACGTACGCACGTCTCGTATATTTCGTCGTAAATTTGTGTCGTTAAAATATTTTTAAATATTTTCTAATTATTTTTTAAAAATGAGTGCATTTGGTAAGAATCTGTTTAAATAAGTATGATTTAAAAGGCTCTACAGTTTCTAACTACAAAGAGTTGAAGGTATTGCCAATCAGGTCTCTATATACGTAATTTTCCATTTTAAGTGCTTCTAGAAATATCGATCATAAAAATTTAAATAAACATGAATGTAGAGCATATAATCTACAAGTTAAGTAGACAAAAAAAAATATTGGTAAACATTTCTTGGATTATTTAGGTCCTACAAACTTCAATGCAATGCCTTTGTATCTTAAACAAAGTATATTTAATAATGTAAATAAAAAATCTAACGTTATAATAAATAAGAAGTCTATTGTAAACTGGCTGTTTAGTGAACTTTAATTTTAAGTTTTAGAAATTTATTTTGTCTTTGTATTTTGTAAAGTATCATAAAAATTTTGTTTATTAACTCATTTACCCCATCACAAGCATCGCTTAAAGGGGTAAATTAATTCTACTACATAGTATATTATTTGTATTCTAGTTCTGTACATTATTATGAATATTTTCAATAAAAAAAAAAAAAAAAAAAAAAAAAAAAATTAAAAAATATCAAGATATCGAAGAATGGTTATTGATGGATATTCCAGATGATCCACTATCTGAGGACGAATACGATGTAGATGATGGTGATACCGATGAGAAAGTCCAACAAGAGGTAATTGAACTTCGTAATTTTTTTTTGCAAAGTGAATGTGAAACAAGTGAAAATGAGAGAGAACAATTAATAACTGATAATTCGGATGTTATGATTTTTGATTTTCCGGAATTTGACTCTTACCTTCAAACCGAGGACGTTAGTCTAAAAACCACTAATACACCAAGCTCTTCTAGAACTTTGAGACCACGAGTATCAAATTCAACTAATTTGTCTAATACATCTATTTCTGGCTACGTTATACCTTATAATACTCGAACACCCGAACATATCGATAATACTACAACAGAACTTGCTGTTGATAATTCTCCAGATCATGTTGTTAATAGGCAATGGCGTAAAAAAAATGAAATTACAGCTGCATTACCAAATTTTGAAAATAGTTTAGGTTACAATCAAGTGATGTTTGGTGATTGTAAAACAGCAACGGATATTTTTTCAAAACTTATTAATCCTATTGTAGAAAACATTTTGGACCAAAGTAATCTGTACGCAACTCAAAAAAATAAAAATCTTAATCTAAAAGAAAATGAACTACTCTCTTTTTTTGGAATTAATTTTTGTATGGGATATCATAAACTACCATCATATAAACATTATTGGAATGGGGCCAAAGATTTAAATGTGCCAGCTATTTCCGAAGTTATGACAAGAGATCGATTTATAGAAATACTATCTAATATTCACGTCAATAATAACGACAATATTCCTAAGAACAATACAGACAAATAGTTCAAATTGCGTCCTATGATAGATGGTTTGAACCAAATATTTTTTGAGTCTTCATCTGGAACTCGTGAACTTAGTGTTGATGAGTCTATGATTAAATTCAAGGGTCGCCGTACGTAAAAGCAATATAACCCAATGAAACCTATAAAAAGGGGTTACAAATAGTGGAGTATTGCAGACCAGAATGGATATATTTTGAAATTTTCGGTATACCAAGGAAAAAACGAAACGTCAGAAAAGCAGTTCGAGAACACTAATTTGGGAGAAAGAATTGTATTGCAGTTGACTAAACCATTTTGGAAAAAATCTAGACTTGTATTTTTCGATAACTATTTTACAACTATTCCACTCCTGTAAAAGTTGAGAAGTCAGCAGACATTAGCTTGTGGTACAATCAGACAAAATCGTAAAGGGATGCCAACAAATTTCAAAAAAGATTCTGAAATACCTCGGGGAGAATTTGACTACCTACCGATTTTCTACTTCAGGTATTGGAATCTTCAAATGGAAAGATAACAAAGTGGTACATATTGCATCATACTATCACGGTAACGAAAAAACATCTGTAGATAGGACTATGAAGGTCGGCTCTAAATTAAGCATATCGTGCCCAAATCCAATCAAAGATTACAATAAATACATGGGTGGTGTTGATCATGCAGACAGATTGAGAGCATTATATAACATTGACCGTAAATCCAAAAAGTGGTGGCTTAGGATTTTTTGGGGACTGTTAGACATAACATTTGTAAATGAATATGTCATTTATTGTGAAATGTTTGAAAAAACGGATGTATTAGATTTCCGTCGATCAGTTGCTCTTGGTCTGATGACAGCTCGAAATACACCATCAAATCGAAGAAAGAAAACATTATCCAACTCCAAAGATGTCAGATTAGGCAACAGGTATCATAAAAATATTTCATCATTATACTATTATATAATATTATAATACATACTTAGTTGTTTTTATTTATCTACAGTGGTATTCATTGGCCACGTTTTGGTATAAAAAGAGGTAGATGTGAACTTTGCAGTGTTCGAGGAGTAGAGTCCCGACCACTTTCTTCGTGTAACCACTGCCGAGTATTTCTGTGTTGCAATGAACGGAAAAATTGTTTTGTAAAATATCATCAAGTTGATATCGAATAATTTTTAAATTTATCTATTAAACATTTAATAATTTTACAACAATTTAATTTTTTTTATATTTATAAAATAACAAACAAAAAATGGGCAAGGAGTCCGTTCATTTTTATGTTAACTATCTAAATAAAAGTATTTGATCAGAAGTAGATTTCTCGTATTTTTTAATGTAAATAATGATTTATTATTAATTTTTGTTGTAATGCATATCGCCCTGACGGGACTTAGAAGTCCCGGACAAAAAAGTGAGTGAAGGCCTTAAAATTTTTTTTTGAAAAAAATCAGAAATCTTATTGGGATCATATTAAAACATTCTGCCAAAAAAAAAAATTAAATTTTTTTATTATTTCTGGGGGCCGTACTCAAAGGGTTAAAGTTAATCACCTTAATACTAGAAATAATATGCCTTTCTATCCAATCTCTTCAAACAAAAACTATATTTTAAACTCTCCTGCAAACCTTTTAATGAATTCCGGCAATACTTATATTTTTGATTATGTATAATTAATATTTTCGACTATGTGTAATTTATCTTTATTTGTATTTTTAAATATGTCTAATTAACTTATATTTAATATTATATTGTATTTCTTCTTATAGTCTCAAATAATCAGTATTTTATGTTTTTGTCTATTTTATATATCATAGCTTTAGTGTTATAACCTGTAATTATTGTAAAAATTGCAACACAATATTATTATGTAATAGGACACTAGTCCGTAAATATATATAAATAAATAAATAAATAAATATACAAACGCAATCACCTCTCTTGTGGTAGAGCCAGCGGGGGCGTCGCAATAATGATTAACCAAGACTTCCCCAGTGCAGAATTTCCTTTAGTCACAGACCTCGAAGCGATTGCCGTTTCAGTCAATCTACCTCACACATAACTAACCATATGCAATATATAATATATATAAATGAATAATAGGGATTTCTCCCTTCATGACATAGAAAGCATCATACATAAACTGCCCAACACATTCATCTTAGTCGGCAACTTTAATAGCCACAGTGAGACCTGGGGCTCTTACAAAGTAGATCATCGAGGGAGAATTATTGACGAACTACTTACCCAAGATAATCTGATGCTTCTCAATAATGGACAGCCTGCAAGAATCAACCCCGTTAACGGACTTTCCTCTGCCATTGATCTCTCCATCGCAAACACCTCTCTCTCTCTCTCATAAATTGGAATGGTGCACTTTACCACACACCATCAACAGTAGCGACCACATCCCTATACTTATATATCAACTTGACGACACATACTTAGTATACCCTCCTCGATGGTCTATCAGGAAAGCTAACTGGAATCTCTTTTCATCTCTAATAGAAAAAAAATCGAGAACCTCCCCACCCCATCCTCAGGAAACATAGATGCAGACGTCAAGCAATTTACTGACATGATAATCGAATCAGCTACAATCACAATAGGCATATCTAAGAGCAGCTCTCCAAGACCTCGCGTCCTTTGGTGGAATGACGATATTAAAAAAAGCCATCCAAAACAAATATAAAGCTCTTAAGAAATTCCAAACTTCCCTATCGCAAACAGACTTCATTAATTTAATAAAGGCCAGAGCTCTAACCAGATATCTGGTTAGGAGCAGTAAATTCTCATCGTGGAAGCTGTATGTGTCCAGTATTAAGAACTGAACTGACCCATCAATCGTATGTTCACAATACAATAATACAAAATACTAAAACAATCAGAAATAAATAACTTACTTTATTAAAGTATAATTAGTCAAAAAGTCAAAATGCACAATGAAAAATATTAAGAGTATAAAATGTATTAATTATATTATGTTCAATGCGTATCATATGATAATTTTTAACAAAAACATACGTCGCACAGTGGGCAAAATCATTAGGTGGACAAAAAATGTTTTGACTTTTCATTTACTTTAAATATGTTGTTCATTGAGGGAAAAATAAATAAAAATAAATATATACATTTATTTGATTGAAATTGACAAAATAATTTTCCATACCTTCTTAAATTATGTTTATCCGAGTCTTGGTGTATACAATACTTAAATTCATATTACATATCATTTAATATTTAAATAACAAACATGTATGCAATATATTACGTCCGTGAAGTTAGCAATTTCCACTAGCAATTTTTGATAAGAAAAAAAAATCCAACATGGCGGACATGTATGTTATGTTGCCTATATCCAACATAAAAAGGAGTTTATAATATAATACATAAACATCAAATTTTCAAAATTTAAATATAGGTAAAATTATTGATTTCTTGATTAATTGTTCGAAATTATATCATTTTTTATGTATAAAGTTATTAAATAGTGGTAGATATTACAAGTTTATAAAATTGGTTCACACTAGGGTAATGCATAATTAAATAACATTAAGTATTTCTCAACAATGAAAAACAAATTATCAAATAAGTTACTAAATTAAAACTGGTATAGTTTTTTAACAAATTCCTTGTATGGCCTAATGGCATTAATTTTATATTACATAGAAAATACATTAAAAAAAAATATTTTTCATGGAATGAATATAATTTAATGGAACATTGTAAGTCATTATAAATTTTACAGTAATAGAAATACAAGAAAATATTTCTAAATTAGATCTTTTGAAAAATAAGCTCTTGTAAGAAGTGCAAATGTATATTATTCATTCAAATACTTGGAATTTATATGACTTAATATATGGTAATACTTAATTCTCTTAAACAATTTCAATTATGTATAGTTTAATCAAGCTCATCCTCATCTCATAAAATCTAAAATTACAGATTCTTTGATCAAAATTGATCACAAATTACTTCTTTACCAATTAAAGAGCACCAACAAAACATCTTCATTTTACATAATTTAACATTTTACAAGATAACAATTAGTTATAAAAATTAAAATAAATATCATCATGCCTTCATCATGATGTTTATAATTTGAAGTCTATAACTAAATAAACAAAATCTAATTTATTAACCCTTAAACTCAAATAATAAAACTTGGAGACCTCTAGTTCTTGTAGACATAAAATAATGTATTTACCTACTTTAAATGTACAAAAATAATGTAATAATAGTTTTTAAAAAAAAATTGTATTTATTTCAATCAAATTCTTAATACAATAACCATTACAATCATAACAGTAATTAAATATTAGATAACTATATGTTAATATACAGAAAAACTAACAAACTAGACAAAACTATATTATTAATTAAAAAAAGATGTGAAATGAGTACAAACCTTTAAATTTAGAACTTATAATCATTAGTTTGTATACCTACTAATGGGAAATTGTTTTAACAGGACTTAGCTCAAACATATTTAAATATTAGGTACATTAACAACTTCAAAAAATAACCTATAAATTAATATTGTTAAGAAATACTTCTTAAAAACAAAACATCATTAAAATATTAAAAAAAAAATGTATGCTAAAGAAGTAATAACTTACAAACTAAACCAAACATATACTATAAATTATTTAACAAAGAATATAAAATGATAAAGAAACTTACACAAATTAAAATATTATAAATTATAATTTTTTTATTACAATATATTATTTAAAATTAACAGAAAAAAGTTCAAGTATAAATAGAACAAAATGAATTGTATTGTCTATTAGATTATTTCAATTACATTTTACAATACAATTTATCAGTACATTATCGCATCATTGTATAACCATAATACACAATTAAAACATTTACAGTACTAAACAAAATTAACTACAATAACTATAAAGCTTTAAAATGTTATAAAACAAAACAAAAATGTATATTTTAAGTATTTTCTGAGTACAATGATTAAAATCGAGGGGAAAAAAGCAAGTACAACAATATTACAGTACAATATAACGAACATGAATATTAGTATGACAGAAATATGGGTATAATAAATAATAATTTAATTTATAATCACCACATGAGTCGTCTAGTCGCTGAAGTACTTCCACTTTTGACCGAAATCAATATTTTGTTTTTTTTTTTTTTTATAGGCTATAAAATCGTAGTTTTCCTGTGTAATTCTCAAGTTTCAAAACTCAGTAAATTCTATTTTAATTTTTAATTCAAAAATTTAATGTTGAAAGTCAATACCAAGTTACATACCAAAAAATAGTTTGTCCAAGATTAAAAAAGTACAGCTGCAAAAACAGAGTAAATCCCAATGCGGAAATGCATTATCATATGCTGACTGTACGTACAGTTACAAAAATATAAGAATGCACCTCTTTAGGTTTCCCCTATATTTTCTTTGATATTGAAGAATGATTTTTACTCGGTTTATGGTTTAATTTTGAGAATTTTTAAGTAAGATTTAAAATAAGTTGTTCAAATAAATACAGCAAAAAGGCAGATGTGGACAATTTACTTAAAAAGCGTTTTGGCTGGGACTGGAGAAATTTACTGTATGTCACATACTATTAAAATCATTATGAACCACATTTCGTAGATATACATGAAGTGGAAGCAAAATATTACTAAAAAAAAAAAAAAATGTTATTTTAATAATCATATTTTTTTTCTATGTTAAAACAAAATCAACAAATTATTTTGCACTGTGATTTTAAGTTTCTTGTTAAAAATATTTAGTCATATATATTTTTTAATGTTATTAGCTGTTTCTGTTAGAATTGTTATAAATTGCTTCAATAATAATTACTGAGAAGTTAAGTACCAATACCAAAAAATAACCAATTTCAAAAGTTAAAATTTTTTACTTCAAAGGTGTTTAGTTGGTAAAATAGAAAGTAAAAATTTTAAATTTAAGTTAATTGAGAAATAAAAATCTACAAATTCTGTAGTCCTCGGAATATCGTTATTCACATTTCTAAATATTTATTGAGGAAAAAATCTGTAAGTTTTCTAAAATTTTGAAAATGAATTAAGGTTTTTCACTTATATCCAAAAAGTTATTGGTATAGAGATGATAACTTTAGCAAATGGACGACTCAAATAAGGATTATAATATATTGGTACACATATTTAATAATTAATATTCAATGAATAATAACTTAAAAATTGAACAATTTTTTTCTATAAAAATTATATCGTTATACTTTTTTTTATGTCACAGTTAATAAGTTCATGGTCTCCATGTACTTTTGTAAATTTTCAACTGATGCTGCTCTTTGCACAATGAATCTTTCAAATTCGCTCAATAAATAGAGATTCTTCGCATTCACCGTCTCTGGAACTGTAATGTTAAAAAACAACTTTAACATTTTAATGAATTACCAAAAATGAATACTGTTAATTGGTTATTACAAATTATTAATTAGAATTTAAACAAGTCACTTAATGTTATCAATAAATGTTGTACTTGATTAGTTTAATTAATCATTTATTAAACCGTAAGAAAATAGTTACAGATATACTTCTAACTCAAGTGTATAGTCTTGTGTATAGTGACAAGTAAATAAAAAGTATAAGCGAAGCAGTATAACTGTCATCAGACGACACCGGGGTTATAGAGTGAATAATAATATTATAAACATACAATTCGTTAATAATAATAATAAATATATTAAACTATCATAATTATGTTTCCATATGTCATCAGTCTAGGCTTAGGGACTTCTAGCATTTGCATAGGTACTTTTTTTAATTATTGTTAAATATAGCAGAGTGCGAAATAAATTCGTTTCTCAGTGCCATGATATTATATCTAAAATTTGAATGTGCATATTCCTGCATATTTGATAGATTTTGCAGGATAGTGCATATTTTAAAAATTGTATGCTTATTTTGCATATTTTGACAAATTTTTCAAATTTAAAATTAAAAACTATAAATACATATAACTAAATATACATATTTCAACCGATTGAAAAAAAATGTACTAAGAGGACTTAATACTTCCAGTAATAATAATACAAACATTTGACGATGATGATGCAGCATCAATTAAAACCGCTAAAAAGTATTTGAAAAAAAGTAATCTTCCATGTCAACTAACATTTATCAAAGCAAATTTTGAATTTTTACCTCGAGCGATAACATTTTTAGAAAAAAGAGGTACTAAGCTGTTGGATTCGTTAAAAATAATTGAAGATACAAAAAATAAAATCAGTCACTTGAAATGTACAAAGGCCATACCAATTGTAAATAAAATGAATGATGTTTTAGACAAAAATATTGTTATAATATTGTGTTGAAAATTCATAAAATATTAAGTGATGAAGTGGAAAGTTTGGAAGGTTTGCCTGAAGATATAACAAATGATGATTTGGAATACTTTAATTATGATCCAATTACTTCTGTAGACGTTGAACGGAGTTTCTCAATTTACAAAAATTTATTGTCCAGTAATCGTCGGAGATTTACATTCGAAAACATAAGAAAGTATTTAATTGTGCAATGTAATTTTCAAGGAACTAAAAATGATGCAGAATTAATTATGCAAATTTTATTTTTTTTATTTTATTATTTTTTTAATTCTCGGTTTAATTTTTCAAAATTTTAAGGTTAATATTTATTTTTTCAAATTTAGTAGATGTAGGTATATTCAATAATAAAAGTTGTATCTAGTCAATTATATCATAATCTTAGTCACTTTTTTTAATGCATATAAATGCATATTATAATGCATATTTTAATGATTTTAGAAGCATATTTGCATGCATATTTGTGTATTTTTTAGAGCTATAAGTCCCTAAGCCTAGGTAGTGATGACTCATCACTCATAATATATGAGGAGCGATTTTTTATTGATATAATATTTTTTTCGAATACATTAAATAATAAAAACCAGCAACTTTGTCCGGCATACAATAATAATTATTATAGAAAATATGTTGTCCAAAAAAATAAAATACTAATATTTAAACTGTTATAGATACGGTTATTCAAACATTGAATTACACAATTGTGAAATTAAAAAATAATGTACAATGTAAAATAGGCAACAGTTTACGTTACTGGAAATATCAAATTATAATATAGGTATTATATTATTGAAATATAGATAAAGATGAGTTCGATAGAAGTCCTTTTTCAGACTGTATTCAATTACCTACATATAAAATTAAATCATAAGATATAAACTGTTTTTGTTTAGGAAAATTAAATATCTAAATGAGATAGAAAATAACTTGTCATCAAAATTTCAAGCATTAAAATTATAAATAGCAGGAGTTTGAAACTCCCACACCATTTTTGGGAGTATTCACCTTATAATATGAACATATCATATCTATATTATATAATATAATACAGTTTGAGTAACGATTGAAAATACCACTGTATACGAATTTAAAATTATAAATAGTTGGTAGGTATTGTGTTGACTAGTATTATAATCAAATTTTGAAACTAATATCCCAAAAAATACTCAACATATTTTACATTAAATTTTTAAATTTTCAACATATGTTTTCAATTTGCATGCATTAAACAAAATTTGATAGTCATTTTGAGAGAGTTAACAATAAAAATAAAAATAATTTACCTTATTCTCAATGTTTAATTCCTTAAGGTATTTGGAAAAAAAGTCATAATAGTTCATCTAGTTTCTGGTCTTCTACCTTTTTAGAGAAGATTAAAATTCATCCTAAACATTTTGAAATGTATATTTAATATATTTTTATAGAAATGTTTAAAATATAAACAGAATCGATACATACCAATTCGAATAGGGCTAACCCACAGTAAGACACCATTATCTGAAATAAATTTTATTCAATAATACATTACAATGTTAAATAAAACACACTACATGCCGTCCCACTTTCATTAATTCATGAACAAACATAAATTATTTTGAAATTACAGACTTCGGACTGTCATTTGTACATAACTTACAGCTGTCTTCAGCTGTATGAATATGCATAAATGGTGTGGTTACATGTCGTGTTGTTTAAACATCAAACATGGTCATCATGTACACAGAGTAAACTCAAATTAATCTACTAAAATCAAAATCTAATTAGCTAAGATATTACAAGACTTACTTTTTTGGAAATTTATTTTACCTTTAAACTTTAGTCCATTTTTGCGGTCCACATAAAGGGCATAGGAAATAACAATTCTCAAAATCCATTAATCTATACTCTTCTGGCATGCAATCTACAGCTATCCATCTGCAGCACCGACTGCAAGACACCCAGTTTACAGCACTCTCATCTTCTTGACAACGGTGTTTATTTGAAAAACGGCCACAGAAAAGACATACATCGTACATGTTATCTGAATTTTGCAACAAATACTTCTTCAAGTAGGTCCTATACGCAGTAGGATCGAAGTCTAAATCAAAACTCGTTTCAGTCATAATGGTAAAAGCATAATATATAATATAAACTCCACAATTACAACCATCTAATTGTGAAGGAATGTTTTCCATTGGACATGGAATCAAACTCAATGAGGGGAAATCATTACCCTTACCGTATACACAATTTGATATAAGGGATTTGCAAAGCAATTTAAAGCGGTTTTGAGATGTTCTGTCCTCTACTGAAACTGGGTTCTGGGGATCCATTATAAAACATTTTGTTGTTTTAAAATTAACAACTGCTATAATCCAATGATTTGAATTTATATTCCATGGCATGAAAACAGTACTGTTTTCTTTGATGTTAATCTGTTGCATACGACTCTCACCGACATCTCTTGGTTCCAACAACATTTTCACAGTATTACACGACATGACTTCAACATTTTGTAAATTTTGTTTTACAACATTTAGCTTTAAGCAAACATCAATCACAAAGTTATTTAACCAATTTTCACCAGACAAAGACTCAAAATCTCTGATATCTAAGTCTGGCAACACATCATTATAATCATTATTTAAAATACAACTATATTTACCGACTGTATAATACTCACCATGTTTACCTTTAGGCATCTTTATTAATTTATAGTAATCCAAATCTTTGGGCAACATGTTTTCATAAAGTTCTACGTCACAGTTGTCTAATCGGAAAGGAGAGTTATAACAACCCGGTGTAGTCAACGATCGTCTACTCAAATTTGTAATACTTTCTTTTCTTTCCATTCCATTGATAGATTCTTCTGGTACAATATGGAGATCACAATCTACCGGTTCAATGAGTATTACATCCTCCTTAGACAGCACTCGTTCACTAATATCGTTCAGTGGAATCGGATTTTTTAACTTCAACGTTTTGAAAGGACGGAAACCAACTGGTTGAAGGTGTTTGTGTTGTTTTTCTTTTTTTCCCCATTCTTCAACGGAGTTTAAAAACGTTTCGTCACGACTAAGTCTGTCCTGTCTAGATGTATCACTCATCACATTCAGTTGATTTAGTTTTGGTGATACCTCACCAAAATTCAATACTCGTGTACATTTCTTCTTCCTTATTGAAAACTTTACTTGTTTACACACAGTACGCACTCGGTCATGCGTCTTTCTTAAAAATCGCCCACACTTAAGTCTGCGATCACCGTCCAACATGTCTTTTTTCACTGTTTTGAACCATGATTCAACAGTAGCATTACTCTGACGAAATTTAACACCTGTATTTAGTATTTTATTCATAACCGGTGTCCACAGAGGAATAAATGGCACACATTTTAGAATGAATTGTTGTAAGTAATCTTCATCGAAAAATTCATTCACTTCACAACCATTATATAAGTCACAGTAATCGTTCTTTACACGTTCACTAATTTTTTTAAATCTGCAATACATCATAGATTTACTCGTTTGTGTTTCACACAACACCTTGTTCATATCATCTAAACAGTTGTCATTGTATTTCTCATCATACGACTCAACATCACCTTGAGTCATACACTTGTTCTGAAGTATACTCAAAGCATTGAGCACCTCTTGGGTTTTACTTCTCGACGACAATACAGTTGTGAACAATTTGAACCACATTTCAATGTCTTTCATATTATCCATGTTGAACAGTAAACATATCCAATCTATTACAGAATTTTGCAATCGTTTTGTGCCACCTATATCGCAAGTTTTCAAAAATTGCGTACGTACATGGTTCACAATTATCTTAGTATAATGGTTAGCACAGACATTAATAACAGTTAACTTCGTTCCATCACAGTGCTCGAACAAAACCGAATAACAATAATTTAAATAATCGAATATGGAGGACAACCCATTCCATCCAATGCACAACGAATGCATTTGAGCGTAACTAAAATCAGTCACTACATTTGTAAACAAGGGCCATTCTCGATTTTTTTTCAACACAAAAGCTTTAAACGCATTTAACCACTGAGAAATGGCTACGATGTCATGCGACGAACTTACCATCTCAACAATGGGACAAGTAACGCTTGACTGTGCTGGTAGCGAAGCACTCACTACAATAGCATAATACAATATCCTTTTGTCACTGTGATTTATTTTTCTCACAACAGTACCAGTTGCATCCAAATAACCAGTCACTGTGCCTTTCCCCTTTGATTTAATCGATGTCAAAAGCTCCAACTGCTCATCACTGTAGCAATGGACATACGAGGGTAAACCAACATGTTTTATGTAGTTATCATTGTTGTACATCCCAATCAAGTCTTCAAAGTCTTCTTTAGCGTAATCGTCTGCACTCATCGCTTCAGATCTGATTTTTCTAATTACATCATCAGACTTAATATCTTGGAGATTACCACAGCTTAATTTCGAAGGCGATGCACACTTTACGGCTTCATCAGAATACTTAAAAGCTTTGGTTTCCTTTAAAATCTGCCTAACCATATTTCTCTGTATACCTCTTACGTGATTAGTAAGGGAATTATCAGATTTGTGATAGTAGTCCAAACCAGAACTATACACCGAAACTATAGTTACAGATTCTTGTGGCACAACTTTAAGTCTAAAACTCTTACAGCCCGGATGACAGCAATACATATACACAAGATAGTGTCTCATCGTCCGTGGGTAATTAACAGACTTGAAATTAACAACACAAGTGTTATTCACAGTCTTCAAACGTTTCCTAAACATTGTCGGATACTTAGATGTGTCTAAACGTATGAATCCTTGCTCATTTTTGTAGACAATATAGGACCATTCTTCTTTAGTGAACCGAAATTTTCCTTCGAAGACCGTACAACCTCCAAAATTCTTATCGTTATTTTGTCTACGGACATACGATTGATCTAAATATCTATTCTTCGTACCAACCGGTAAAATAACGCCACTCTTCACCGGCGTTCTTTTATTCAATAATCTTTTCAACGGACTTTCTACGTAATAGCACTTGTTATTAGAGATCGAAATCTGTCTTTCCGACAAATCTTCGAGTTTTTCTTCTGGTGTACTAGTCACAATATTTTTAAATGTGACTACACTCAGATCTATCAATCCCTCTGTTTCATTACTGGTACGTTCTGAATTTAACAACCCAGTGTCTTTGACCTCACCAGAAATGTCTTTAACACAACTCAAATTGTTTAAATTACTCGACTCTGCAGACGGCAAACTTACTGTACTGTCGTCTATTACAGACACCGCAGAAGCAACTGAATTACAACTATTATCCTCCAAAGTAGGACTTTGAATAGTAACACATAAATCATTTAGGTTATTTGTACTAACATAACTTTGGTTCAAGGCTTTCTGGCATTTTCTAAACAACGATAATCTATTCATGTTATTTATTTTAATTTTTAGTCGTTTGCAAACATCATCAATAACTTCTACGTTATACTGTTGGAAATCAGCACATGTATAGTTACAAGATTCAAGACATTTTATTATTTTCGACGCATCACGAGATATATTTGATGAAAGCGAATTATCCCTCATGGCACTAATCATTACACGAAGAGATGAATTTTGTCGTTTTAAAGCATTGACAACTGTTTTTTTTTAAACTCTATCATTTTTGTGAAAAATGAAATTACACATTTCATTTACACTGTTATCCGCAACAGAGAGATTGTCCAAGTCTAATCCTGGTAATTTATTGTGCACATATTCAGCAATATCATTTAATTTATTATTTAAACTCATTTTATTATTTAGTTAATACAGATAATTTGTATATTCTAATAGACAAATAATATTATTTTTAGCTAAGAACCTAAATCTTAGCTTTGTCAAGTTAAGTCTAGAACCTAAATCTGGACTTTTTTTTTAGCTTAGAACCTAAATCTAAGCTTTGTCAAGTCTAGAACCTTAATCTGGACTTTTTTTTTAGCTTAGAACCTAAATCTAAGCTTTGTTAAGTCTAGAACCTAAATCTGGACTTATTAAAAAAAAAAAAAAAAAAAAAAATTAAATTAACCTAACAAATGAAAAAAAAAAAAAAATACCAAAAACACTTAAACACTTTAAAAACAAATTAAATTAAAATCAAAACAAACTATAAAAAATAATGTAACTTAAACAATTGTAAATATTAATATTTAAAAAGTGAAAATAAAATAGTTACCAATAAATAAGTAATAAATGTCCAATAATGGAGGCGATCAAAGAACTGTAACACAAAAATGTGAATATATACATTAATATTCAATACGACCAACTCAAATTTATTTGCTAAATTAATACTGGAATCATTGGCAGGGTTGGGATTTGATGGAGGGACAATTACATAATTTCTCACATCATGTAGTTAACTACCACAATTGGCACAACAAATTGTATTCAGTTTATACAAAACAAAGATTTGGTAAATTGAATAGTAAATATGGTAAACTTTCTGCAACTTTTAATAATTTTTTTGTTTTATTACAAACAAAATTGACAAAATTTACCCACTACTGAAGTTGGTTTTCATATTCGTTTATAGTTTCTAAGTATGATGAACCACACAAATGTTTAAATAAGGAAATAAAAGAATTTATACTTTATTTATAAATTTAAACTTTATATTTTTACTACCAATATAAAATTTGTAATAAAAAAAATAATAATAATATCTAGTTGATCCTATGACTAATATATAATTAACTCAAAAACAAGTATAATCGTAATCAGGTTTTATAACATTTATAGATTTGCATCATTTATGAGGTTCATTAAAAACATTGCTTCAGGAGCCGTTGGAGTGCTTGGCCGAAATTGCTCATTCTATCATATGAACTCTCCAACACGTAAATAAGAAAAAAGAAGAATCTAATAACATTATTCACACTGTAAAAACATCAATAGATTGCGGAAAAAAAAATTATTTTTGTACATTACTTTCGTTGGTGCCAGTGTAGCGTGCGATCTACCGCTTATTATGTGCTCTACCTGTAATCTACCATTACTATCTCGTTCAGTTCGCCAAGGGCATTTTTTTTTCACATTACGGACCTCAATGGCAGAGTAGTGTGTAATCTAGTACTGTGCGAGATTATTTTTATTTTTAGTTAATATTCAACGGGCGTAGGCCCTTTAACAAAGGTGGTGACACAAAATAATGAGAGTAATGAATAATTATGGAAATAGTGTTCATGTTTGTCATCGAAATACCTCTCATTCAGGCGGCTGGACGATCCAACAAAACAATAAACGATTGGTAAAACTTATGTCGTGACGTGTGCACTGCTGTAATTAAAAAAAAAAAACAAAGATGCTTGGCACACACGCCAACCCCATTCAAATAGACGAAGCCCACTTCGCTGGTCGTCGACCAGAAACTTATATTATGTGGATGTGATTTTGAAATTGTGATTTTTGAAATACGTATGAGCCCACCTTCTCATAGCGTATTTTGGGTAATGCTAAGTGGCTAACTAATCGCGTTCATCAAAAACAGGCTGGTAGATCGCACGCTACACCAGAAACGAACTGGTAGATCGCACGCTACACTGGCACCCTTTCGTTTATTGGGGATAGCGAACTAGAAGCAAAAGTTATTTCGTGTTTTCATTGCTATGATTTAAAAATTCGGATGTGAGTACTATTATAAGTAATAATTATAATACGTAATTAGTTTATTAGGATTGTTATACAATGCGACTTAATAGTATAAATTATTAAAAGAACAACTAATTGGTATCAACTATCATAACTTAAGATAGTTAAGGAAAACGGCCAATTTTTTCCCATCTTTAAATATAAAAACATGCGTAGTCACCCACCTATGTAAGTTAACGGTGGAAATAATAATTAATTAATTAACATAACTTACCCGAAAAGACGACGAGAGTACTCAGCAGTCAGCACATAGGTACGTCATACACACTCAGCGTACATGGGCTGAGTGGACCGCAGATGTTACGTTCATGGCGGTCGCAAGGAAAACGATTAAATTAATCTAATTTTAGTACTGTATATAAAACGCGGGTTTTTCTTGAACGCCGATAACATTGTATCATGTCGTCAAAATAATCATTTATAGATTATGTACTTTCCTGGCCGATGTAATGTTCACAGTCCACGCAGAGACAATTACAATAACGTGCAATAATGTTTAAAAAACACAAAATATTTGTCATATCGGATAAACATATTTCCATAAATTCTTATTTGTGATAAATTATTATTTATTATTCAGCGTAAATCGTACAAAACCAAAATGTATATATATTTTTAAGGCAGCGTTCTTAAACTATTTCATCCGTGGAACCCTTTTTGATATCCACTTTTATCGCGGAACCCTTACTTTTTTTAGGATTATTTGCAATAAAAATGATCATTATTTAATATAATAATAATGTGTTAACGGTATTTAGTTCAAAAAAATGTTTAAATAAAAATAATAGGTGATAATTGTATAAAATAATACTTAAATTACTTTAATTAAACTTAATTTTAATTTAAATGAGATTAATGAAACTGCTATATATAGAACTGTTATGTACCTATAGACTACACTATATTATACATTATTATTTAATAAACAAACATTTTTTTTTCATAATATAAATATATTTTACTCCACTAACTGCTACTAATCATTAATTTGATATTTAAAAATAATTTTCTCGAAAAATTACTTAAGCTATACGGAACCCTTAAGTGTTCTTCACGGAACCTCGGGGTTCCGCGGAACATAGTTTAAGAAACAGTTTTAAAATTTAAGGAATTATATCGAACCCCGAGTTCCTGATCACCCCCCCCCCCCCCGTAACGACAGGACTACAGTAATTTGTCAGATATAAATTAATTAATTACATAGTGTAATCTTGTGGTTTAAATGACGCCATTACGATTAAACGTGTTTTATAATTTTGTCATTTCTGAATCCTAAATAATAATAATTATTTCGTTTCATTAGATGTTCATCCATGTAATCATATATGATTTTTGGATGAAATCTGATGGGATATTACATTATCATTACAAAAACACTTCGCCAAAAGCTACGTGTGAAAAAAAGGCTAAATAAAAAAAAAATCACCAATTATTTATTATATATTTCGTATGATGTGTTCAGTACCATAAAAAGTTGTGATATCATTACTCATTAGTAACTTGTGTTACTAAATACAATTTTCGATTTACTTGGCGATAGCAAATAAAATTCCTAATCATCTATAATAACAAATAGAGATGGTTATACAATTTAGTAATTATTTCATTATTAGGTACAATAGTCAATAATTTATAAATATATTTATATAAATAAACGATAAAAATACTTTTAATCTTCTAAAATACTGTCATGAGTGTCAAGAAAATCGAAAATTTACATAGCACCACGAATTATATCAAAATGCATTGGCAATATGATTTGATAAGAAACTAAAAGTAAAGACATTAAAACAATTACTACGGCTTTTAATTTAAACTTTGATCAGCTAGAATCAAAAATTATTTTGCTTAAAAAACTGAAAATGTTCCAAGAGGAAGTAATCAAAAAGCCTGCTAAGAGTGGATAAAATGGTTAACTTGTATAAAGTCTGGTAGAATATATATATTCAACAACTTTTTTAAAGCTTTAAAGTCATTTGTTGTTCTAACAGTAACTAGTTGTTTTTGTGAACGCTCTTTTTCCAAACTAAGACTTGTTAAAACTAAGTAGCGAGGCACAATTGGGCAGGAACGTTTAGATGGGTGTATGTAACATGGTTAGCAAAGTTCATCCAGCAAGATTTGGCCTACCATATTGATTTCGAAGAAGTCATTGAAATCTTCAAAGCAAATACACCAACAAAAAGACGTATGGATTTATAAGAACTCATTATTAAGATATAAAATATTAATATAAGCATTTATAGTTGTGCATAGTGTACCTTTATTATTACATGTATTAAATTAATATTAAAATTTATAAAATTAAACGGTTTGGATGCTTTTATCAATTTTTGTATTTGTTAGGACTGTTAGGAGTACGAAAGTATTGTGAGGTAGTGAAGCGGTTTTTAGGAGAGAACTATGTAGTAAAATTATAAATATGTGACTACCCTGCCAAAAATGTCTGTGCTCGCCTATGTGCAAAGGTATATACTATATAAGTAGGAATGATGTGGGTTAGTATTATGATATATAATATTATACAATATATTAATTATAAAATTCCTTCTAGAATCTAACAGTTGAATAATTAAATTACAAATTCAATTAATGATTAAAAAAAAAAAAATTAAAAATAAATATTGTTGATGAACAATATTGCTGTTTGCGCCCATATGGCATTATTAAAAATATAATAGGAAATTATGTAAAAAAAATAAATAAAATAATAATAATATATATATAGAAAATAATAATAAATATGCTTCAACATTTTCTCAAATAGGTATGTAATAAGAACTTTTTCTTGTGAACTCTATGTATACTAAATATAATTGATTTCTTACTTCCATAATATTGCAGGCGATGATGCGCTTAATATTGATATGCAAAAATCTAAAAATCCACCTCAGTTATCACTAATATTGTTAAATTTTATTGGTATTAGTCTTTATCGGTTTTAGACATTTTTACTTTTGAGTAATAAAAATTTTGTTTTAAGTAAAAAAAGGCTCACTATCAACACAAAAAAAGAGAACTACTGATTTCTGTAAACCGTATAGTGGGATGATGACATAAAAATGATCAATTATTTTAAAATTTTTTTCATAAAAATATGGGGATAAGTGGAAGCTGAATACAATGTAACTTGAGAATAAAAATTATAAAATATTATATTACTCATTTTAAATTAAAGTATAGGTAAATACACTTTCTGAGAAATACTTCATTACTCTTATTCAAAATAAAATGCCTTCCAGCAATTTCATTACTTATTATTACACACCTTAAATTAACAAAGACTGCTTTAATACTTTTAATATACAAACCAATTTTTCATTAACTATTTTCCAAACACACAACACTAAAACAAGTGTATTACAAACCAATGATGACACACTAAGACCTTAGGTCAAACCAAAAGTGCAGATAAGTTCATTCCGTACCTTTTAACATTTTACAGTAATTCATTGATATGTAAAAAAATATTTTTTTCAAACTATATATTATAATGTGTCAAAAACAATGTTAGGTTTCAGTTTAAACATAGGTTTATTAAGTACAGATTTTAAATTACATGCACAAACCTTAAACTCACAAGAGTTCATAATACTTATACCTGTTCTATCTAATGGGTGATGTGTAATATTTTATGTTTCCAAATGATATACATTTTTACATAAACAAATAAAATACTTCATTTTACTTTGCTTTGTTCCCACTTCCTTTTGCACATTACATTATTGTAATTTTTTTTTGTATATTTGATTTACAAAGAAATCATCATTTATATTTAAGTAATTAAAATTATTAAATAATAGTACATTCTAACTTAAATCATTATTTACGTGATAGGATTCACCAAGTACGATGACACTGGTTTGTCTGAAAAGCTGTTACTTTTTTCTTAATTATGTAACTTACACCAAAGCAGCACTACTACTGTAATAGTAACCAAGGACAACTATTTTCATTGGAGACATACATCTTGGGAAATAAGGTAATATTTTTGGGTTGTACATTTCCAATCTTGAACGGCTTATGGATATAAATACCTTTGTTTCCCAACAGATTTCAATGTCAACCAGGTCTAATACGGAAACGCAACATTGTGTAAAAATTTCAAATCAATCTATAGACTATTTTTTGAGCTATGCACACACAAATAAAATTATATATGTAAGATGATAATGGATAATTAATGACACAACAAATTCATAATAAAAATAAAAATTTATTTATCTGAAAAACAAAAAAAAATTCAGTGTTACAATACAAAAATTGATATTTTGAAACTTTGTCATGCTGTATACAATTTTGAAACTTACCACTGGTCTGTAACAGAACAATACAAATTAAATTTCAATCTCAATTAAAAAAATTGTTATACACATGTACACCTAGTGGTTATAATTATTTCATATTGTATAAAGATAATATTATTTGAGATATTATTATTTTATCTATTGTATCACTATAGTTTATTAACCTCCATTCTGCTTCCCCGTGAAAAAATTGAGTTATCATTTATCAAGAGTCAGCTGAATTACTAAACTACACTTCCTTCTTAATTTTGATAGGCTACTTTATATAGTTTTTCAAGAGAGCTCTTTTAAGTTTAGAGAGTTGAGATAATTTAGAGAGGTTTATTATTAAATTTATATCAAATTACTCTAGAGTCTAGACCATAATACATCTTTCATCATATTGGACAAAATTTTCAAAATAATAAGCTCTTATTGTCTATACATGGATCTTCAAAAAAACCTAATTTTTTTCAAATTTTTATTGAATACAAATTTTAATGTCATAAAAAATTATGAAAATGTAATGTGACCTTACTAAACAAACTGAAATTTTTTTAAAAAAAATCATGACTCAAATCAAAGCATGTAAGTGAATTTTTATTACAATTATGGAGCAAGCTGTTATTACATGCATTTTCAACTTTGAGTATTCATTATAAAATACACTCTTTGTTTTGCTCAGAATCTAAAATTGGATCATCCAATCATAATAAAACTCAATACACCAAACACCATTATCTTGTCTGAGTACCGGAGGGGCAATGGATGATCTTGCACTAAAATAGTGCAAAACACAACATTTACCAGCTATTTAATAGTGAATATTGTTCCTGAATTATAAAAAGTTTATTTGGTTGTGGTCAAATTACTTAAATTTATTTAAAAGAGTTAAAATTAAGAACTGTTTTTCTCTTATACTTCAAATGTAACTAAATTTTAAAACAAATTGAAACTATAATTACCTTCTTTTTCGCCGCCGTCGCCGCCATCGCCATCGCCGCCCGCGCCGTCGCCGCCCGCGCCGTCGCCGCCCGCGCCGTCGCCGCCATCGCCATCGCCGCCCGCGCCATCACCGCCCGCACCATCGCCGTCAAACAATTTTTTTTTTTCGAGGGGCAAAAGTGTGCGGCCCCCCTCTTGCATAATACTTTTACAAAGTTCTTCTGTTAAAATTATAATCAAATGTTTAAAATTGGTACAGAGTGCAAAAAAAAATACAAAAAAAGTATATAACAATACGCAAATGAAACTTACTTAAAACGGGGCAAGCCGCACACTTGTGCCCCTTCCGTTTACATATGTTGCAGCCTGTAAAATAAATGTTGTAATTAAAATAAATATCTTAATTTTCATGTTTATCATGGACTATTTGCATTTAAAAAGAAAATTAAAATAACACCTAGGTACTTACGTCCATTGAAGCGGCTGCCTTCTTTGCCGCCACCGCGGCCACCACCGCCACCGCGGCCACCACCGCCACCCCGACCGCGGCCGCCACCCCGACCGCGGCCGCCACCACGACCACGACCGCGGCCGCGGCCACCACCCACCCCACCACTGTAAATAACGCAATTTTGGAACATCTGTAACAAAAAACAGTACCTAGGTACTACAAGAGATAGGTCCACAATGTGTCTTATTTCTACTGAACATGGGTATGAATATCAGCATCAATATAATTTAATATTTATTAATTTGAACCTTATACTACTAAAACGTTAATATAATCCAAGAATATATTACCAAAAAACAATATATACTTCGTTAATTTTTAAAGGCGTAAGAATATAAATGTGAATCAGTTAATATTAATTTACTCGTCGGAGAATTGTAATCATTAAATAAATAAATTAAGTAGATACAAAAATTATAATATTTAAAAATGGCCTAGTATAACCTAAAAGCATTTATTGTTTAGCGTTATAGTAAAACAAAAGTTGTGCTTTACCAACGGTACAACAATAATCACACAAAGCCAGTATAATCCAAAAATAAATAAATTGATTCAAGTACTTACTTCTTCAATGTAGATACTAGATTGTAGGGCCGCCGAAAGTCAATTAAACTGTAAACTGTAAAGTGAAAAGGAAGGAGCTCAGTGCTCACCCTCACAATCGTTAGACGCAGTGTCACGTGACATTCCCCACTCGCAATGCTATTTGCTTCACTCGTTACAATCATAGAAAAGAGATTCATTGTTGCCACTTGCCATTTCAATTTTCAAATACAAAATTTAAAATTGTATCAATCTCCACTCCTAATGCTTTAAATAATACTATTTTAAATTTGTATTTATCCCAACAATTATAAATATTACCAACATCTTAAAAATGTAATATTACATAATATATAACGACCGACTAACGTAATGACTAATCATTGGAAATAATGGTTTGAACAAATAAAACATGTTCAAAACAAAAGTGTATACTTAATACTATGTTGTTTATTTTTTTAAACAAGATATCTTCAAACTGGTCACAACATATTTTTAATATTGCATAAAATATATTAGATAATTCTACATCGTAGGTTTTTCAAAACCTAGAACTCTTGAGTTGTATCAATGATATTCGTGTGCGACAAAAATATTTGTTTTTATTGTTCTGTTATATTTTTAATTGATTGCATGATTGGTATTATAAATAGTGCACAGAGTTGACAGTATACGTATAATACAACTTACAATTACTCTGCTGTTTTTGTTCATAGCATAAACATGTTGGGAGCGAAGGTTTGGACTTGGGGTCACTTTTAATAGTCTATGATCAAAGTAGTACAAGACTTTCCTAAAAGATGAATATTTCAACACACAATCGAAGTGTGTACGCTCGGCTTGTTTGTAATATATTTAATTATATTTTACTAGCTGAATTACGTCGGTGTGTAATTTTTGTTTTTTTTTTCATATATTTTACAAAATAATCATATTTATAGAATTATACCTACACTTTGTCCACTGCGTGTTAATAGCTCACTAAGTAAAAAAAATCACTCAAGTTTTTAAAAGTTAGGATATCAAAAAGAGGATATAATTAATAATTTCTTAAATCCATTGGTACCTACAGAAGTGTATATTATAATTATTCGTATTGATGAAGTGTCATTAATAATAAAACTTAACTTGGTAGGTATTACCAATATATGTCTCCACCTATTACATGTAGACTTAAGGCTCTAATTCTCTGTCAGTCAAGACGATGTTCAAATGTATACACACGTTTTAATGATTTTACCTACCTAGCAGAGACGTATTTACATTTTTGGCGTCTTGGGGCACTGTTTTTAAGTGCCCTCTTTTAAGAATAACCTAAAAATAAAATCGTTTATAAGACGATATTATTATATACATGTATGTAGATTTATACTACCGAAAAAAATTTTTATATATGCGAATATTTTTTTTCAGTAACTTATTGGCAGAGCGCGATAAGTGTCAGATAATGTCAATTATCACAGTCAATTAAGTGCAGAAAACTGTGTAGGATATTTTTTATTTTTTTTAAATATTTCTCTATCTTATTACTTATTTACTACAACATTTTTAATTTAATTTAATTTATTATTCCTGTGCTGTGTAGAGTTTTAACTATGATATGGAGTGGTTATTAAAAAACACAAATATTTTCAATAATAACATTTAATTAGATGAATAAAATTAATCAAATAAAATGTTTAAAAAAATTATAATTTTCTGCGTCAATTATGTTTTGCAAATGTAAATTAATGTCATCAAAGTTCATATCTTTGTTAAGTGTAGAATACAAAGAATACAAAGAATCGCTAACTTATTAAGGCGATCATCAGTCAATCTCGACCTTAAATAAGATTTAACTCTCTTCAGTACTAAAAATGATCTCTCGGCTGAACAATTGGACGTTAGGCAACATAGATACATCCTTAATGCTATATCTACGTAAGGAAACAGTTCTTGTATTTCTTCAGTCCTGATATTTTACAAGTATCTATTATACTCGTATTTTTAGGTCTTTTAGTTAATATGGTAATAATATAAAACAACTATTTTGCATTGTTTTAAGATTCTGAATTCTGACGCCAATATCCCCCCCCCCTAAATACGCCCCTGCTACCTATAGTACCTACCTTTAAAAGTAAAACAGGTTAAACAATGTAGGTATTTAATTAAAAAAGAACAGACCAAGAATTTGAGTATTCCGTGTTCACTCCCTTTTATCCTTTTTAACCTCATTGAAGGTCGTATTTTCGAAAACACTTTCTTATTGCACATTTAGAGTATTATTAGAGTATTATTTAGAGTATTATTAGAGGAACCATCGATTATAAATACTAGTACCTATTTATAATCAATGGAGGAACCTATATTTCAATTTTTAAGTTCACACGTTTTAATAAGTATGTATAGTGTGTACTGTGTACTGGTTCATGTCAACGCCCAACGGCGGGCATTTTATCGTTCAATAATTTAATTTATAATTTAATAATTCAATAATTTAGAAGAATTGTATAGTAAGAGAAATATTATTTATAAACTTCTTGGGAAAATTCATGATATCATCTACACGCCGGTATCAAACACATAATTATTGACGGACAAAAAGAATAGCGTGTTGACTGTGCCCTGTATGTATCTGGAAAACCCGCAGGCCGCCGTTCCGCCTTGCTGCACAATACGTATTCGCGATGAATAATTATTAATTTTCATTAGTCAATACACCTAAACGCGATATTTTTTAAAATCCTTTGTTTTTGAATGGTTACAGTATAGTAAAAGTAGGAACCCCTATCCCATATGATGTACAGATATATTATATAGACATATTGAATTTATTTTCAATGATATGAGTGAATTCAGGGCTTGGGTTCTACAGCTTTTGCTAATTTATTATCGAATACAGATGCAAATTGCAGAGAGAACAATACATACATTTGTTTTTGTGCACTAGAGACTTCAAAATTCCAAATACGAAATCTGGTGTATTGTTCCATCGAACCAGTGTACATTACAGATTCGTTATCGTCAGCGACGCACACAGAATGACAGAAATTCTAACTGGGGTTGCAGGTTACATCTGGTATTTAGTACTTACTACCACTTACCAGCCATTATTTTTAATTTTACTCATACCCACTGTATATTAGATATTAAAAGAAGAAAAAATTAGGAATAATAGCTGCTACCCTTGAACCCTCTCGTGTGAGCAACTGCTAATCTGTTGTATTTATTTATTTATTCAAAAAATGTAAAAATATTAAAAAACCAAATCAACGACACTACACATATGAACGTACTGATTCAATCGTAATATTTTATAATATGGTTCAGTATGGATCTAATCTGCAATACAAAACAAATTTGACCAAGTAAATACGCAACATATTCTCGCTCTCTCTGCTCTCACTTAACGTGTAATTATCAGATACAGCCGAATCTAATATATAAAATGTAGAGATGGGAGTTAGTACTTAGTAATAGTAATTATACTCGAGCATAATATTATTAGTATTCAATAAAAAAAAAAAAATAATCTTATAATATCTATATAGGCTAAATAACTTTCAAACCGAGCGGGCGACGGGAACGTTTCCGTTCGCTCGTCCCGTGTTTATCGTGTTCGGTGGACAATCCAATCTATTTTTATATCATTGAATATTAAATTCACACTGATTGCCATCACACCACATTTACCACGTTCAACGAATTTTTCTTAAGCCTCGTCCAGACTATACGACCAAGGGTACCGAAGGCACATGTGATGAACATATTCGGTGATGTTGGTCTAGGTGTGGACAGCGCGACCGAACGAACGCCAACGGCGAATGTGCCTTCGGGCGAGTTCGCTCGGGGAGCGGTACATCAAAGGAATTCGTTATCAGTTTGGACACGATTTGTACATATTTTATTCCTTCGTTGACATTCGGTCCGAACAGTGTACCTACACTTTATTATTTTAATATTTCAATAATTTTATTAAATTCAAATTATTATTTAACTTTAAATTTTAAAATGGATTGGACTGATAAACAATGTATTAAATTAATACGTTTATACCAAGACAATCCGATAGTCGATACTATGGGATCCATTACATTTTGAATACAAATTAAACAAAAAAAAATTTGACATATGGTGTGCCATTGCAAAAGAGATGGATTTAAAAGTTGGTGATGTGCGAAAAAAAATGGAAAGTTTATTAACTTCATTCAGACGAGAACGGCAGAGAGAAGGAACTACATCTGGAATGGGCAGTGATGAGGTGTATCATTCACGATGGTTTGCATTTCAAGCAATGCAATTTTTAAATGATAAATTTAAGCCCAGAAAAACAAAAAATACAGAAAATACTGCAGTAACTGAAGATGATGTAAGTATCAAAAAATGTAATTATTAAAGAAATATTTTACTTATTAAGTATAACAAAATTATATAAGTTATTACTAATTATGTTTAGAAACAACACGTGTTTAGAAAAATAATATAATTAAAATAAGATGACCAACATTAGTTATTCATATTTATCTTGCCATAAGATTTTTCCATTTGTTATGAAGTATTCCGCAAATTCCGTTCTTATTTCTTCTACGCTTTTAGCCGATTTCCTCCCTACTCTTTGAAATGAACCAAAACTACTAGTTTCACCTTGACACATGTTTCTCCAAGTACCCTCTTTGATTTCGCCATTTATTTCTGAATCAAAAGTTCCATTTGGTGTATAAATATTTTTGGATATTTTATTTCTTCTCAAAAAATTATGCAAATAAACACACGTCATTACTACACGTTCTGCTTTATCGGGTTCTAATAATATTGGCCTTCTTAAGACTCTAAAAATAGCTGATAAAATTCCAAATACGTTTTCTACGACTCGTCTTGCCCGTGATAATCTATAATTATATGTTCTTTCCCGTGAACCTTTTTGTTGAAGACCTGAATATGGCTTCATAATATTATATTTTAACGGAAAAGCATCGTCAGCGACAAAAACGTAGGGTACTATTTTTTGCCTTCCTTCTAATGCACTTGCTGTAGGTAAATTTAATTCATTGTTATCAAGTTTTTGAAATAAAGATGTATTTCTAAATACACCTCCATCGGATATTCGACCTTCACATCCAACATCAGCGTACAAAAAATTGTAATTAGCGTCTACAAGTGCCATCAGAACAATACTAAACGTTGACTTATAGTTAAAAAAGTTACTACCACTTGTTGCCGGTGCTTGTATTTGTACGTGTTTTCCATCAATTGACCCAACGCAATGTGGGAAGTTCCATTGCTTTTCATATTCATCAGCTATTTTTAACCAATCATCCTTTGTATCAGGCATCTAAAATTAATGAAAGAATTATATTAATAATTAATTATTTATTATAGTGATAAAAACGTCAGGTTTTTTTCCCAAAGTGTCTAAAAACTGGGAGAATTAGAAATTGGTATAATAGATTTCCGAAAAAAACTATTTTTTGCTAAACCTAAAAAAAAAAAATAATTTTCCGAAAATTTGATCGCTCGTAATTAATACATTTTACATTTAAATAAATTACTAGAGAAGAAAAAAATGTTTTTAAACCAATTCTGCAGTTATATTTTGCCATAATTTTTTTTATTTAAAAAATGTATTTATATTAAATAATACGAGTATATAGTAATTTTAATTATTTAATCTAGATTGAATGTAATCTGATGGACGATGATGGTATATCAGAATTTTCAAATACTGACGATAATGTTGTCGACGAAAGTAGTGATGCTAATAATGAACAAATACCTCATGCTTCAGGATTACAAACATCGAAACAAATAACAAACAAACGAAAATTATTTGTCTCACCATTAAAAAAAAATATACCGAAAAAATTCCAACGATCAGAGGATCCAAGAATAAATCAAGCGTTTAATATTTTAAAAACAATCGAAGCAAAAAAAAACGAAAGTTCGATTAAAGACGATGACTGCGATACGTTTGGGAAGTATGTAGCGAGTGAACTAAAAACATTTGATGAACATATCCGTGCTCAAATTAAACATGCACTTAACAATGTACTATATGAAGCACACATGAGTAAATTTCAAAAACAAATACCTCATAATCAGCCAATTCTTAATTGGAATTTTCCAAGTCCTAAAGCACCTCCAGCAACATTATATCAATTTCCCAATCAACAGTTTTATCAACAACCATCTCCACAACAGTATGCATCACCAACAACATCAATAATACAACAAACATCTCCGCAGCATTATTTATCTCCATGTCCGTCAACATTACAGCAGCCTGTTCGTGATAACTTAACTAATTCATTCACTTCACAAGAAAAAAGCTCACATTCTTCGGATTCCTCAGTTAGTTCCTACTATCAAACTTTCACAGATCAAAATTCCGATGTTTTAAATGGTGATTAGTTATAAATCTATAAACTGTTACACTATTTCATATTTTATTGTTTTATTTTTTATTTGGGAGTACCAAAGTATCATATTAAAATGTGATAATTGATAAAAAGATAATAATTAATATTCAATTTTAAAGTATTGCATATTTTGTTAAACATTTAATTTTTAAGTTGATTATTTTGTTCAGTAAATTAAAAAAAAACAGAAGTTATATATTATATATTTACGTGTTGTATTTTTATAATTACCTTAACTTGATCATGTAGTACTTTAATTATAGCATCGCAAACTTCAGGAACAATTGTCGAAATTGTTTGTTTTGATATTTTAAAGGTTATTGCTAAACTGGAAAAAGAGTTCCCAGTTGCTAAAAAATGTAATGTTAAGGCTAATCTCTCTTGAGGTTAGGTTAAGTTATTTAGAATAAGGGGTACAAAGTATTTGATATTTAAATATTTTGAATTTTGATACAACTATTGTCTAATAAATTATATCTGTTTTAATTCATAATTGACAATATTATATAAAATTTATTTAGAATGATAGTAATAGTATACTAACATTTATTTAGTAAACTGATTCGTTGAGTTATGATTTAGATAAATGTATTACCAAAATTAATTTAAAATTTGAATACACTATTGGTATCAATATAATCGATATATATATATATATATATATTTATATATATAGTTTGTTTTATTATTTTCTTGTGTGTCAATGAGCAATTTTTGAATCCTAAATAATATACCTAGGTATATGATTATTTAAGTTGATAGTTGCGCCACTTTCCGGAACACGGTCAAAAAAATTAAAAACCGACGACCCGTCGTCGTTTTCTACATAGTACATGCGCCCGACCGTCCTCATTCGGACGTCTGGCTGCCCCCGAAGGAAAATCGTGTGCAAGTTTTCACCTATACTACGATACGTGAAATTTTATAACCTTTCGAATGAATATAGTTTAAAGTTGCGCCACTTTCCGGAACACGGTCAAAAAAATTAAAAACCGACGACCCGTCGTCGTTTTCTACATAGTACATGCGCCGAACCGTCCTCATTCGGACGTCTGGCTGCCCCCGAAGGAAAATCGTGTGCAAGTTTTCACCTATACTACGATACGTGAAATTTTATAACCTTTCGAATGAATATAGTTTAAAGTTGCGCCACTTTCCGGAACACGGTCAAAAAAATTAAAAACCGACGACCCGTCGTCGTTTTCTATATCGAGTGCGCGTTCATTTTTTCTCCTTCGGACGTCTGGCTGCCCCCGAAGGAAAATCGTGTGCAAGTTTTCACCTATACTACGATACGTGAAATTTTATAACCTTTCGAATGAGTATAGTTTAAAGTTGCGCCACTTTCCGGAACACGGTCAAAAAAATTAAAAACCGACGACCCGTCGTCGTTTTCTATATCGAGTGCGCGTTCATTTTTTCTCCTTCGGACGTCTGGCTGCCCCCGAAGGAAAATCGTGTGCAAGTTTTCACCTATACTACGATACGTGAAATTTTATAACCTTTCGAATGAGTATAGTTTAAAGTTGCGCCACTTTCCGGAACACGGTCAAAAAAATTAAAAACCGACGACCCGTCGTCGTTTTCTATATCGAGTGCGCGTTCATTTTTTCTCCTTCGGACGTCTGGCTGCCCCCGAAGGAAAATCGTGTGCAAGTTTTCACCTATACTACGATACGTGAAATTTTATAACCTTTCGAATGAGTATAGTTTAAAGTTGCGCCACTTTCCGGAACACGGTCAAAAAAATTAAAAACCGACGACCCGTCGTCGTTTTCTATATCGAGTGCGCGTTCATTTTTTCTCCTTCGGACGTCTGGCTGCCCCCGAAGGAAAATCGTGTGCAAGTTTTCACCTATACTACGATACGTGAAATTTTATAACCTTTCGAATGAATATAGTTTAAAGTTGCGCCACTTTCCGGAACACGGTCAAAAAAATTAAAAACCGACGACCCGTCGTCGTTTTCTATATCGAGTGCGCGTTCATTTTTTCTCCTTCGGACGTCTGGCTGCCCCCGAAGGAAAATCGTGTGCAAGTTTTCACCTATACTACGATACGTGAAATTTTATAACCTTTCGAATGAATATAGTTTAAAGTTGCGCCACTTTCCGGAACACGGTCAAAAAAATTAAAAACCGACGACCCGTCGTCGTTTTCTACATAGTACATGCGCCCGACCGTCCTCATTCGGACGTCTGGCTGCCCCCGAAGGAAAATCGTGTGCAAGTTTTCACCTATACTACGATACGTGAAATTTTATAACCTTTCGAATGAATATAGTTTAAAGTTGCGCCACTTTCCGGAACACGGTCAAAAAAATTAAAAACCGACGACCCGTCGTCGTTTTCTATATCGAGTGCGCGTTCATTTTTTCTCCTTCGGACGTCTGGCTGCCCCCGAAGGAAAATCGTGTGCAAGTTTTCACCTATACTACGATACGTGAAATTTTATAACCTTTCGAATGAGTATAGTTTAAAGTTGCGCCACTTTCCGGAACACGGTCAAAAAAATTAAAAACCGACGACCCGTCGTCGTTTTCTACATAGTACATGCGCCCGACCGTCCTCATTCGGACGTCTGGCTGCCCCCGAAGGAAAATCGTGTGCAAGTTTTCACCTATACTACGATACGTGAAATTTTATAACCTTTCGAATGAATATAGTTTAAAGTTGCGCCACTTTCCGGAACACGGTCAAAAAAATTAAAAACCGACGACCCGTCGTCGTTTTCTACATAGTACATGCGCCCGACCGTCCTCATTCGGACGTCTGGCTGCCCCCGAAGGAAAATCGTGTGCAAGTTTTCACCTATACTACGATACGTGAAATTTTATAACCTTTCGAATGAGTATAGTTTAAAGTTGCGCCACTTTCCGGAACACGGTCAAAAAAATTAAAAACCGACGACCCGTCGTCGTTTTCTACATAGTACATGCGCCCGACCGTCCTCATTCGGACGTCTGGCTGCCCCCGAAGGAAAATCGTGTGCAAGTTTTCACCTATACTACGATACGTGAAATTTTATAACCTTTCGAATGAGTATAGTTTAAAGTTGCGCCACTTTCCGGAACACGGTCAAAAAAATTAAAAACCGACGACCCGTCGTCGTTTTCTATATCGAGTGCGCGTTCATTTTTTCTCCTTCGGACGTCTGGCTGCCCCCGAAGGAAAATCGTGTGCAAGTTTTCACCTATACTACGATACGTGAAATTTTATAACCTTTCGAATGAATATAGTTTAAAGTTGCGCCACTTTCCGGAACACGGTCAAAAAAATTAAAAACCGACGACCCGTCGTCGTTTTCTATATCGAGTGCGCGTTCATTTTTTCTCCTTCGGACGTCTGGCTGCCCCCGAAGGAAAATCGTGTGCAAGTTTTCACCTATACTACGATACGTGAAATTTTATAACCTTTCGAATGAGTATAGTTTAAAGTTGCGCCACTTTCCGGAACACGGTCAAAAAAATTAAAAACCGACGACCCGTCGTCGTTTTCTATATCGAGTGCGCGTTCATTTTTTCTCCTTCGGACGTCTGGCTGCCCCCGAAGGAAAATCGTGTGCAAGTTTTCACCTATACTACGATACGTGAAATTTTATAACCTTTCGAATGAGTATAGTTTAAAGTTGCGCCACTTTCCGGAACACGGTCAAAAAAATTAAAAACCGACGACCCGTCGTCGTTTTCTACATAGTACATGCGCCCGACCGTCCTCATTCGGACGTCTGGCTGCCCCCGAAGGAAAATCGTGTGCAAGTTTTCACCTATACTACGATACGTGAAATTTTATAACCTTTCGAATGAATATAGTTTAAAGTTGCGCCACTTTCCGGAACACGGTCAAAAAAATTAAAAACCGACGACCCGTCGTCGTTTTCTATATCGAGTGCGCGTTCATTTTTTCTCCTTCGGACGTCTGGCTGCCCCCGAAGGAAAATCGTGTGCAAGTTTTCACCTATACTACGATACGTGAAATTTTATAACCTTTCGAATGAGTATAGTTTAAAGTTGCGCCACTTTCCGGAACACGGTCAAAAAAATTAAAAACCGACGACCCGTCGTCGTTTTCTATATCGAGTGCGCGTTCATTTTTTCTCCTTCGGACGTCTGGCTGCCCCCGAAGGAAAATCGTGTGCAAGTTTTCACCTATACTACGATACGTGAAATTTTATAACCTTTCGAATGAGTATAGTTTAAAGTTGCGCCACTTTCCGGAACACGGTCAAAAAAATTAAAAACCGACGACCCGTCGTCGTTTTCTATATCGAGTGCGCGTTCATTTTTTCTCCTTCGGACGTCTGGCTGCCCCCGAAGGAAAATCGTGTGCAAGTTTTCACCTATACTACGATACGTGAAATTTTATAACCTTTCGAATGAGTATAGTTTAAAGTTGCGCCACTTTCCGGAACACGGTCAAAAAAATTAAAAACCGACGACCCGTCGTCGTTTTCTATATCGAGTGCGCGTTCATTTTTTCTCCTTCGGACGTCTGGCTGCCCCCGAAGGAAAATCGTGTGCAAGTTTTCACCTATACTACGATACGTGAAATTTTATAACCTTTCGAATGAATATAGTTTAAAGTTGCGCCACTTTCCGGAACACGGTCAAAAAAATTAAAAACCGACGACCCGTCGTCGTTTTCTACATAGTACATGCGCCCGACCGTCCTCATTCGGACGTCTGGCTGCCCCCGAAGGAAAATCGTGTGCAAGTTTTCACCTATACTACGATACGTGAAATTTTATAACCTTTCGAATGAATATAGTTTAAAGTTGCGCCACTTTCCGGAACACGGTCAAAAAAATTAAAAACCGACGACCCGTCGTCGTTTTCTATATCGAGTGCGCGTTCATTTTTTCTCCTTCGGACGTCTGGCTGCCCCCGAAGGAAAATCGTGTGCAAGTTTTCACCTATACTACGATACGTGAAATTTTATAACCTTTCGAATGAGTATAGTTTAAAGTTGCGCCACTTTCCGGAACACGGTCAAAAAAATTAAAAACCGACGACCCGTCGTCGTTTTCTATATCGAGTGCGCGTTCATTTTTTCTCCTTCGGACGTCTGGCTGCCCCCGAAGGAAAATCGTGTGCAAGTTTTCACCTATACTACGATACGTGAAATTTTATAACCTTTCGAATGAGTATAGTTTAAAGTTGCGCCACTTTCCGGAACACGGTCAAAAAAATTAAAAACCGACGACCCGTCGTCGTTTTCTATATCGAGTGCGCGTTCATTTTTTCTCCTTCGGACGTCTGGCTGCCCCCGAAGGAAAATCGTGTGCAAGTTTTCACCTATACTACGATACGTGAAATTTTATAACCTTTCGAATGAATATAGTTTAAAGTTGCGCCACTTTCCGGAACACGGTCAAAAAAATTAAAAACCGACGACCCGTCGTCGTTTTCTATATCGAGTGCGCGTTCATTTTTTCTCCTTCGGACGTCTGGCTGCCCCCGAAGGAAAATCGTGTGCAAGTTTTCACCTATACTACGATACGTGAAATTTTATAACCTTTCGAATGAGTATAGTTTAAAGTTGCGCCACTTTCCGGAACACGGTCAAAAAAATTAAGAACCGACGACCCGTCGTCGTTTTCTATATCGAGTGCGCGTTCATTTTTTCTCCTTCGGACGTCTGGCTGCCCCCGAAGGAAAATCGTGTGCAAGTTTTCACCTATACTACGATACGTGAAATTTTATAACCTTTCGAATGAATATAGTTTAAAGTTGCGCCACTTTCCGGAACACGGTCAAAAAAATTAAAAACCGAGGTCATGTTGCCGGGTTACGTGGTGGTAGTGGCCATTAGAAATATATTATTTGTTGGGACCGTAACACAATACTCCTTTTATTTCAGTCGGACGCAACCACACTTACATGATTTTATATGGGCGTTACCGAATGTAGGAAATTGCTGTTATCAGAAATTGCTAACTTCACACCCGTCATATTTAGATTGTAGACCGTAAATCGTTATCTGTAGTTACAATAAATAATAATTTAGATTATTTGAAAACTGACTAACCACTAATTTTTGAGAATCATTTCTTCAAAATCACATACATTTATTTTATAATCATCATACTGTTATATTATGTATAATATGATAATTTCTCATTGAAGTATTTCATATTTTATAAAAATATTAAATGTAGTGTTTACAAATATTTAAAGGACCCTTTTTTACTAACTACTATGCGACATAATGCCCTGGTCGCAACATCTGCTCTCAACAATTAGAAATGCAAGTAGTATGCACCAAGCAATTCTAATATTCATTTCATCGGTTTTTTAAATCAAACTAAATTAATCCTTCTAATTATAAGTGAAACTTTTAGAATAACTCGATTATTAGAAATGTAATGTTGAAAAAAATCGCAAAATATTGATTCATGAAAAAAAGTAATAGTACATTTTGCATTTAATACTATTAGTGAACTGTTCAAGATGCTGCATTCTAATGACTGTTTTTCGGATACTCTTGTTGTAATTTGGTAATTCATACAGTTTGTGAATAAATTTAAATTTATAATTTGTACCTACATTTTTTCAGTATTTTAATTCTTACTGGGTTTTGCTATGTCGTCTTATACTGTATGTTTTAAAAAAGTTGTTTCAAACAATGTGTTTTTAACATGTTTAAAACCTGTATTAAGCACATTTGTTTTAAACGCATTGTACTTTGTTAAAAACAATTCAAATAAATTTTAAAACAATAAAATAGAGAAATTGATTTAGAATTATAGTTTATTTTATTATATGGAGACATATTTTATTTTCATGATTTAAAATGAAAATTAATTTTAACTAATATGAAACAAAACAATAACTATTACCACAAAAGTTTTTTTAATTAAGATTTAAAATAAAAACTCAGAAGTTGAAATTCCATAAATAATATAACAAAATAATAATTTATTAAATATTTTAAGACAGAAAACACCTGAGGTAGTAATAGGTAAAGGTAATAAGTAAAGCAGAGGACTTCTATCATTGTAGCAATAATATTATCCACTTCTCAAGAAATAGTAAATCTAAAAGGGAATTAAAAGGTTCATGACAGAGATATTTTGATTCCAATAACTATTGCACTATTGTCATTTCTATTTGACTATTTGTCATTTCAATAAAGAAAATAACTCATGACTTACTTCAAGTCTACAATGTACTTTATCTCAACATAATACATCTTATTTTCTTGTTTATAACACAAAAACATAAACTTATAGAAATAGTATTCCTCAATATAGTACTTACGTATACTTATAAAATCAGATTTCATATGGTAGTCTAAAATTTAGAAGAGAAAGCCTTATGATGAACACAAATACAAATGTTTTGGTAATAATACAATTGAAATAATATTTATTCCTATGGGACTAGTAAGTAAATAGATATTCAATTCAACTTTAAATTTGTATTATGACAATAGATAACAAAACATACAATGTACATATATTAAATATCAGAATTTAATTAATTTTGTAATAATATATAGAATTTTAATTACAAGGTGGGTTTAGTTTACATATACATAAATAAATTATAAATATACTGACGGGGCGTTGCCTATTATATAATATTAATATAATTAAGGGTAACTCCAATAAGAATAAAACATAAAATAATTGTGATTGATTGGACTGTATAGTTAAATAATAATAATAAAAAAATCACACAATTAAATAATATTAAATATTGTAATAACAAAATATATTGAATGTAAGTCCAATTAACATAATAATAAAGAATTTTAATTTAAATAGTGTTTTTACACATACTATTATTAATCTTTAATGCCTCAGATGGCTCTCATAACAATATCTTATATAATAAAACGTGTTGGTAAACATAACCTCACTTTCCCACTATTTTTTAAACGCCGTTTTTTCCTTTTTCTCATACTATAAAATTCCGTTCTCTTTTGAAATATTCTGTCCCCGTCCTTGGACGTCGTTTTACGCGTTCGCGCGCCCAAAAAAGGTCCATTTTTCATTTTTCCTTTTGAAAAAGAAACGTGCCCCGTGATCGTTTCCCGCCAATTCGCACTACTCTCTGTCTTTTATTGATAACGCGGCCCCGTGTATCGTGATAACACGTTGCTTTTGTCTTATATCGTATATTCGTATTTCGTATTACTTTTTTTAATATATAAACTAATAATTCACTCTACTACTCGAGTTTTTATCGTGTATTCGTGTTTTATTATATGTTTACGCAAATTTACGCGAAAAAAATTTACGCGTTTTTGTAGTTTTTTGTTATTATTTATTTTGTTATATTATATGTGTACTACTCGAGTTTTATCGTGTTTTGTACGTTTTTGCTATGTTTTCTTAATAAAAATGTTTTATATTGCTACGTTTTACCTACCGACTACTACTGATTGACTACTATTTAGTTTGTAATCCTATATAGTTATATTATATGATTTAAACGCATTAGGTTTGACCGTGTATCTTTTATACAAAGTGTACTCATATAAGTGTTTTGTGATTTTTTGTACCTCTAGAGTACTCGAGAAATAATAGTAAATAATATATTTATAATTTAATATCGTATATTCGTATTACTTTTGTCGTATATTATATATTAAAAACTAATAATTCACTCTACTACTCGAGTTTTTATCGTGTATTCGTGTTTTATTATACGTTTTACGCTAATTTACGCGTAATATATTTTTTTTTTTTTAGTTTTTTGTTCGTTATACCATGTCATATATATATATCAACACAAAAAAAGTATACGGTTTATCTATATTGTTGAATTATTTATACAAAATGTTTTTTTTTTTTTTTTATGGTATATCCGAATGCATTTTTCAGATTGTAGATTGTAGTTAGAACTATTATGTGAAAATGCTATAGTAAATACTCAATTGACCCGTGCCTTATTGGCTTTTGTCTATGGTAATATATACATTTACAATAAAAATGATTTTCTCTTGGGAAAATGGGTATCATATATTTTGACCAGACTTATGTAGCTATTCAAAAAATGTATGAAATGTTAGTTCATAATTTTGATTCAATCTATAGTAATTTATTAGTAAAAAAAATGTTCATTTTATGTTCACCTTCATTTTTAAAACACTGTTTTATTAACACTTTCTGTATGAACCTTTTGTTTCATTTTATTTTATTATCAAAATATATAAAGTTGATATTTTTTCAACTATAATAATGTTTAAACAATAGTTCACTAACTTATTGCATTATTAGTGTCTTAAAGTTTTTTTTAAGTAAGCTTGGTTTAGTTGTAGAAATTTTCATAACAATTATTATTCATTACTCGACTACATACAATTATTATGTTAAATACAAAATATTAAGAGATTTTTAGTGCATATTATTTTTTTTTTTAGATTTTGTTAAATTTTTTCAAGTTAAATACTTATTTTTCATTTTTTCGTGCCATTTATAGCGCATATTTTGGAATTTTTAAGTACATAATTTCAGAGCCCTGAATTATGATTCTTTAGAAAACACTAATTGTAAATTGTAGTTAGAACTATTATGTGAAAATGCTATAGTAAATACTCAATTGACCCGTACCTTATCGGCTTTTGTGTATGGTAATATACATTTACAAAAAAAATGATTTTCTCTTAGCAAAATTGGGTATAATATATTTTGACCAGACCTAAGTAGCTGTTCAAAAAATGGTTAACATGTTAGTTCATGATTTTGATTCAACTTGCATCTCTTTGCTTGATTTTATATAAAAATAATATAATTATAATTAAGTTGATAGTTACTTCCATTGCCCTTATCCAACTCACATGAATAAATCTAATCAAATCTGTTTGCATTTACTGTTTGGTACTGTAATTACAGTCAATTTATACAAATATATTTATTTGTTTATTGTGGAGCACTCAAAATTTCTTACGGTGAGTAAAAATAATGTTCATTACATCAACTGAGCTTTACAAAGAATTTTATTAATTTAGGCACATTCATCATTTTTAAAACACTGTTTTATTTACACTTTCTATTTGAACATTTCTTTGCATTTCATTTTATAATCATAAAAATATAAAGTTGATCTTTTTCAACTATAATAATGTTTAAACAAAATTTTTTGCAGGAATTGTGTTCACTAACTTATTGCAGTATTAGTGTCTTAAAGTTTAGTCGTAGAAATTTTCATAACAATTATCCACCCATGTAGAATATAAACCATTTTTGATAGTGGTGAAATACATTGGCTATGATTTGTAAGACCTTTAGGTATTTAGTATTTATAAGTAAGTTTTCAATATTCAATATTAACTTCTAGACATAACCCATATACGTGAAATCGAGACGTTAAACCTAACCTGTATGCTACTTTCGACGATGTCTTGGCTGAATAAATAACTAAATAGCTTTTGTTTCCGAACCGACTGGCCAGAATTATTCTATACGTCACTCCAATACACCAACCTCTAGACTTATCCTACATGCGTTCGATCTAGACGTTAAAAAAACTGTATCCTACTTACGGCGGCGTTCTCAATAACTAAAATATAAAAAAGATAAAAAATATCTCAAAATAGTTTTTTTTCCGTCCCGACTGACCAGAATTACTCTTTACATCACTCTAATAACCGACCTCTAGATTTATCCTCTATACGTTCATTGTATAAATGTGTGTTTTCAAAGAAAAACCGTATCCTACTTTCGTCGGTGTCCTGGCCGAGGAGCGGAGCTCCTCGAGCCGAACGCTTGGTATATATAATATAAGTACATTGATAATGTATCATTTTTGATACCGATAGTAGTTTTACAACGGCTCCTATTTGCCTCACTCTAATAAACCGACTTCTAGACACGACCCATATACGTTAAACCTAACGCTTTTCGCGGCGTCCCGGTAAAAAAAAAATTGATAGTAGTTTTACAACGGCTCCTATTTTCGTCACTCTAATGAGCCGACTTCTAGACACAACCCATATACGTTAAATCGAGTAGTTAAACCTAACGCTTTCGGCGGTGTCCGTGTAAATAAAATTTATCATGTTTTTACTTTTGATCCCGAAAGGCGTTTCACAACGGCCATCTGGACGTTAAAAAAACTGTATCCTACTTACGGCGTTGTTCTCAATAAATAAAATATAAAAAGATAAAAAATATCTCAAAATAGTTTTTTTTCCGTCCCGACTGACCAGAATTACTCTTTACATCACTCTAATAACCGACCTCTAGATTTATCCTCTATACGTTCATTGTATGAATGTGTGTTTTCAAAGCAAAACCGTATCCTACTTTCGTCGGTGTCCTGGCCGAGGAGCGGAGCTCCTCGAGCCGAACGCTTGGTATATATAATGTAAATACATTGATAATGTATCATTTTTGATACCGATAGTAGTTTTACAACGGCGCCTATTTTCCTCACTCTAATAAACCGACTTCTAGACACAACCCATATACGTTAAATCGAGTAGTTAAACCTAACGCTTTCGGCGGTGTCCGTGTAAATAAAGTTTATCATGTTTATACTTTTGATCCCGAAAGGCGTTTCACACCGGCCACTGAGGTTCTGTAATTATTCTATACGTCACTCCAATACACCAACCTCTAGACTTATCCTACACGCGTTCGATCTAGATGTTAAAAAAACTGTATCCTACTTACGGCGGCGTTCTCAATAACTAAAAGATAAAAAATATCTCAAAATAGTTTTTTTCCCGTCCCGACTGACCAGAATTACTCTTTACATCACTCTAATAACCGACCTCTAGATTTATCCTCTATACGTTCATTGTATAAATGTGTGTTTACAAAGAAAAACCGTATCCTACTTTCGTCGGTGTCCTGGCCGAGGAGCGGAGCTCCTCGAGCCGAACGCTTGGTATATATAATGTAAATACATTGATAATGTATCATTTTTGATACCGATAGTAGTTTTACAACGGCTCCTATTTTCCTCACTCTAATAAACCGACTTCTAGACACAACCCATATACGTTAAACCTAACGCTTTTCGCGGCGTCATGATGTGTAAGACCTTTAGGTATTTAGTATTTATAAGTAAGTTTTCAATATTCAATATTAACTTCTAGACATAACCCATATACGTGAAATCGAGACGTTAAACCTAACCTGTATGCTACTTTCGACGATGTCTTGGCTGAATAAATAACTAAATAGCTTTTGTTTCCGAACCGACTGGCCAGAATTATTCTATACGTCACTCCAATACACCAACCTCTAGACTTATCCTACATGCGTTCGATCTAGACGTTAAAAAAACTGTATCCTACTTACGGCGGCGTTCTCAATAACTAAAATATAAAAAAGATAAAAAATATCTCAAAATAGTTTTTTTTCCGTCCCGACTGACCAGAATTACTCTTTACATCACTCTAATAACCGACCTCTAGATTTATCCTCTATACGTTCATTGTATAAATGTGTGTTTTCAAAGAAAAACCGTATCCTACTTTCGTCGGTGTCCTGGCCGAGGAGCGGAGCTCCTCGAGCCGAACGCTTGGTATATATAATGTAAATACATTGATAATGTATCATTTTTGATACCGATAGTAGTTTTACAACGGCTCCTATTTTCGTCACTCTAATGAGCCGACTTCTAGACACAACCCATATACGTTAAATCGAGTAGTTAAACTTAACGCTTTCGGCGGTGTCCGTGTAAATAAAATTTATAATGTTTATACTTTTGATCCCGAAAGGCGTTTCACCGGCAGCTATATAATAATAAACAATGAATAACAATATATAATAATATAACCACAAATAATACTTTAATAATAATAACCATGTGATGCACCACGTACCTTAACTATGATTATGATGCCATGTGGTGCCCAGATCCGTATAATATAATAATGTTAATGTTACAATAAAAAAACACCAAGTTGATCTGGCACACTCACAATATACAATATTGAACATTGCAAATAAACATTGTATATCCGATGGCACTGATCTAGCGACTAGATAAACCAACAATTACTAAAATAATAATATAATATAATAACTACTAAAATATAATAGCTTGTAAGCGTGAACATATACAAAGGTAAAATAAAAAAATTAACGGTCCTATCCTTAGAATATTGTATTCATATGTAGATTAATTTTTTTTTTTTATTTCGTGACAGCTTCAATCAAGCCAATCATGACCTATCTATGTATTCCTTCATTGTGCTTATTGGAAATATATTTTTTACAGATTGTACAAATTAAATAAATATGACAAAAAAAAAAGAAAATTTCATGACAGAAAATAATTTTACTAAAAAATGAGAACCAATATCGAGTATAAAATAGGATTGTGGAAAACTGTATTTTTTTATTAATTTCATTAGAAATATGAATTCATAGGTGTTTTTTTTTTTTTTTTTTTTTTAGGAAAATCTACATATCTACAAAATACTTATAACAGAATAATTTGAAAATTGGAAGTGTTTTTGAAGTATTAAAAGAATTGGTCACAGTAATAGTAATTTATAGAATTCTGAGATGCTGTTTAATATTATTGTTAGTTATATTAGTGTTTATTACCTTTACTTTAAAAAATTATTGGGTTATTTAATTTTATTATTTTACCTAAGTTAGCGTTCACAACATAAATCTTTACAACAAACAAAAAAATAAAACAAAAAAAGAATATAAAATAATAATTTAACGGCTGTCTTCAATGCTGACCATATTCTCCGATTTCTCTCCGAACGTATCCATCATTGAAGTGACCAACACTGCGCAAAAACCTCAAGACGTCTTGATGCTCATTAAGTCTTTGGACATTCTGGGCGATTTGAAATGTGGCATTGACTCGTTCAGATCTTGAAGTAACATCTCTAACCTATAAAATTTAATACGTAACATTATAATTTTAATTCATAAAAATAAGTTAAGTAATAACTAACCGTGAGATTGTTCCGCACTTGACTGAACTCTACTGAACACTGATTTTCAATGTAAGTTAACCTCCCAGAAAGAAAATAAAACACATTAGTGAAGGTCAATTAATAAGAAATGAATAAAATATATGAAGTAATTAATTACAACAATGACCATAGTATTTATTTCACAAGCATAATGTAAAATCCAAAGCAAAGTAATGAAGTATAATAAATAAAGATTTAAGTTGTTATTAGCCTTACATGAGTTGGGAATCTATTATATGGCTTTTTAAATAAAAAAAACAATAAATACATTAGTTATTAGATGTAAAAAATTATCTTTATAGAATGTGTTGTGATCCACAACTCAAATATCCTTGTGATTATTAATTAAATACTTAATTCTAAAAAGCACGTATGTAAAAGTGGCGCCTCTTTATAAAAATTAGTAAACTGTATGGCACTCGGCTTAGCAATTAACACGTCCGAGGTTGCGAAATTTAGAAACCGAATAGGTTTCCAAAAATTATATTAACAAGACACATCTTCGGACAAGGCCATGTTAAGAACCGGGAGCTCACACCAAAGGAGTGGTGTTGGCCAAGACAACGGAAGACCCGATATAAATACAGCCACGGGATGTCATAAGAGACAGAGACGCAGACAGAAGCAGAAAGACACCACCTCTTGTGCTATTCAAGTGCTAACGCAAATATTACCTGACCGTTATGACTTAGAGTTTATTGCTCAAGCCCTCTATCGCATGTAGGAATATTTTGTCGTTATCACTGAATGCATTTTAAAAGTATTAAAATAAAATTGTAAATGTTATAAATCGTCTATTTAAATCAATTGTCAAAGTTTATCAATAAAGAAAAGTTTTAATATTATCTTATGAAAAAGTGTCGATTCATTTCCGAGGAGATCGCAACAAATGTTTCAAGTTATTTCTGAGATTTTTATATACATTTTCAAATTTTTAACTATATTTACTAATTAATATAACTACATATTATAAATATAATAAACAAAGATCAAAATACACAAGCATACATTAAGCAATTTTACAAAGGACATGACACGCATCGCATTCACGTAAAGCATACATAATTCTTCATTGAAATAAAAATATACATATATTTACTTACTCATCTTTTACACACCATTGGCCATCTAAATCTTAACAAATATTATCACAAACATTCAGGACAAAAATGCAACACATAAACACATCAGACATTCTTTGACTCACGCAGAAAATCCCAGATATTTGGATGTCGTCCCATTTGCGTTAATAACGACGAATGGAATGATTCAAGGAAGTTGTTGGTTTGAAAGTCTTCTCCGAAAACGCTGAAGAACTCTGGCTTAACCTGAAAAAACCAATAACGTTCAATATAACCAATCAAAAAATTTCTCATTCCTCGCTCCACTTCAGGAAATAAATTAACATATTGCATGATGGCCCTAAAACCATCATGCATACAAAACAGAGGGCACAGAGGATGTCCCCTATTAGCAGGCAGATGAGGAAGTGCAAGAACCATTCTGAAGACACGAGCTGCTTCAACACTTCTCTTGACTAAATCCAAAACACCATTCAATTTCCGATGGCAATACCGGACAACTGATTGAGTGTAATGGAACCAGCAACATCCTAGTCTGCTTTCTGGAAATACTCGTTGAACTGCATTCATGAGCCCCTTTTCAAAATCTGTAACAAACCGAATAGAATTATAATTAAGAGGTAAAATTTGCCTTATAATATTAAATAGAGTGACGTAAATTTCTTCAGTTCGACTCTTTAAAAGAACATAAACCATTGGGAACGACACACTTTTATATACCACTTGAAAAGTCAGGAAACTTTTCAAGTCTGTCGGAGCTGCAGGAACAGTCTTGAATGTTCCATCAATTCCAACAGTTGTTAGTAACTCGTTATGGAATCTTCTAACTGCATCTTGATTAGCAAAAATTACCCCTTCACTAGTTCCATTAACGATTAGTTCTTGTTGGAAAAATGCTGACGGTGGGGTTTGAAGCGTTTGACTGTAGGCAGCATTCTCTGGACGATTCAATGCTTCAACGAGCTCATGGATGTTCTCGGGTATTCTTCCGTGGTTCGGTTGGCGACACCTACGCATCTTCTTCCATCTTTGCTGGGCTTGCATGAATGTATAATTTTCTGCGGCTTCTGGGTGTTTAACTATAGCATTATTATATGCAATTCGAACAGATGGACACATGTTTTCACAATCGATGCCCTTCACACCGATCGCTTCTCTCAAGAATGGTACATTTAAATTTATATTCGCAGGTCTATGGTTGTGTTGACTTCGAACTCTTATCCTATTGTCAATGAGTTCCCTACTCACTGATGCAGTGCAAGGACAAAAATCATGAAGCTCACTTTTCTGTCGCTCACATACTAGGTATATGCGGTTGCCTCTTTCTTCACGTTTGTAATACTTGAACCCCACATTATCTACATAAACCCTTGATCCATGATGAACGCCTGGAATCAATGTATATGTTTCTGGTACTTCATTAACTATAATTTCACCTTCGAGTACTTCATTGTCTTCAGGTACTTCTTCATCTACAATTACATCTTCGTCTTCATTAATAAGGTTGAATGGTTTAACAAGTTTACTTGTTTAATTATTAATTTAAATTTTATTTACTTTAAACTTGTTTTATACTTCTGTCATTTCTTGATATTATAATTACTACATCATATTCAAGGTGTATGAATAGTTGTGTTTTTTGATTTACTTATTTATTTGGGTAATTACATTTTTGTGTTTTCTATTCATTTAATGTATCAATATGCATAAAATAAATATACATGATTCATAATCGTATCTAAATAGTTAAGTGATATATCGACCAATATTTTTTTTAAGGGGCCACCAATTAGTAGTTGCACCCCGGCCTCCTGATACCTAGATCCTGCACTGACAATAATACAAAGTTATAATTATTTTGATACTTGTAAAATATATTACTATTTTATATGCATTATACCTATTTATAGTTTATATATAGTTAAACATTTTAATACCATCTTAACATTATAATAATATAGGTACTTGACTTATTGTTAAACGATGTTGAAATATATTTTTATTTTTGAAAAATGTCAAATGAAATTAGTTACAATTTATTAAATTGTCAATAGTGGGTCGTTATTCATATTATATCATATCATTTAAAATATTAAATCATTAGGTACGAGTGCTAGGAATTAAATATCAATAAAATGTATATAAATAACTCTGACCGCAATGCAATACTGAGTAGAAATTCGGCAGCGTAAACCGGTGTTGATTTCCCCTTAATATGTAAACCGGTGTACTTTTAAGAAATTCGCAGGACTAAACCGGTTAAAAATCGAGACACACCGGTTTACTTTTTTTCGACCGCTGTGGCGAGGTGGTCGAAAAATACCGATCCCGATTCGTCCCCACCACTTATTATACTCTCCCCTTATATTATAATCTGTTATCAATTATCATATTTTAGTTAGTAATTTATGTTTATCAAATTGTGTATTTATATATATTATTTATAAATATTATTTGATATTTCAAATTTCAATTATATAATTTAATTATTTGAATAAATATTATATATTATATTATTATAGAAAAACATTATTTTTCCATAATGGACGAAATTTCATTTGAAGAAATTTGGGATGAAGATGATACTGAAACGCTTGGTAAATAAATTATGTAAAATACTTCAATCTTTAATAAATATTGAACTTTAATAGAGTCAATTGAATTTGAAATGTGTCAAAATACACAGTACCTATTCTTTAATAATGTGTATCATATGTATTTAGTATTGTGATTTGGTTACATGCTGCTTGAATGTGGGGTTATATGACATTTAAAAAAAAAACTACCTAGGTACCTATATAGTACTTAAATTTTGTTTGGTAGAGATTAAACAAGTTCCTTAGAAAATTTAGTTAAATAAATTATTAAAATTACTTATAATTTTACAATTAAATGTGTTAACATTTAATTTAACCATCAGCAATTATTAATTAGTAACTCATTTAAAATTGACAGTACCTACCTATATTCACTGCTAATTTCTTGTTTCCTGAAAAATGTTATGAAGTTGATGCCTAGTAGTTTAGGATTATTGATGGTAAATATATATAATTGATAGTGATTTTATTTTATGTTAGTCACAGACTATTGACTAATTTTTCTATTACCTAACCGATGAGATTATTACAGTTTTCTTCAGTAATCAATCTACTAACAGATGGAATCAAGATTTTCAAAAGATTTTAATATAAATTTATTCTTCCTTTATAATAATTAGACACACTTATTTAAATTACAAAGGCATTTTAATATATGATGTAGTAATAAGATTTAATAATCATATATAAAGATATTAATATATGGATATTTTAATATTTTACAAATAAACAATTTTAATAAGAAGACAATGGTAAAACTAAAATTATTAAAGGTCAAATTATTTAATATGAATGAATTTAACTATCATTATTTCAATGAATAGTTAAGTTATAACATCATAAAAACATTCAACACTGAAATAAGTAGTATGAGTAGCTTTAAACTTAAAATATCTTAGTCATTGTCATGTTACATAAAATATCCATTTTTTTTAAATATAAAAGTAATTAAATATTTATCTAATGGTATTACATCAAATTGAACTCTTTGGATTTACAAGTTCATTATTTTTTATAAATTTGTTAATTGCATAATTTGTATGAAATTTAATTGTATAAAACCAAACACAATGTATTTATTTATTGTTTGTTCAGTTATGCGTAGAGATTAAACAATTGTTTAAGTTAGTAAGTTCCTTAGAAAAGTTGATTGATAATAATATTGAATATTATGTATCAGAAAGATATGACATTTTCAAATGTTATTATGTTTATTTTTAAAGTTTATTATAATACCTTGAGACATGTTGATTTGCTTACACTTTGTATGCCATGTTTTCCTGAAACTTTTTAATTTTTGTAAAAAGCCTTAGGTGTTTATTTATAATTTTTGTTTTTTTATTGATGATAATAATATATATTAATATTGATAATTTCTATATTTGTTTACTGTTACGGCACAGATATAGCAAATACGGACATTGTCGAATATGGAGAAAAAGAGGTTACTGATTATGTAGATCAATCAGGTGTGTATTAAATTTATTTGATTATGATTCATTATGATACATTTATATTTTATTTTTACAGCCATGTGGTCAGCAGCAGCAACTAAATTGTTGATTTCAATAAGAGGCACTAGAAATTCAAACTTTGAAAAAACAAAAAAAAAGGGTCAGAAAGTTTTGCTATGGCAAGCGATTTCTAACGAAATGAAAGAAAACAATTATAATTTTAGCGCAAAGCACTGCGATGAAAAGTGGAGACGTTTACTTACACGCTACCGCCAGGTACGCGATACAAGTAAACGTAGCGGAAGTGGAGGAATAAAATGGCAATTTTATAATATAATACATGATGCACTATCACCACTAACAAAACAAGCTATTTCTCCACCAAAAAGTAAAGTTAAATATTTGAAAAAAAATGGTTTATTTTTAATTATTTTGGTGAATTCTATTTTAAAATTCTTTTATTTTTTCTTCTACCTGGTACTTAAATACTTTAACAGTTGTGTGCTGTAAGAAGAAATTTAGTTCATACTTTCCACCAGATTTTACACAAAATACAAATAAATATATTTTTAAACCAAACAATTCAATAATGCGTATAATATATTGAAAAAATGTTAGTTTAAAAAACAAATTAGTTTAACTTTGAAGTTAACTTTTAATTTTATCTAGTTAATAACAAATTTTAATTAATTTTGATATATTAACTTTTGATCATAATTTACCATATATAAAAAATCATTATTTTTTTTTGAACAGTTGTTACTTGATGAATGTTAGATTATTAAAAACAATTTTTAAAACTTAAATGTTACAGATTTATTACATGAATCCTCTGAATCTACCATAATATCCCAATCTACTCAATCAAGAACGTCTTCTCTTCCGATGCAACTAATATCATCTTCATCTCAACCATTACAAACAACTTCATCACTGCCATCTCTTCCGTTGCCAATTGGGACTTCATTATTAAAAGACAATAGCAATCATGATAAAAAAAAACCCATATGGTTCAATAAATTTGAAGAATTAAAAATGTTACAGTTGGGCGCTATTAATGAAAATGCTGCGAAACTTCATAAACGGTAAGTATTGATAAAATTGTAAGTATTGAAATTGATAAAAAACAACCGACAAAAAGAGAGTATTAGTGGGTAGGTAATTTGAAATTTGCTAAACCTTTTTTTTCTAAGCCGCCACTGCTTAATAAATGTAAGTATATAGAAATCTGGTTCATAAAATGGCTATTTTTTTATTTTTTTTTTTATTTTTTTTTTTTTTTATTTTTTTTTTTTTTTTTTTTTTTTTGAAACCTGGAAATACAATTTCAAACATTTTGCAATTAGATTAGACAAACTGGAAAAAAGAGAACTGTCTATGATAGAAATACAAGAACAGCTGGTAAATAAGCTTGATGAAGCCAATCAGATTGAACTTCAAAAGTTGGAAATGTTTAAGACAATTTTTAATGTTCCTAATAAATAAAATGAATTACAAATAAGATTGATTCAGTTCGTTGTTAGACTCCGTACAGACTACACGTTACTTATCGCGTTCACGAGTACCGATTTTATAGCTCTCGATAGCAGTATACTATACACGCACCATATCGCAGGTAATATGCTCATTATTAATACTAATAGCTAATATACAATACACCCAGCGGGCGCAAGCCCATAACACTATAAAATGTTTACAAAACCACCAGCTTCAAAAAGCCCCTCCATTCGTCAACCACCTTATTCAAAAGATGTACAAAAACAAAAAAATAAAACGTCACCAACTACACCCAAAAGCTTACCCAAACCAAATTCATTAAAAATCACATCAAATCCTAAACCACTACATCAAATGTCACCAAAAAATTCACCCAACGTCAACACTTCAACCAGTTCTATCAACACGGATATCAACAAACAATCATTCGCCTCAACTGTAGCAAACAGCTTAATTCCCAAAAAAGATCAAGCTTTATTAATCGATATAGACGACAACATCCCACTCAAAGATTACATCATCACTATCGGCAACGTAGTCCAACCGTCTAACATTCTATTTGCGTCCCGTATTTCTAAAGGTCGCTTATGTATATTCCTATCAAGCAGCTCATTAGTAAATAATCTAATTGATAATAACCCATTTATCACAATACAACACCAACAATTCAAATTACGAAAATTTTTCAATCCGAATAAAAGAATAATATTATCTAACGTATATCCTAATATTCCGCCTGATATAATCGCAAACGAATTTATCAAATTAAATATACCGCTTTGTAGCCCTATAACACCGTTAAGGGCCGGAATTCAGGTTGAAGATTTCACGCATATATTAAGTTTTCGTCGACAAACTTTTATCCAACATGACGATCTTATCAAACTCCCACCTTCCATACTTATAAATTACGAAGACACCAACTACAGGATCTTTTTATCAGATGACTCCCTAACCTGCTACTTGTGTAAGGCCCAAGGTCACATTGCGTCTCATTGCTCAAACCAGATTAATTCACACAACATAATGTCACAGGTAAACAACGATCAACCCATTGCAAACACACCGTCTAAATTAGACGCTTCGTCAAATACATATAATACCCCTATAGTACCTACCTCCACATCGTACACCGACACATCTCTACTTGAAATACCCAATATCGCTTCTGAGCCTACATCCTCATCAAATCTTCCACCAACATCATCAATCACATCAAAACCAACACTTCAAAATTTAGATACGATTCCAAACTCTGACGTTATCCATATGGATATTGATCAAACAACAGGCAATAAAAGATCTCTACCTGACTCATTTCTAACTCACTCTCCACCCCCATCTCCATTAGAACTGAATGGAAACTCAAATGCGATGCCTGCTCCACAAAACCCAGTGACCCCCCAAAACGAAATTATCGAAAAAAAAAAGAAAAAGAACAAAAAATCAAAATCAGCAGCACTAACAACATTTTTAGAAAATATCGATGAATATCTAGAACCAGCAAAAAAACTCTTCACCGATCAAAACAATTTTAAAATAGACTTTATTACCTTTAAACACATTTTTGAAAATAATCAAGGCCACTTCGAACCACCTACAATTTATAATGAATACAAAATATCAAAAGAAGATTTATTGGACATTATTATGTCTATCAAACCGACCCTACAAAATGGTAGCATCAAAAACAGATTAACCCGTTTCACAAAAACGTTAAACGCAGAACCCTATGATTCTAACGAATCAGAAGCTTAATTTCATATTTCAATACATTAAACAATGACACATATCAATCCTTCACAATACCATAAATCTAACATTATAAAAATAAAACCTACAATGCAGCACAATAATACAAAATATAACATTCTACAATGGAACCTAAATGGTTTCTACAAAAGAATCAGTGATTTACAAATAATAATAAACAAATACTGCCCTGAAATCATTTGTCTACAAGAAACAAATTTTACAAACTACAAAAAAAACACACTAAAAGGATATACAAATTATACCAAAATAAGAACTAACGCAATTAGAGCTAGCGGAGGTATCTCAATATTCATAAAAGACTCATATTCTTCCGAAGAAATACTAGTAAATACTCCACTTGAATCCGTAACCATTTCTGTTCAACTCAAACAAAAGATTACAATTTGCAACCTTTACCTTCCTAACCAATCATCTTTCACCGAAGCAGACTTAAAAAACATCATTCAACAACTCCCTCCGCCGTTCATTCTACTAGGTGACTTCAACAGTCACAACAAATTATGGGGCTGCATTACTACAAACACTAGAGGGAAAATAATCGAATCGGTCATAGATTCTGAAAACCTAATTACACTGAACAACGGTAAACCAACTCATTTTGGCACAGCATCCGGTACGCAATCAGCTATTGACTTAACATTCACAACACCTTCTTTGGCTCCTCACCTTACATGGGACACATTATCTCATCCATATGGAAGCGACCACTTGCCCATAATCACGAAATTAACGTACAGAAATACAGAAGACATTCAAGTAGGTAAACCAAAATGGAAACTAAACACCGCTGACTGGAATCTATTCACATCCCTCTTAGAACAAAAAATAGATTCAATTGAATTTGAAAAAACAAAAATTAACAATTTAAATGAAAATACACAAAATTTCACAAATGCTATTCTAGAAATAGCTAACTTAACAATAGGACAAACTATATTCTCAGGTAGAAAGCCCCCAGTTCCTTGGTGGAACTCTCATTGTAATGAATCTATCAAATCAAAAAAGACGGCCTTCAACAAATTTAAACGCACTAAATCTCAAGATGACTTCATAGAATTCAAAAAACGCAGAGCTCAAGCCAGACGTACAATTAAAGACAGCAAAACAACGAGTTGGCGCGCCTATACAAGTTCAATCAATTCTAAAGCAAACCCAAAACAAATATGGAATAAAATTAAGGCTTTTAAATGCATCAACAAATACGACAATATACAAATCCTCAAAAACGAAAATGACACAGTATACTCAGAACCTTCAGAAATCGCAAACGAACTTGGCTCCTTCTTCTCAAAAGCTAGTAGTACTGAAAGCTATCCCCTTGATTTTCAAAGATACAAATGCGCTCAAGAAATTATACCTATCAATCTCTGTCAAAATCACGATAATACTCATATTAATAGTCCTCTCACTATCCAAGAAATGGAAACAGCCCTCAGTTCCAAGAAAAGCAACGCTTGTGGAATAGACAATATACCTACGATTTTTCTTCTTAATCTTCCAAAAAACGGAAAACTCTACCTACTCAAGATCTTTAATCATATTTGGATAGAAAACCAGTACCCAACAACATGGCTAACCTCAATAATCAAACCGATCCATAAACCCAACAAACCTAAAAACCACGTATCTAGTTACCGTCCTATATCCATTATATGTTCCATGACAAAACTACTAGAAAAAATTATTAACACAAGACTAATGTGGTACCTAGAGTCTAACAATCTATTATCCAATTTTCAACATGGTTTCCGCAAAAAAAATTCTACTTTGGACTCTTTAGCAATTATTGAAAACGAAATTAAAGAAACTTTCAACCAAAATCAATACTTGATATTACTCAGCCTCGACTTACAAAAAGCTTTCGACACGATATGGCGCCACCGTCTTATTAAATACATGGTACAGTTGAATCTTAAGGGTAACATAATTAACTTCATCATAAATTACCTCTCAAATAGAACAATACAAGTATCTAATAATGGTGCACTATCTTCCCCATTCATTCTTCATAATGGCAGTCCTCAAGGTTCTCCTCTAAGCTCAACTCTCTTTCTGTTGGCTATCAATGATCTCCCATCTATCATAAAACCCCCAAACAAAATCACAATGTACGCAGATGACAGTAACATATATTGCAGGGGCAATAATCTACCAACATTAATTCAGCAGATACAAAATTGTATAAACAACCTACTACTATGGAGTAAAACCTCAGGTTTTACTTTCTCTCCAATCAAATCACAATTCATTATTTTCTCAAAGAGAAACATCCCCTACAACCCATCTCTTAAAATGGACAACACGAACATTCCTCGAGTATTCAACATAAAAATACTAGGCTTAACCTTTGATTCAAAACTAACATGGCGAACCCACATAAACAATATAAAAAATGAAGCAAAAACTAAACTCAATATAATAAAAACACTAAGTAACCTCGAATGGGGTGCAGAAAGCAAAACATTACAGATAATACACAACTCAATAATCCTCTCAGCACTAGAATATGGCTCTATACTATACGCAGGAGCTTCTGCTGTTACAATCAAAACTTTAGATCCTATTCACAATACAGCCCTAAGATTGTCAATTGGTGCTTTCAAAAGCAGCCCAATTCTCAGCATCATAAACATCACAGGCTCTAAATCACTTGAAAAAAGAAGAATAAAACATACATTGGAATACTCTTCAAAAACATTAATATCAACAAAAAATCCCATCAGCGCAATATTAAGAAACTCAATCAACCAATTCCAAAATAACGATATAAACAATCTTGGCACTCGTACAGCCACCTATGCCTCAGACCTCAATATTAGTTTTACAAACCAACTTAATCCTCAAGTCTCTGCACAACCACCATGGATTACCTCAAATCCTCTCATCTATTTCAACCTAACTGCACACAAAAAAAAAGATACCGATCCCTACATTTACAAATCAAACTTCTTCGAACTAAAAAACAGTCTTCCACCACATCAAGAAATATATATTGACGCATCCAAAAACACGGAAGGAACTGCAATCGCAATAATCCAGCCAAACTCCCAAACAGCATTTCAAATCCCAGCATACAACTCAATCTATACAGCAGAATATCTAGCTCTTTTAAAAGCCACAGAATTAGCTGCCTCCTCGGATATCCATTCTTCAACCATATACACAGACTCTCTCAGCGCCCTCACAAACTTAGCAAATCCACAAAAAAACAACCCAATAGGCAACCTAATATTAAACATTTTATTCTTAACCAAAAAAGACATCAGATTTCTATGGGTACCTGGTCACAACAACATACCTGGTAACGAAATTGCAGACGAAATAGCCAAAAGGGCTACGAATGAACCAACTGATTTCTGGAATATAACTACACACTTAGATACAAAACTCCTTATAAACACTAACCTTGACCAAACCTGCCTTCAAGAATGGAGATCAGTACGAAACAACAAGCTAAGAGAAATAAAATCATCCACCCTCCCTTGGTTGCCTGACACATCACTCCCGCGTAGACATCAAATCGTACTCAACAGATTACGAATTGGCCATACACGTTACACTCATGAATATCTAATGAGCAAAAAGGAACAACCTATATGCACCTCATGCAACTCTGTGATTACTGTCAAACACATTCTAACAGAATGCCTCCTCACAAAAGATGCCAGAGACAAACTCATGCTTCCCAACAACCTTTGTGAAATACTAGCTCCAAACACGGAAAGAACATCTTCACTCCTAGAAATTCTCAAAGAAACAAACCTTCTACAAAAAATATAACATAAATATTAACATACCACTTACAATTCAATTATATATATTATTTGTATCATATTAATTATCTTATATACTTTTTTTTTT